>APFE031527804.1:2567-19293 GCA_000404065.3 Pinus taeda
TTCTTTATGGGTTCTAGATTAGTATCTTGGTTCAGCAAGAAACAGAGTTCGATTGCTTTATCTACAGCTGAAGCGGAATATGTGGCAGCTGCATCTTGCTGCAATCAACTCCTTTGGATGATGCAAACCTTGCAGGATTTTCAGATCACTTGTACACCACCTATCTCCATCTTATGTGATAATACAAGTGCAATCAGCATTTCAGAGAACCCAGTCATGCATTCAAAGACCAAGCACATACCGATCAAGTATCACTTTCTCAAGGAACAAGTGCTTGAACAAAAGGTCAAGTTGGAGTATGTTCCTTCTAAGGAACAAGTTACTGATATACTCACCAAACCATTGCCCAGAGAGACCTTTGAATACCTCAGGTAAAAGCTGGGGCTTCTTGATGCATCATCTTGTTGTTGAATCTCATCTGTTTCAGAGAGTGTTGGTTGTACGCAAGTTTCATATGGGTATACACGTACATTTGCTGGGTTGCGGATTGGTCAAAGATCGAATGGCACAGGTTCAGGGGGAGCATATAATGCATTGTTGGCATTATGGTAGAAGATATTGAAGAATAATGTATAGAAGGAGAACGTGGATGTTGATATGCATATTGCTGCTAATATGTCTCTATCTCTTTCACGGTCATTTATGGTGTATGGTGGATTATGGTTCTTCTTGCAGAATTTTTTTTTCTTGTGTAGATCTGGTCTATAGTCAGGGGGAGCATGATCAACAAAGCAAAGTCTTAAGCATGTTCTCAGGGGGAGCATAACCCTTTGCCCTTGATGTCAAAGGGGGAGAATGACATTGAGGATCTTGAGGTTGCCATCAAGTCCAAAGGGGGAGATTGTTGGCATTATGATTCTGGTTTGGCTCTATGGTACAGGTGTTGTACTTGATGGCAACTCACTCTTGTGGCAGATCTCAGTTCAGGCACCCAAAATCATGGAAAAAGAGATACCCACAGGTGATCCTATGAGAAGCTGTGGACCCGCAGGTACGCCAACCAAGACGTGCAGACATACACGCAGGTGCTCCCTATAGAAGGTGCGGACCCCAATTTCACTCTCTCCAATGCAGAAAAGTGCGTGCACGTAGGAATCTTTATGAATGGTCCATGGTATTTAGCCCGACATATTTGATGCTATGGTTTTGGTCTGTGGTTTTGCATCTAAAAATATTGATCCAAGGTATTAGGTTCATGGTATTGTGTTATTATGGTTTTGGACCATGGTATTGTGAAATGCTTGCCTATAAAAAGGAAAGGAGATATCTTGGCTAGACACTTGTGAAATTTGAATATCTTAAGATCTGAAATTTTGGGTGATTGGTTTTTTAAAAGCTAGATCTAAATCAAGGAGAAAACTTAAGGTGAATCTATTGATAGGTCGTGATCTCTCGGGCGCATGAACAAATATGTGGATCTGACTGAATGTGGCACATTAGAGGACTCTTAATTTGGCCCTAATCAGAAGTTCGCAGGCGATCCATGACGCAAGTACGGGGGTACGCAGCACAGGAGGAAGCGCAGTGCGGGGGTACGCAACGTAGAAGTAGGCGCAGTGCGGGGTACACAACGAAGGAGAAGTCGCAGTGCATGGGGTACGCAAAGAAGCAGAAGGCGCAGTGCGAGGTACGCAACACAGAAGAAGACATAGTGCGGAGGTACGCTGTCAGACAGATAGTGCAGGTGCAGATCTGAGTAGAAGTACGTAGAGAACAAGAAAGATCAGGTGCGGATTTGCGCAGTTTAGACACAAAAGAGTTGCGGATATCCGCAGGTTTATATTGATCAAGTTGCGGACTTTTCTTTCAAGTATTTGTTGGCTGCCTTTTATCTATTTTTTGCAGAGTTCTGGGTTTAGTTTACTGGTATTTCCTTTCTGTTTACAGCATTCTGAGAAATTGGGTGATTCATTGGTTGATTGTATAAGGAGTTTGGTTGATTCATATGTACTTGTTGATTATTTGATGTCCATGGATCCAGTTTGAAAATTCATGAAACATGGTCCTTAAAGAAGTAAAAAGAGCAAAGGGGGTTGTAGCTCCCTTCTAGGAGAGACTGGAAAACGAGAGAGAGTTGTAGCTCTCTGCAGGTTACAGCCTGCGTACTGGTAAAGGACTGCACCAGTACAAAATCATTGTAAAAGAAGTTTCTAATTGAAAGAAGATAGAGACATATTGCAATAGGTGGTTTTCACCCACATTGGGTTTCCACCTCATATTTGGTGTTCCTTTGTGTGATTATCTGTCTTTCTTGTTCTTGCTCATTGTTATATGGTACTGACATACAAACTAATGATCAATATCTGAAGAATAAATTAAAGTATAAATTTGGAAGGTATATTAAAAAGAATTTGATAATACTGATTCACCCCCCCTCCCTCTCAGTATTATTTCCAACACACAAGCCAAGTACTTTTAAGTTTAAATCACTTTTATTAAAAATTGTGGTCCAAGTTCTTTCATTTGTTGTCCAAGAGCTTAAAAATGGCTAAGAAAAGAGGAGAGTTTACTCACACTATTTAGGTTAGTCCTTTGTAAATTATAATTGTACATGTACACTTCATCTAGCTGATTTTTGTCCACTAATACTTGACTTATTTTTCGGCCATTGTTTGGATTTTTCCTAACTCTTGTTTGGCATATTTTGAGGAAAAACTTCTTGAAACATCTAACAAATTTCTTGCTAGACCTTAGCACACATTTGGGGCTACATTTTAAGGAGGTTGTAAGTCATATATCAACTGATAAGGATCTCTGGCAAACCCCCCTGGATATATGAAGTGCAATATTGATGGGGCCTCAAAAGGAAACCTTGGCATCGTTGGATATGGAGGAATAATAAGAGATGACTGGGGATTAATAAAAACCATCTTTCATAGTCATCTGGGTAAAGCCACTAACAATATGGTAGAACTCATGGCCCTGGAGCAATGCCTAGGAATCTTAAAGGACTCAAACTTACATAATACCATAATTGAAGCTGATTCTGAATTGATAATCAACTCAGTTAAGAAAATATGCAATGGTTCAGTGCCAGACAAAGCTTCAAAGCACTATAGATTACTGCAAGTTTATCATCTTATTCAATCCCACCTGCGCACCATGAGAACCCTTAGTTTCACTCATGTGTGAAGAACTGCCAACAAGTTAGCGGATATGATCCGAATTGGATCCTTGAAAATTATTAGAGTTCTGTGATTGTTTCGAATCATGATAGACTTCAAAAACTTATGAACAAAGAGCTACCAGGAAGGACCTCTGGACAATGGCAGTTTGTAGCCAACACGGAACGATGAGGACCTCGGTCAAAGTGCGCTTACCGTTGGCCCATGGAGACCGCAAAGTGGCGCAAACTAGCAATTGGGAAATCTAGATCAGAAAACGGAGGTTGTTTCTGATGCGCGATTAATAACGCATCGCTCGGCAAAACCCCTCAAAATGGAAAAATCCCCAAATGCTTGGTCACAAGGAAACTAGAAAACCATGGGAAAAGCGCTAAAATGACACGTAGGTTCCGCACTCCAAAACGGTAGTATATTGGAGGCGTTTCGAGCGATAAGTGGGTTTGTCAGGGGAACGAATGATTCCATACGTTGGATGACGCATGTCCAACTGATGAGAGAGAAAACCACTCTCATCATGGGCTAACGTTCGAGCAAGTCAACCACGCGATAAGAGTGATAACCGTAGGATCTGGGGGTTCCGAATCTAACGGTGGAGATTACACCCGATGGGAGACCAGATTTGGAGGGAGAAATAAGCTATGACACATAAAGGTTTGAAGTCCGATTTGATCGCTGAGCTGGCGGATTAATCATTTCACAAGGTAACTGAAATAATGAACCGTCGAGGAAGAGCTCGTTCTTAGTTCATGAGAGGACAAGTGGCCACCTCCCGGTGAAATGTTACATAGTAGCGATGACGCAGAGGCAGGGAATTCCAAGTGGAAAACAACAGGTGATCCAAAGAGATGGAAGAGGAGGCAAACAGTCAAGGGACAGATTGGCTTTAAGCCATGAATAGACAGAGAACAAAAAAACACAGGAGAAGGAGGAGACAGAGAGACAGAATAGAGAGTGAAGCAAGTAGTATAGAACAGGGAACCGAGTTGACCTGCATAGCTAAGGGAGCATCGAGCAGATAGAACCATGCTTGAGAGGTTCAAGAATCCCTGAGAGGATATCTGTTGGGAACTGAGTACCAAGTTGGACTCATCCCATTAAGACCATTTGAGGTCGAGACTCAGTAATCGGGAGTCTGTGCACTCTAGTGGCTTGGGGAATCCAAGTACCACCCTACTAACCATCATTTGTTTCAGGAGACTAAAATTGAGCTCCTCTTTGTAAAAAATAACTCCGCTTAAAGATACAATAAAGAAGGCCACCACTGAAAGTTGGATCGGAGACGTAGCCTAGGAGGATTGGGTGAACTCCTTATTAAATTGTTGTGTTTTGAATTTTCTTGCTGTGTTTTCTCTTACTGTTTCCCAGTGTCTGTGTATTTTGCAATCTTATCAATTTGTTGCCTAAGATAACATAGACACACACCATCACATGAGTTTGTAATACCTTTATTAATTAATTAACTGAGATCACTCACAAGTGATTTTCAAATCAATTGGTATCAGAGCCCTAGGCTGTTAAGGTTAGATAAGCTTGTGCTGGATTTAGTTGTTTAATGCTAACTAGATCAAAGCTCAAATTGGGAAAAGGAGAGTTGGTCGAAACTAATCCTAAAATTGGAAGAGTCTATCCTCAGAAGACAATGTCAAAGGAAGGTTCTGTGGGGCCAGACCCTCAATTCATAGATAGTTTCCTAGCCATAAGGTCCATGGTAGAAGAAATGTATAAGGATTTTAGAAAACACAAGGATGAAGATTCATCAGGCTCCAAACAAGACAAAGGAGAAGATGAGTCTCTCCTCCATGATCACTCCAAAGGCAAAGGGAAAGAAGAAAGCTTTCTCACACTTCCTAATAGCCCTGAACATAAAAAGAAGACATTTTTGATTAAACTAGATGTTAGATTTGATTTACCAATATATGATGGATAGTTGAAGGCAAAAAAGCTGGACAATTGGATTAGACAAATTGATGTTTATTGCATAGTGCAGAGTATTGATTCAAACAAGAGCAAGATTCAGTTGGCAAGCCTACGCCTTGGAGGCATTGCCTTGGTTTGGTGGGAGGGCAAGACCCAAGCTGACATGAAGAGATATGGTAAGACTATTTCTGTCTAGAGTGAATTTGCTTCTGCAATCAAAAAAATAGTTCTATCCACTGGCCTACATGCAACAAGCCATGATGAGCTGGCAAACTCTTCGACAGTTGAAAGGGAAAAATGTACAAGTTTACACCCAAGAATTTAGAAAGAGAGCATTGATTCTAGGAATATCATTAGACTCACCTAACACTCTGTTGAAGTACATTGGTGGTCTACATAGCTACATGAGGCACATTTTCCTCATGTTTAATCCCACTAGTATAGATGAGGTATCTGTTCAAGCTACACATCTAGAAGCTAGAGGAAAGAATGGAAGTCCAGAAGTTGGGGGATCATCCCAACACACTGCAAGCAAGAATAAGGAGGAAAGAAAATAGAAATGGAAAGCAAGGAAGGCCAACACTGTACATAAAAGCAAGTCTTCATGCATTCTTGTAAGAAGGATGGGCATGATGATGAGCACTGTTGGATTCTACATCCGAAGCTGAGACCTACGAAGATCGAGGGTAAGAAGAAGAAGACTATTGCAGCTATTCAGAAAGATTTGGGGTCGAACTCAGGAGATGAAACAACCATTGCAGCCATAGGTATATAAGGTAAGCATTCTGAAGCATCTACTAGTAATTTTGCACAATCTACTATTGATGAAGAAAATGAGAGAAAAAGGCATGAGCTTTTCTATATTGGAGTTATTTCCAAACATCAAAAGATTGATACTTTGTTTGATAGTGGCTCACAAGTAAATTTAATTTTTGAAGCAATTGTAAAGAAGTTGGTATTAGTGACTACACCTCATAATAAACCATACCCATTAGGATGGTTAAATGATAAAGCACAACTACAAGTGACTAGACAATGCAAACTCAAGTTTTCTTTTGGGTCAGCATTTGTAGATGAGGTTGAGTTAGACATAATTCCTTTGGATATATGTGGAATTGTTTGAGGAAGTCCTTACTTGTATGACAGAAAAGCTATTTTCTATAGAGTTGAGAACAAGTATCTACTTGTTAGAGATGGAATCAAATACTTTGTAAGAGCTCATAAGCTCAAGAATAATTATACTCTCGTAAACTTAGGGCAGATGAAACAAATGATAAATTTATGCAAACAATTTTTACTAATGGTTGTAAAAGAAAAGAAACCTGATAAAACCAATGTATTTGAGGGCTGTAATGCTAAACAACAAGCTGATTTAGAAAAAGTTGTTTTAGAATATGATATCTGGTTTCAAGAACCTAAAGGTCTGCCACCCAAAAAGGAATTAGTGCATGATATTATTTTGCAACAAGATGCTCCATTTCCTAACATTGGACTATACAGGTTGTCCGCTTTAGAGAACGTAGAAATCAAGAAGCAAGTGCAGGATTTGCTCGAGAAGGGATTCATCAGACCTAGCACATCACCATGTGGGTCACCAATCGTTTTGGTGAGAAAGAAAGATGGCTCGTGGAGAATGTGCATTAATTATCGAGCACTGAATAAGATAACAATAAAAAATCGTCATCCCCTTCCTCGCATAGATGATCTGTTAGATCAATTGAAAGAATCTGTTTATTTTTACAAGTTAGACTTGCATAGTGGATATCATCAGGTCAGAGTTGCAGAATAGGATGCATGGAAGACTACTTTCAAGACAAGGCAAGGGTTGTATGAGTGGCTGGTTATGCATTTTGGCTTAACTAATACCCCTGCTACTTTCATGAGATTAATGAATGATGTACTCAGAAATTTCCTTGATGATTTTGTTATTGTGTATCTAGATGAAATTATGATATTTAGCAAAACATGGGAAGAACATTCAAAGCATGTTAAGTAGACACTAGATGTTTTGAAAAGAGAAAAACTTTATGTTGAACTCTCAAAATGTGAATTTGGCAAAACATCTTTGAATTATTTGGGACATATAGTAGGGGGTGGTGAATCGAAGATAGATCCCTCTAAAGTGGCAGTCATTGTAAACTGGCCTAAACCTAAATCTGCTATAGAATTTAGGAGCTTCTTAGGAGCACAATATTGGAGAAAGTTCATTTCTAACTTTTCCTTAATTGCAACTCCCTTACATGCTTTAACAGGATTGAACAAGGTGTTTCAGTGGGGAGGCAAATAGCAGAAAGCCTTTGACATCTTGAAAGAAAATATTAGTACAACACCAGTACTAGCACTACCTGATCTTCAAAGACCATTTGAGATCCAAACGGATGCTAGTGACTATGCCACGGGAGTAGTGTTGACACATCACGAAAAACCCATATGTTATAATTCTGAGACATTTAATTCTGTAGTAGTTAACTATCCTACATATGATAAGGAATTGTATGCATTAGTACAGAGTGTGAAAAAGTGGAAACATTACTTAATGGGCAAAGAGATAGTAAATACATACTGATCATCAACCACTTCAATATCTACACTCCCAAACTAAGTTGCAGCAATCAAGACACTATAGATGGATGGGTTTTCTACAAAAATTTCATTTAGTCATCAGATATAAAAAGGGAATACACAATAAAGTTGTAGATATGTTATCTAGACTTGTTATAAATGCATCTTCTATACTTAAGCATAATTCTTTGTTACATCAGAGCTACATTGAACAATATGCTCAAGATATAGACTTTAAAGATGTATATGCAACTTTAAGTCAAGGCAAACAAGTAGAAGAATTAGATTATCATGTAAAGGACCGACTCCTATATCATTGGGGGAAGTTATGCATTCCATAAACGGAAAGAGTAAAAATAATTTGAGAAGCACACACTTCTCTAATATCAGGTCACTTTGGGGTAAGTAAAACAGTTCCACAACTGCAAAGATTTTGTTTTTTGCCAGGTATGAACGAGACAGTTTCTAGATATGTAAGAGGGTGTACTATGTGTGCTAAGAGCAAGCGCAACAATAGAAAACTAGGCTTGTACACTCCATTACCAGTTCCTTCTCATCCTTGGGAAAGTGTTTCCATGGATTTTGTTGGAGGACTGCCTAAATCTAGGAGAGGTCATGATTATCGGTATGTTGTTGTGGATAGGTTCAACAAAATGTGTATTTTGATATCTTGTAATAAACAGATTACAGCTGAACAAATTGCAAAACTATTATTTCAACATGTATGGGTTCATTTTGGATTACCCACTTCCATTGTATTTGATCGAGACACCTGATTTGTGGGAAAGTTTTGGTCAAGTCTGTGGGAACTGATGGACACCAAATTGAAGAAAAGCACAACTTTCCATCCACAAACCGATGGCCAGACAGAAGTATTCAATAGGACAGTGATCCAGTTGCTTAGGGGATATTGCAGCAAGCATCCTAAGCTTTGGGATGAACATTTGTGTTATGTGCAACATGCTTACAATCGAGCCAAACATTCTTCTACACAAAGATCTCCATTTTGAGACCTGTTTTGGTTTCACACCAAGGTCTCCTTTGGATTTTGTCTTTGGTAAGGACACAACAGTTGAGGGACACAACGATGTGGACAGGGAAACTAGGTTCATTAAACAGATCCAAGAGATTCACCAGGTAGTACAGGAACAATTGGAAAAGAGCCAGGCCAAATACAAGGCAAGGCATGACAAGCATTGCATGGAGCATAGTTTCCAAGTTGCTGATCAAGTCTGGCTGTATATCAACAAGGACATAATGCAAGGTGAAGGTAAAAAGCTAAAACCTATCAGGTATGGACCTTTCAAGATACTTGAGAAAATTGGTGAGAATGTTTTTCGCCTTGATCTACCAGCTTACATGCACATCTACTTAGTCGTAAATGCAGACAGCTTGAGACTATTTGAACCTTCATTAATTGAGGATCCTGAATAACAAAATCAATTTCCTTCTATTGATGACCTGTTACCTAAATATCTTAATGAATTGCAGGAAGACACAGTTCTGGACAGGAAGGTGAGAACGACGTGCAGGGGAGATGTTGAGTACCTCAGAGTTGGGCTCAAGGGTTCAAAGCTGAGCAGTGAAAAATGGATAGAGATTGGACTAGTGAGACAGTTGTATCCTCACTTAGTCGATGCTTGAAAACCAACTTTTGGTGGTCCAAAATCTTTTTCAGTGGGAAGGCTGTGATCCAAAATGGATCCTTGAAAATTATGAGAGTTTTGTGACTGTTTCGAATCATGACAGACTTCAAAACCTTGTGAACAAAGAGCTATCAGGAAAGACCTCTAGACAGTGGTAGTTTGTAGCCAGCACAGAATGACAAGGACCTCGGTCAGAGCGCGCTCACCGTTGTCCCATGGAGACTGCGCAGTGGCACAAACTAGCAATTGGGAAATCCAGATCAAAAAACGGAGGTTGTTTCTGATGCGTTATTAGCACTGGGAAAAACCCCTCGAAATGGAAAAGCCCCAACTGCTTGGTCACAAGGAAACAGGAAAACCGTGGGAAAAATGTTGAAACGATAGGCAGGTCCCGCGCTCCAAAATTGGCAGTATATTAGAGGTGTTTCAGGTGGTTAGTAGGTTTGTCAAGAGAATGAGCGATTCCATACGTTGGATGACACGTGCCCGGCGGATGAGAGAGAAAACCATTGTCATCGCAAGATAACATTTGAGCAAGTCAATCGCGCGATAAGAGCAATAACCATAGGATCTAGGGGTCCCGGATCTAATGGTAGAGATTACACCTGATGGGAGACTAGATTTGGAGGGAGAAATAAGCTATGGCACATAAAGGTTTGAAGTTCGATTTGACCGCTGAGCTGGCAGATGAATCATTTCACAAAGTAACCGAAATAACGAACCGTCGAGGAAGAGCTGGTGCTCAGTTCATGAGAAGACAAGTGGCCACCTCCCGGTGAGACGTTACATAGTAGCGATGATGCAGAGGCAGGGAATTCCAAGCAGACAGTAGCAGGTGATCCAAAGAGACAGAAGAGGAAGCAAACAGTCAAGGGACATATTTGCTTTAATCCATGAACAGATAGAGAACAAAAAAACACAAGATAAGGAGGAGACAGAGAGATAGAATAGAGAGCAAAGCAAATAGCAGAGAATAGAGAATCGAGTTGACCTGCAGAGCTAAGGTAGCATCGAGCAGACAGAACTAGGCTTGAGAGGTTCAAGAAATCCCTAAGAAGATATTTGTCGGGAACTGAGTACCAAGTTGGACTCATCCCATTAAGACCAGTTGAGGTTGAGATTCAGTAAGGGGGAGTCTGTGCACTCTAGTGGCTTGGGGAATCCAAGTACCACCCTACTAAGCATCATCTATTTTAGGAGACTCAAGTTGAGCTCCTCTTTGTAAAAAATAACTCTGCTTAAAGACACAATAAAGAAGGCCACCATTGAAAGCTGGACCGAAGACGTAGCGCAGGAGAATTCGGTGAACTCCTTATTAAATTGTTGTGTTTTGCATTTGCTTGTTGTGTTTTCTCTTACTGTTTCCCAATATCTGTGTTTTTTTCAATCTTATCGATCTGTTGCTTAAGATAACATAGGCACACACCAGTACATGAGTCTGTAATACCTTCATTAATTAATTAACTGAGATCACTCGCAAGTGATTTTCAGATTAGGATATTATGGCTAATGAGGGCATTCTATGTGCCAAAAGCAACAAAATATATGAATGGATAGAGACTCCTCAGGGCCGTTTGAGGGATGAGTGCCACAAACATGCATCAGCAGACAGGGAGATCTGCCAAAACGGAGGAAAAAAGTAGTATGATGTATAAGCAGGGTGTTCTACATGTTGAGAGGAATTTTAGTCAGCATGAGGAAAAACTTGAGCAGGAGGTCAAAAGTGAACACAAGGGTTTACTCTGTTTAGCGGAATTCTACAGTTATCAGTTTAATAGGTGGGAAACTATCTACAGAACAAGTGTGCAGTTTAACAGGCGGGAAACTATTAACAGAACAGGTCTTCAAAGCTTTTTAATGTTTAGTGCCGAGAACTTCACTAAAGAGTGGGTAAGTCAGCATAATCGCGGAAATATAATGCATTTCTCTCAACAAACTGCTCAGTGGTTAACCCTCCATTCAGACCCGAAATATATTTCAGATTGGACTCTATAAGACTTCGGGTCTAAAGGCACAGTTAAGTTCCATGCTTGTTGGAGATGATTTTTGTGTTCGCTTCCATCTGGTGCATTTCAGGTGGATAAAATGTCCGGAGGTTATCAATCCATTCGGACCCGATATGGATTTTAATGACGGTTTATTATTTTTTCGGGTCCATTTTTGGCATTATAGTGTGAGCATGTTTTTCACCCGATATTCACTTGGTTCGTTAGATCTGCGGGGCGTGATCGAATGGCCTTGTTAGGGCCCGAGGCTTGGTTTGTGGGCTCGAGGCTTGGTTTGTGGACTCGAGGCTTGGTTTGTAGTCCCGAGGCTTGGGTTGTGGGCCCGAAGCTTGGGCTTGGCTTTAGCTTGGTCAATTGTGCCCTTTTTGTATATTATGTATCTTTTTTTTGAATGGAAATAGATGGACCTACACTTGCTTTAGCAAAAAAAAAAAATTACTCTGAGGTTGATTAATGTTGAATATTTACATTGTCTTTTGGTAGTATTAACATTGTATAAAGACATATTCCAATGAAGTTGTTTGTTTGAGTTCGATGTTTTGAATTATGTTATTTACTTATAATATATATACTCTAACAGGTTTGGATTTTTTTTCCTTTACACAAGTAACACTGAATTTTTAGAAAATATTGTGGCTACTACTTTTGAAAACTGGGGAATGAAAGTTGTTTTCACAAAACACTTTTTAAAAGGTATGAGACTATATCAGATAGAAAATAAGATAAATTACAAGAAAGAGTCTTACTTCCAAGTGACCATGTTCTCGTAACCAATAAGAAGACAATGGCCTAAGTGTCATAGATTAGTCGCATGCACATGTTACAACAATTGCATCTATCATCTTGCATTCTTCTCTTAGCTTGTTCCGATCCTCGGCTCTAAAATGGAAATTATTTTAACAAGAAATATTAGATCCTTGTAGAAAAAAAACTCGAAGACTAAGAGAATATGTTAAACAAAACACTTTAGAATCGATATTTACCCAATAGAATCTGATTTCTATGCATGTAGATATAGCTAGGTAATCATTATCTTTAACTATATTTATTCTATTTTTGTTCATTTATGCTTTTCATCAATATGTTAGGTTTATTTTCCCATGTTTTTAGATGCATGGAGTCTATACAAAATTTTGTAGCTAGCTCATTGTCCTATGTCATGTTTGCTTTTTTTGCAATGTGATTTCTTGCATTTTTTTATTGTTTTATCAAATTCGCAAATCCTATGATTAGTAAAAGAATATTAAAAATTGATTTTCCTCTGCACATATTTTATGTTTGCATAGGCTAAGTTTCCATCGCACATGGATTTCTTCTATAGAGTCTTAAAATATGTTCATTTGAAATGATAACAACTGCCATAGTCGCCCTGCTGCATCCACTTATTCCTGACAATTTTGTATGCCACACAACTTCCACTGCCATCCACAATTTCCTCCTATAACCACTGCCACACTCTCTAATTGCATATGCACCTTTATCCATAATCGCTACTCCTCCAACCACTGCACTTTACCTGTGCCACACCCTATTCCCTCTTTTATATAGAAGGATACATGAAAATATCATTGGTTCTCCCTTCCCACCTAAACTCATTGATGCAAGTGATACCAATTCATCTAATCTACTGGGAGGAAACAAGACCTAGGTAACTTGTCTTCATTGTGATGATTGGTCTAATTC
Source organism: Pinus taeda (assembly GCA_000404065.3). NCBI lineage: Eukaryota > Viridiplantae > Streptophyta > Pinopsida > Pinales > Pinaceae > Pinus > Pinus taeda. The sequence continues at coordinate 15,507 of APFE031527804.1, forward strand.
TCCATATTAGTCTCTACCACAGGCTCCTAAGCCCCAGGCAAATGGTAGGGTAAATTCAAACATTATAATCGACATTAATCATGAAATTGATCATTGAAAACTGAATTCAAAAGTTTATTACAAGCCAAGTTATCTATATATTAATTTCCACATGAATGCTCATATAGTCATACCCTTTTATAGATAAAATTATTTTCCAGAGAAAGAATTTAAATAAAGTGTTAGAAAACCAAAAATGATTTAACAAAACCAATTTAAAGAAAAAAAATATCAATAAAATATTAAGTACGTTTTATTTAAAATATAAGTTACGGAGGGGAAATTTTAATATTAAATGTTGTATGGTTAAAAACAATAAATAATTGAGTTAAGTATAGAAAGCAAAAAATGATTTAACAAAAACCAATTTAAGGGAAAAAAATATCCATAAAATATTAAGTACGTTTTATTTAAAAACATAAGTACGACAGGAAAAATTATATTTTAAATATATATATATATATATATATATATAATATAAACAATAAAATAATTAGTAGGTATTTATAAGTTAAAAAAAATACATTATCATATTTTAATTAAGTTAAATACATATCATAGTTTGGAATTAAGTCCATATATATATATTATTATTAATTGGAGTAATATTAAAGTCAAGTTATCGAAGCGGATATTCCTTGATGTCATAATAAAAGCTACGTTATTTATTTTATTTTGTAATGTTAAATTTAAATTATTTAAATTTAAAGGGGTTCAATAATATCTATTATTCAGTATTCATTGCCGAATATTTAATATGTAATAAAGAGGAAAAAAATAATTATTAAAAGTTAAAATGGACTATTTTTTAAAAGTAAGGTTAAGTTAAAAATAAGAAAGTTAACTTAAAGTAAAAAAAAAGAAATTCAAAAATGCCAAAGATCATGGTCTCATGTTTTGGATTATGTACATTAAAAGTAAATAATGGAGAAAAAAATAGTGTTATATTGAGGAAAAATATATTAATGTTAATTTAGCAAATTAATTATTAATTATAGAATAAAATATAATTTAGAATAAAGATGTATATTACTTCAAAGTAGACTATAAAATTAAAAACTTACAATTAGTAATTAATGAATCTGAATCTATATCTTAATTCAGTACAATAACTATGTTTAACAAAGAGATTGAAATAATTTTTGGTTTACCAAGTGGTTTAAAGAACTAGGTATGTTCATGTTAAACACATTTTTTGTTTTTGTTTTGATGTTTCCCTATAAGAAGAAGATGCTGATGTTTCAGGATATGACAATAAAGTTGGAATTGATAATATCTTCATCAAAATACTTTAAAGATATTTCAAACTCAATATCAAGGATACAAAAGGAATTTGACTAAATTATCTATGATAAAAGCAAAGAAATTTTGACCTAAAAAGATCACGGTAAAAAATTACTTGCACAAGTAAAGACATTCAAGGCTACGAAGTAGTCATTGGAAAACATAATAGAACAACTTATTCAACAAGTAGAATCAAAGCCTTTAGATAAAATTGTCTAAGTTGAGAAGAAGGGAATAAATACATATCACATTAATCTTATGATTAAGAAAGATGTCAATCTAATTGAATTCAAAACATTCTCTGATGTTGAAATTCAAATAATGGAAAATCCAAGTTAAGATTCTAAAATCAACTTAGCAACATAAATATCTGAAGTAAATCAGGAAATCACCATAAGCATGACAAGGGAAAAACACGTTACAAAAATATTTTATTGACATCCTCATCATAAAAGCATATATCTTGATTAATCAACGTATCAACGTAATATGGGATGGAAGCAACAAACTTATGCTCCAAAAAATGTTGATGATAGCACAATCTAGTCGTATGATAACAATTCATCCTCGGTATCCAATCATTGCAAGATTCCATAAAATATTAATTTGGTATGGTCAAAACATTGTATAGTGTGAAAATTATATACCACACTCAAAATTTCATATAGTCTTGTATCATTAATGATGATAGCTCCAAGAATTGAGAAAGATGAGAAGATTTTCATCAATAACCTTTGAGGAAAACACTCTTATAAGGGGGAAGACAATTTTATGAACATAACTATGTATAAGTGAAAATTAATGATTAATAAGTGTAGTTAGTTATGAAAAGGCATGTTTTAAAATGACATAACCGTTCACGAAGGGGCACTTGCCTAGGCATATAAACAGGGCCTCATTTTTAACAATAAATATATCACTTGTAAATTCAACATTCGATATATTAAAATTACTAGAAGGATATAACATATTCTAATATTCTAATATTCATGAGCAGTACAAACCTTGTTTTTACACTATGCATATATATAATATATATATATATATAATTATATATAATATATATTATTTTTTTCCCTTTCTCCCACATTCTTTCACAAGTGATGGCTTTATTAAGCCGGTATAACTTTATCAACTTCACATGTTCTAGAATACCCTTGGTCTTGTATTTTTCTACTGATAATAGTTCCAATTTTAGTATCTCCTTTTTTATTGGTTTAGAATCAACTATGGCGATCCTATACTAGCTACAAAATATTTATTTGTGTATATGTCATGGGCTATTAAATTTTGGTACAAAGGTTTCTTTTTAGTAGTTGTGTTTCCTCTGGAAAGCCCGCATCTACTACCTTTGGGTACAAAGATTTTGGTTCTAGGTCACATTGTTGAAGGCTTGGAATGAATAGAAAATTTTTACCACTTGATGGATGAGGGAGTATCAATGAGGTCGTAGGGTTTTCTAAATAAACTAGCAAGTAGATCTTTAGACACCATAAGGGGATTTCCACTTTGACCAATAAGGATTGTAGAGGATATAGATCAATTATGATTTAAAGGATAATCCAAAGACCATGAATCCAACACATTTGAGATACTAAAGGGTTGGGTGTAGCATTAATAGAGGCAAAAGCCATTATAGACCCATGTAGTAGTAAACCCTAGGAGAAATTTGTTTAGGAAATCAAAATTACATTATGATAAATCAAATTAGGGAGGGTATATAGAGTTATTACAAGAAAAATGAACACAGTAATGAGATGCTTCCACCACTCAAGCTTCCAAACAACACAATTTGAAGGAAAATTTTCTTTACTCCATTAAAAGTACAAGCTAATATAAATATAGAATCCCTTAAAAAACTAGAGACCTAATGCTAAGACCAAAAGCTTTAGATACTCTTTGATCAGGTTTTATTTGGACTAAGTATGATGTTCCTTGACCTAAAGCCATTGCACTTGGTTTATTCATAGCATCCATCCACAACCATAGCATTGTCATTCCTATAAATGAGTCAATGTTTAAAATGTTTCATCCTTGTATTTTCCATAATACTAGGGAGTCTCATTAGCATATGCACTTAATGTTTCAAACTACTCTCTAGATAGAAGTCCCTTAGTCGATTACCCATCATCCTTTCACCACCAAAGAACATCATTAACTATGCTTGACACCTACTCTTTAGGCTATTTCTAAGCACATGAAAAACATCCTAAAATTGCTTCTTACCACGCCACTTTAGATACATGCATAGGGCACCCCATTTGGATGAATAAGTTTTGACCTTACAAAAATGTATATACAAATATATATTCAAAATTATTACCATAAACATATGTACTCCATATACAATTATATATCCAAAATTATTACCATAAACATATATACTTCATACATATGATTGATTTTCTATAGTCAAAACATGTCAAAAGAAAAAAATAAAAATCTTTATAAAATTAAAAAAATC
>APFE031527805.1:0-17358 GCA_000404065.3 Pinus taeda
CCAAAACCAAAACATTGAAAAAGGAAAACAAAAAGAATCAATAAACACAACTCCTATCATTGAGCAACTAGCATCTACTTCTACACCTCTTTTTCCTGAGAGATTACAAATTTATAGAGGGGTTGAAAAACAAATCTTGTTGCCTAATTATGATTTTCTAGATGAATTGAAGAATGTTTGTATCAAAATTCCTTTGTTACAATCCATTAGAGAAATTCCTATTCTAGCCAAGACAATAAAGGAGTTGAGCATGAAAAGACCAGGAAGAAAACCAAGAGAAATAAAAAGAAATCACCTAGTAGGAAAGATAGCAGATATCATGATGGGAAAGATTGCCATGCAGAAATATGTGGATCCAAGAAGTCCAATTGTCAAGACACATATAAATGGGATTGAAATTCCAAACACATTGATTGACTTAGGGGCAACAATAAACATTATGAGTAGACAAAGTATGGAGCAGCTTAAACTTCCTAATCTTCTTTACACACCTACCTTGCTGCAACTTGCAGATAGATCAGTAATCAAACCAAATGGCGTGCCAAAAGACATTTCAGTCTCCTTAGATTCTTGGGAATATCTTGTTGATTTCATGATTTCAACTCCCAAGAATAATCTAGGAGGACACCCACTCATATAAGGAAGACCTTGGCTGGCCACAACTGATGCTTTTATTAGTTATAGATCTGGTGACATGTATATTTCTGATGGTAATTCAACAAAGAAATTTACTTTGTATCCTCCAGCAAAAGCAATCATAGAAATAGATGACAAGGAATGGATTGATGAAGAAGATGATATTCAACCTCTCTTTACTATGTCAGAAATTAGTGAAGATAGTAAAATTTTGAACACATTGGAAAATTTTGAAACATCTTTAGAATATGATCATGCACAATTCCAAGAAAAATCTAATGTTGAATACTTGTCATCTAGGCAGATGTCTCTCTATTCTATGGAAGAGTTTGGTAGCTCTACAATTGAAATTTTTCCAGGTAGGACATTGAAGATAAACAAAAACTTGGAGAAACTACAACAAGAAAAGCTAACCAAAATATTACAAAAACATTCCGTTGCATTTGCATGGGAGTACACCGACAAGAAAGGTATTGATCCTAAGACTTGTATCCATCATATCTATATTGAGGAAAATAGTAGACCAATCAGACAACCTCAAAGAAGAATGAATCCAAATCTTAGAGAAATTGTGAAAGAAGAGCTCCAAAAATTACTCAATGTAAACTTCATTTACCCAATTTCAGATAGCCAGTGTGTTTCTCCTTCGGTAATTGTGCCTAAAAAGAATGCAAAATGGAGGGTGTGCATTGATTACCGAGAATTGAATAAACCAACCTTGAAAGATTAGTTTCCTTTTCCTTTTATAGATCAAGTGTTAGATACATTAGTAGGTAAAAAGTATTTCTCATTCATGGATGGTTTTAGTGGTTATAATCAAATTCAGGTAGCACTTAAGGATCAGGATAAAACCACATTTACTTGTCCATGGGGAACTTTTGCCTACCGAATGCTTCCTTTTGGGTTATGTAATGCACTTGCAACATTCCAAAGAGTAGTACTAGGAATTTTTTCTGATCTAATACATGATTGTGTAGAGGTATACATGGATGATTTTACAGTCTATGGTAACACATTTGAAGAAGCTTTGGAAAATTTGGAAAAAGTCCTTAAAATATGTAAAGAAACAAACCTTTCACTAAGACATGAAAAATGCTTTATGATGTTTACAGAAGGTATTGTTTTAGGACATCACATTTCAGGGGATGGGATTAAAGTTGACAAATCTAAAGTTGAATTCATCTCTAAGTTATCAAATCCAAATTGCCTAAGGGATGTTAGAAGTTTTCTAGGATTTACAGGGTACTATAGAAGATTTATAGAAAACTTCACTAAAATAGCATCTCCACTCTTCAAATTGCTTACAAAATATTGTGAATTCAAGTGGAACCTTGATTTTCAACTAGCATTTGAAACCTTGAAAGCAAAAATATCTTAAGCACCTATCTTGAGAGGACCAAATTGGAAACTTCCTTTCCATATTTCCACAGATGCTTCAGATACAGATCTGGGAGCTGTATTGGGACAAAATGATTTGATTCCTTATGCCATTTACTATACAAGTAAAAATTTGACTCCCACTGAGTTTAATTATACTGTGACTGAAAAAGAATTCTTAGTTGTTGTTCATGCAATTAACAAGTTTAGACACTATATAACAGGCAATGAAACTTTCGTTCATACAGATCACTCTGCAATTAGATATTTGATGAATAAACCTATTACTAATGACAAAGTTACAAGATGGCTTTTACTTTTGCAAGAATTCAACATTACTGTGCTAGATAGACCTGGAAAACAAAACACAGTTTTTGTTTTCTTGTCTAAGATTCAGAATATCAAAGAAGACTCTCCAGTTGAACATAAGTTTCCTGATGAATATCTCTTTTCAGTAACTACGCAAACTCCTTGGTTTGCAGATGTTGCTAACTACTTGGTTACAGGGAAGTTACCTTCACATTTATTTCCTAGAGAGAAAAGAAAGATTATTCAAGATAGTGCAAGATATTTATGGATCACTAACGAATTGTATAAAACAGGGCTAGATCTTATGATCAGAAGGTGTGTCAAGGAAGATGAAATGCCTAATATTCTCAAAACATGTCATGATGAACCATGTGGTGGAAACTTTGCTGACAAGAGGAAAACCTATAAAATCCTTTCTTTAGGATATTTTTGGCCATCCATCTTCAAAGATGCTAAAGAATATGTCAGAAGGTGTGACAACTGCCAAAGGGTAGGGAAACCTGCTCGCTCAAATGAAATGCCATTACAACCTCAGGTACTTATCGAACCCTTTGAAAAATGGGCTTTATACTTTATTGGACCTATTAATCCTCCATCCAAGCAGAAAAAGTATATATTCGTATGCACTGATTATGTCACAAAATGGGTAGAAGCCAAAGAATTACTTTTTGCTAACGAAAACTCTGTAGTTAGTTTTCTTTTTTAGGGTATTTTTTATTCGCTTTGGTGTTCCAAGAGAAATTGTGACAGATCAGGGACCTCAATTCACATCCAACATGATGGAGAAGCTTATGGAAGAGTAGAAAATCAAGCATAGGAAATCCACTCCCTATCATCCACAAGAAAATGGTCAAGTGGAGTCTACAAATAAAGTGATTGAAAGAATCCTCACCAAGACTATGCATATATATAGAAGAGATTGGGCAGAAAGGCTTCCTGAAGCCTTATGGGCCTATAGAACTACATGGAGGAACACAACTGGACATACACCCTATGAATTTTTTTATGGGAAACAAGTCTTGTTCCCCATAGAGTTCCAAGTCAAAACTTTCAAGATGGCAATCCAGTTGGGGATGGATTTATCAGAAGCTCAAAAGCATAGACTAGAACAATTGAATGAACTTGATGAAATTAGACAAGAGGTTGTTCAAAGGACTGGTCTAGTTCAACAACAAAGGGCTAAATGGCATGACAAATATATCAAGGATGAGAAGTTTCAAGAGGGAGATTGGGCACTGTTATTTGATTCAAAGTTTAAAGATTTTCAAGGGAAGTTTCAAACTCATTGGCTTGGATCAAATGAGATTGAAAAAGTTTCCAGTAATGGAGTATTAAGGATCAAAACATAGATGAAAGTCAAACTCCTCTCCTTGTGAATGTTCGTAGATTGAAATTTATTAAAAACCAATCTCAAAGGAGGAGTTCATCAAGATCTTTCAGAACAATTATGAAATGAAGTTGGTGAAGAAGAATCCTTCTTCTCCACCAACTTAGTATTTTGTTTTCTCTCTCTCTCTCTCTCTCTCTCTCTCTCTTCTCTCTCTATATATATATATATATTATATATATATATATATATATAAGGTTGAAAACCAATCACTGATTGGCATGCTATTAGGAAAATACAGGGTGAAAATCAGAAGCTTTTGACACCTTATATTTTCCATTTCCTTTTCTGAAAAATGGTGACTCACTTTTCATTCTAAAAAATTCATTGTTTTAACTCATTTTCACTCTGTTTTACTTTTTCAAAGTTTCACTTCACTCCACAATCATATTCCACCAATAAACTTTTCCTCTTCAACATTTCTTCCATCTCCATTTTTCATTTATCATCTTGCCATATTTTCATTTCCATTCCATTCATCCATAAGCCATAATTTGTTCTCTGATTTACATTCTGCAGCTATTTCCACATTCTGTAGCTATTCTCGTTCCGTAGCTAATCCTATTCTGCAGCCAATCTGATTATGTAGCAACAGTTTGATCATCAATCCAAGCACAAAGAGGCCAGTTCATAATAATATCTTATATGCAGGTAATGGAGGAGAGAACAACCTTTGAAGACCAATCACATCTAAGCACCTGTGGAAGAAAACAATAAGAGATTAGCAAGAGGAAGGTATGGTTCTAAAGGTAAAAACAAAAACTTATTTCAAAAATAAATACAAAACATAAGTTGGTATAACTTGTATAAACACATGACTCCTTGATTTATCATTATGAGATTTGACTGCCATGATGATTCCACCACACCTTCCATCTGTAATGCTAATGGTCTAATGAGGTAATCTCCATTTTAAACTCAATGACTCGTACTTAAACGGACTTCTCCAGCACACCTATTAAACGGTTAGATTCATGACATAACCTATTTGAATACAACCCTTCATAACCTTGATTTTCATTTATTACACCAAGTTTTTCTCTTATACTCCCACAGCATTTTTGTGCATACAATCACTTCATTTTTCATATATTTCATGCATACAAACATTATGTTACCTTTTACACATAGTCACTCTGTTTTCGTATCCTCTTTGTATAACAATCACTTTGTTTTTCACACAGTTTACGTGTACAACCACTCTGTTTTCATATACCTTGTGCACACTTTGTTTCCACACATTTTATGCATACAACTACTCTGTTTTCGCATACCTTGTATGTACAGTCATTTTATCTCATACTCATAGTCGTTTTACTTCCATATATTCTTTCATTCCGTCCCCATATCCATAGTTATTTTTTGTTTCTATATACTAGTTGTTCCACTGTCGTATACACAGTCCTCTTTACGCAGTCACTCCATTTATCAAACAGTGAAGGGAATTTTGAAGAATAGCAGAGAACATAGGTGATGGGGCTCATCGTTAGAACTGAACCCATAGGGGTGAAGTACATGGAAGGTTATCCTCAGCTGAAAGGAATGTTGCAGAAGGCTGGTTGGTTGAGTTTCATTGAAAAATTCAATGGTTACCATAAAGAAATCCCCAAATATTTTTCCAGATTGTTTGATGGAATGGATGTGGAAGTAGGTGACATAAAATTTGCAGTGACCGAGTCTTTTATTGCTGAAGCAACCGAGCTACCAAGGCTAGGAGAGTGGTGGTACAAGAACAAAGAATTTCATGATGAAACCTGGAAGGTCATTATCAAAAATCCAGGTATGGACACTTCAATTTTTAGAAAAGGGATTCCAATATCTGCACTTAAGAGCAAAGGGAGTAGCATGTTATTAATTTTGCAAAAGTTTATTACATGTGAGGGAAGGTTTGGTTCCATGTATGTATATCACATAAGACTGTTAATTAATTTTCTTGAATATGGAACCCTCAATCTCCCATTTTTCTTGTTGAATAGTTTGAGAAGAATGGCCACTAATGTTCAGAAGAAAATTGAAGCAATAGAAACCAATCTTTATCACCATGGACTAGTAAAAATTTTAGTTGAATATCACTTAAAGAGTGTAGGGGACACATGGGAGGCCTTTTTTATCAGAAACTTCTTCCAAGATGTCCTAGAATTGCCTGAGGGAAGTCCTGCAAAAAGAAGTAGGAGAAGGAAGACCAGTCTCACCATTCAAAACACTCCTGAAACTTCAACACATAAAAACAATGAAGAAGTGCCCATCTTTGAAACATTAACAGAGATCAGAAAGCAGACAAAGAAGAAAATAAAATTGAAAGAAAAGTTTGAGGAATACCACGAAAATATTCTTGAATCTTCATCATCTAAGGAGGATGAACAACTGCTTTCTGAGAGACTAGTCAAAAGCAGGGATCAGCTCAATAAAGAGAAGGAGAAGGGAAAAAGGAAACAGGTTATAAAGAAGAAATCATATCTCCCAAAGTTTGAGGAGAAGTTCTAGACTCAAGGGAAAAGTGAAGAAAGTAAAATCAAAAGAAACCCAGTTCATAGATTTGGGGGAAGAAACTCCAAATCAGTCCCATGACAATATTCCATATGAGCAAAGCCCACAAAACTCTCCTCAACAAAACTTTGAAAGCAGCCCAAGAAGAGCCTCCCTAGGCATTGATCCAATCCAACAACAGATTTATGACTACATAGAGTCATTGGAGAAAAAGGGTACATCAGTGGACGCAAGGACTTCATCTAATCCTGAGCAGCCTGCCACATCACAAGAGACTTTAACTAGCTCACTTAAATAGGAAATCTATGAGCTCGAAGTTCTAAATAGGCACATCCGAAGAGAAAATGAAGCCTTAAAAGAACATAACAAGTTGGATAAGGTTATCCATGATAACGCTATGCTTCAGTTGGGTTTATGGCACAAGAAGAACAGAAAAGTAAAAAGGAAGAATAAGAAGATAAATAGGGCACTCATTAACCTCAAGTACAGATTCCTCATGAGGAAGCCTAGGATGGCAGTTGGTGCAAAGAAAAGCAAGAAGAGGTTGGATGTTTTGGCTGAAGTCTCAAAGAAAATGCAAAAGGAGGAGGGAGTTCACAATTTTGATTGCATGGGGACATGCATAGTCTTGCAGTGGGGGTATGTTGAGTTCAAAAACTGTCTTTCCCTTGGCTACTTTTCTCATCCTTCCTTCTTTGTTTTTCCATGAAAAATGCATCCTTATCATCAAAAAACCATTATACATTGCCTCAAGGAGTATACTTTAGTGGTTTACATTTTATACTGTTATGTTTGCTATTTGAATAAGTTTTTGTCTTTTAAGCTACGGAACACAGCCACATTCTGCAACTAATCAGTTGTTCTGCAGCTGCTTCCATGCTTTTGTAGGTTCTAGGTGTCGAGAGGGGAAAAGAACTACATGGGTAGCTTGGAAAACATCAGGGCATGGATCATATCCTATTCATCTGTCCTAGATCGATGAGGAAGACTCTGATCAAAGGGAAGTCAAACATAGAAACCTATGGCAAACAAGACTCTATTTTGCACACGTTTCTCAATGATGGGATCCGAAGCAGTTTCCTGAGGCCATAGAATTCATCTGCCACTTGCGTAAATGGAATCCAATAATCATTACCATAAGATTTATGTTTCCAAGCAACCAAGGACAAGAATTCTGCATACTTTCTTGTCTACGTATTTTGTTGTAGCTTATTTCTCTCTTTAAAATAGTTGTATAATTCCCCTATAAATATTGGTGTGAAGAACGCAGAACAAGTTCAATTTTTGCTTATGTATTAAGTTCAGATTTCTGCTCTGTAGTTTGAAGAACTCATTCTCTGTTTTAATATAAAGACTCTGTTTCAATGGATATCTGAAGCGTTGTTGGAGTGTTGATTAAGCGCTGATAATCTGAGACATTTGCAGAGGGCCCCTTCGTTGGTCAAGGTTACATTTTATTTATGTTTTGTACTACATGTAAATAATCAACTCTGACCAAATCTTTTATGAAGGCAAAGAAGAAAGCCCAATTGAGGATCAAAGACCACTTAGGCCCATTTTTGTGCGACAACAGAAAAGCAAGGAAAGAAGCAGAGGAAATCATAGAGACAATAATGAAACTAAAGAAAAGCTTTGTTTGGACTCATGACCCTCACGGTTTCATTTGTGATTGGAGGATAAAACATAAGTTGTCACCTTACATCCATCACAGAATTCCTGAGATAGAACAATATGCCAACTTGAATGAATGGAGGGAAGGAACTTTGATAGAACAAGATAGTGTACAGGTGCCAGTTGAAACTTCTCAAAATAAAATACCATAAACTAGTGCTCCCACAGTAGAGCCATCACAGGGACAAACACAGGAAACAAGTGCCCCTACATCAGAACAACCAGAAACAACAAAATAACCAGAAACAACAGAACAACCAAAGGAATCAGAGCAGCCTGAAATCTCTATAGAGTTACCTCCACCACAGACACTACCAGCTCAAACATACATGGATAATCCTCCAGTGCTAGAGACTCCCCTAAATGAGGAAATAAACTTGAAAAGAGAAAGGGAAGTAGCTACCTTCTAGCAGACCCACAGATCAACCCTTTGCTAAGGGGCAAAGGTTGAATCCATATTTAGAGGAGGAATTCATTGGGGAGACAACAGAGAGCATGAGGAAGGAAGGTGCAAACAGTTTTCAAACATTCCCAACAGGTGGGACACCTTGAAGTTCACAGAGGCAAGAACTAGAAAGCCAACCCAGCATAGAAGTTTCATCCTTCAGGTTTTCTTCTGAGAAAATTATAGATATAAAGGGGAAGTTTAAGGATATCAAGGCAAAGAATGAGCAGCTTAAGGCACAATCATATGCTCAGTACTTAAAGATGGCCCCTGCAAACCAAACCAAATTGATGTCAGCCTTTGAAATCAAAGAGGGAAAATGAGTTTGTTGAAACCAATAGTATAGTAGCCAAAGTCCTTGGCAGATTACCTAAAAACTGGTTTTGAGGTTGTGGTTAAAGAAATCCACCCTATAGACCAGATTGAATCACATAAGAAAACGGGTGAGATGGTGTATTCAACATTGACCAACAAAGCGATGATGGCACATAGATTGCTAAATTCATTGAGAAATACTACAAGTCAATTGCAGCTAGAGAAAGCCTCTTCACAGGCAAAGGACAATAGAATAAAATCATTGGAAGTGTTAGTAATTGAGTTGGTTCATGACCCAAAGGATGTGAAGGCAACAGAAAGTTTAATCAAGATAAAGAATGAAGACATAGCTGCACTTAGAAAACAATTAAAGTTGCCACCACTCATTCACCCTCAGACCGTTGAGGTAATAGAGAAGAAAAATGAAGAAGAGCTTATGGACTTGGTCCTTAAGCTAAATGAACAATTAAAGGAAACTGAACTTGAATTGGAGAAAGCATTGCAATCAGGGCAAAGTGAGTCGACCATACAACCTCAAACTGTGGTGCCAATAGTTTCCACTGCAATCCCTTCCACTATGGCAACTGCTTTAGCACCAAACATTCCTTTGTCAATAGCCACACTAGTGGAAGCAACAGGTACAACATAGGCAAGAACATCAACACAGACAACAGAGGACTTGGTTAAGTCCATGGAGGAGATGAAGCTCTAGGCCACAGAGCTACATAAGGTAAAAGAAAACATGAAAGATATGAAAGAAAATGAGGGAAATTAAAGAGATTGATTTGAAAGGAGGGAATGAATTATAGAAGTTGGGAGGAAAAGTGTAAGTTGTTAGACAAGGGAAAGGAGGAGGGAACATAAGAGGAAGATGAAGAGGATGAGCAGAAGAGAAAGGAGAGGAGAGAGATCAAGAAGCCTGAAATTAAGAAAAAGAATTCATAACCCATCTAATATCATATCAAAACATCGATAAATAATAAAGAGAGAGCCCTCTCTGAGTACAGATTGGCTAGATTCTGTACTTAAAAGATTGGTTTGTGGTTACCTCGGACCCCTTTCCCTCTTCTAATAACTTCTAAGGAAAATCTGAGTGATAACAGGTGTGAAGAATGTAGAACAAGTTCAATTTTTGCTTATTTATTAAGTTCAAATTTCTTCTCTGTAGTTTGAAGAACTCATTCTCTGTTTTAGTATAAAGACTTTGTTTCAATGGATACCTGAAGCGGTGTTGGAGTGTTGATTAAGTGTTGATAATCCGAGACCTTCGCAGAGGGCCCCTGCGTTGGTCAAGGTTACATTTTATTTTTGTTTGTCTTTCATATTTAACCATAAATTCACTGTGTTTTTTTCCATGGTGTTTATAACTATTTTCTAACTCTGTTCATATTGCAGCTTGTGTCATCTTCTAATTAGCACAGAATAGCTCTTTTTGTTTCACTACTTTCTAGTTTCTTATCAGTAGCATAGAGTAATTTAGATTTACTGATCATTAGTCTAGTTTCTTTCATTTGTTGTTCACTAGTCTTTAGATTTTGAATTTAACTTATCAATGCCATTTTGTTGTTAGTTTAGTAACTCATGTGGTAAGTGAATGTTTCCGGAAGCCCTTTCAATTGATGGTTCACCTTAAAACTGAGTGGTGAAATATTTCATTTATGAATGAGTCTTTCTCTACATTTTTATGTTTACTTTTTCTTAGAACAATGAAGTATGGATTCCCTCAAAATGCTATCACAAGGAGGTTGTTCTCCCAAAATTGTGTAGCAAAGAGACAAAGCACTTCATTTAGTTGTTATAGTAGATTAGTTGCAATTTCACTTTCAGTCTTAGTCGTTCATTTAATTTCGTTGCAATCTCATTTTCAGTTTTAGAACAATGAAGTATTGAATCCCTCAAAATGTTGTCACAAGGAGGTTTTTCTCCCAAAATTGTGTAGCAGAGTGACAAAACACTTCATTTAGTTTTTATGATAGATTAGTTGTAATTTCATTTTCAATCATATTTTTTCATTTAGTTGCAATTCCATTTTCAGTTGTTCATTATGTTTTGATTCTACAATAAATTAGACAATAATTGTAATCTTATTTTCAGTATTTCATTTTTGGTTCATCATAGATAACTGTAATCTCATTTTCAGTTTTAATATCTCATTTAAGCTTTGGTTTTGTAATTGATTAGATAGTAGTCTTAAGTCCTTTCAGTCCATGTTTTGGAAACAACCATAATAGCAAGAAGAGAAACTCTATTTTCATTTTTTTGGTTAAAACTTTACTTTCAAATTTGTCTTAAAGCACTTTTAGCTCTCATTTCATTTCCTTAGTAGCATTATACTTAAGATTTTTGTTAGGAATTAAAAGATCAACACCCAAAAACAACTTAAAATTCAAAAAAACTGAAGTAGGAAGGGCCATCTATCACATATAGTGCACTACACTTCATCAATTTATGATACACAGATTGATAATTTATGTAGAGCAATTTAGGACACTAAATTAACCAAACAACCATTACATAATGCAAACAATAATAAGAGTAAGAATCTTGAGAAGAAATTCTCCCAGTGACTGGGAATCTACTTCATTCATCTTCTTTCATGTCATCACCCTGTATTTACTAGAATCATGCAACAACAGATTTATTCGATCATAGAGTCAAACATATGCCCATCATGGTCATAGCATGCTCACATCATCTACTACATCATTACATCATGACATCAATATTTCATCGAAGGTTAGATTCACATGATAGGAACAATGGACAGGTGTGACAACATACTTCAAAGATCATGAACACGATATCACTTTTATCAAGTCAATCCATCAGGTTTAGGGAATTCAGTTTTACCATATGCCATAATTACTATAAAAGGCATGACCACAGTTAATAAGATATCTATAGTATCAATCTCATAATTCTATCATACAGGTTACCATAGGACCAAGTCAGATCATTCAATAAAACTTTACCAAAACAACACGAGTGTCAACATACTTTCATCATACTTATCACAAGAATTATCAGTATCAATGAGGTAACTTCTATAAGTGGTCCATCATGTCAAGTGCATGTCAAGTGTCAAGAGTATCACTTACTAGAGTCAATGTACTAGCCTTCTTCATAGAATCAGGATCTCTAATAACAATAGATGTTAGCTAAACATCAGGTTATGCCACTATATCCCAGATAAACAATAAGTAGCCTCATAAAATCAAGAAGATCATCATGATCGAAATATTCAATACAAGGTGCACCATTACATTATAGGAAACATAAATCCAAATCTCTTTCATATGTAAGCATGAGCCATTTGTGAAGGAGACATTCTCAACATACCATGAGGCTTACCTATTCATCCATAGCATTGAAACAATACACCTTTCATACCTTGTAGTGTTCAAATACATGTGCACCTTCCCATAGGAAGCTTGTAGTGCTTGTAACCTTTTCATCAAGTGCCTCTTTACCTATTTCCAGATCTAGCTTTTCTTTTCCTAGATCTCAAATTATCCTTAATAGGGATCCACTTATCAGATCTCATTAAGGAGGTTAGATAGATATATATATACTCAAATATACATGCAAGAAGTATAAGAAATTAACAAAACAATAATCATAATAATTAGATCCATAAGTTTAAACAGGAGTAAATACACAAAGAAACGTCATAATTCAAAGAGTACTTATCTTCAATGAGAGGTGATCATCTCCCTCTTGAACCAGCCTTCAAGAGTCATCAATATCCATAGTCCACATAATATGTTGCCTTCAATCAAATTTATAAACAACCGACCATGTAAGGCTTCATCAAATATGTCCCAAGTGCTTGAGCATCTTCACATAGTCCATGCTAGAGTTTCATACATCAAAATCTCAAGTCTTTTCCATAAACCATGGTTTGTCTCAAACCCTAACCATCAAATCCTTATGCACTAACTACCTAGGGTTTCCTTCATACCCTAGGATTATTTTAGGTGTCCACCATCCTCTTCTTGCTTCCATCGAAAATGTTTCCATGGGGGTGATCTTCATGCCTTTTCTTCAGCCCAACTCTGATACCATGTTAATTTCTCATAGGGCTACATTGTTCTTTGCTTTGATAATTGCATCTTCATTAATACATTAATTTTACCACATATAATCATAAAATTGCTTAGATTTACTTCATTATTAATAACATATGAAACTATGTAGAAATAATAATAACATCATCATCAATGCAATAGAACATAAAGAAACAATAGAAGAAAATCATGCACACATAGAGACACCGGGATTGGTTGGAGACCAGGGCAAAACCCATTGTGGGGAAAACCCTTGTCAATATTCTTCTAATACATTGTCATCAAATGATTTGGAAAAAGAGAGTATAATGATCCATATCTTCACATAACTAGAATATCCATGAAATGCATCTAAAGATCAATACTCTGATTTAGATAACTGTAATGTATTGCCACTGCCTATAGCCTGCGGTCGAACACTTTTGTCATTGAGTGAAATCTTCGAAACATTGAAATCTCATCTTGGAGTCCCGACCATAGGGAGGAGGAGCTGTGCAAGCGACTATGACAGACAAGGTCGCTCTTAGTGAATTGAATGATAGCTACTATGGCAACTTGGTCGCTCCCATACCATTATGTGCAAGCGAATAGGATCAAACTGACCCAAACTCCTGGTCACTCTCATTAAGACTCTTTGCTAATGTCTAAGGGTCAAAATTTTCTCTCATGACCATTGTGTGCCACCGTTTAGGGACCCATATGCTCAAATTTGTGCCAGTGACTTTGAATAAAAAAACCCTAGTTCATTGCGAGCTTCATCCTGACATTTTAAATACTATGGGGTGAAATTTATGTATTAATGAAGATATGGAATTATCAAGTACATTACAGTTATATGAATCATAGATTTGATGTTAAGATGCATTTCATGGATATTCTAGTTGTTCTAAAGATGTGGATCATTTTACTCTCTTTTGTTGAATCATTTGATGACAATATATTAGACTCAAGAAAAACATGCACTCATAGAGGCACTAGGATTAGTCGGAGACCAGGGAAAAACCCACTGTGGGGATCCTTTCAAATCTTCTTATAATAGATTGTCACCAGATGATTCAACAAAAGAGAGTACAATGATCCATATCTTCACAACAACTAGAATATCCATGAAATGCATCTAAACCTCAAAACTCTTATTCAGATAACTATAATGTACTTGATAATTGCATATATTCATTAATATATTAAGTTCACCCCATAGCATCATAAAGTTATTCAGATTTATGTTAATATTCATCAACATATGCAACTATGTAGAAATAAAAATAACATCATCATCTATGCAGTGAAACATAAAGGAACAATAGAAGAAAAGCATGCACACATAGACACACTAGGATTGGTTGGAGACTAGGGAAACACCCACAATGGGGAAAACCCTTGCAAATATTCTTCTAATAGATTATCATCAAATGATTTAGAAAAAGAGAGTACAATGATCCATATCTTCACAACAACTAGAATATCCATGAAATGCATCTAAACATCAAAACTCTGATTCAGATAATTATAATGTATTTTCATTGCCTATAACATGCTGTCGAACATTTCTATCACTGAGCGAAATATTTGGAATACTGAAATCTCATCTTGGAGTTCCGGTCATGGGGAGGAGGAGTTTTGTGAGTTAATATAACAGATAGGGTATGTGAACTGCATGATAGAAACTATGGCAGCTCGATCGGTCCCATACCATCCTTTGCGAGTGATCGGGGATGAAACTGACCCAGACTACTAGTCGCTCTCATGAAGAATTTGTGCCAAGATCCAAGGGTACAATTTCATTCTCATGATCACTATGTGCCAAAATCCAGGGACCCTAATTCTCATTTTTGATCTAGCAACTTTGAAGAAGAAAACCGTAGTTCAGTGCGAGCTTCATCGTGAAGTTTCAAACCCTTGAGCGAGCTTCCTCCGTCAAACCTATGCAAGCCAAGACCAAATAGAAGAGGAGAAGAGAGCTTGATGTGTGTCCAAATGAGCTCGAGGTATCTTCTATTTATAGGATTCCATGAGGGTCCACTTGACCTGTCCAGAATATATGTATGAATAAAATAATTCATAACTCAACTTCTGCTTGTCCAAATGAGGTGATATTTACATCAATTTCGGTCCTCTTGGAATGAGGAATATGATTCAATCATCATATCCATAAAATGAGTAGGACAAAGTAGAATTTGACCATAGTTTCATATTTTTAACACTCAGGATGCTTCACAACCTCCTCTGTTGTGTGTAACCTTTTTATCAGACCTTGAATGGCCCTTTTTACAACATCTACCTTTGTAATGCACCCTATCTATGTAATCCAGTGTCTTATAATGCACCCCATGTTTTTGGACAGAGCATTAGTCCTGCTATCAGTTCTTTGTATCCTCTTCTAAGAAGCGTTAGTTAACCATTATCTTGATTTTCAACCTATTCTTTGAAATCATGTGTTGGGAGGTTGCTTGTGGTCTATTTTAGAGATCTGAAACTGTGCACTATGTTTGGTTGCCTACTTCTATGATCATTTTTATTTTTAGGAAAATAGATTAAGTGCATTTATTTTTCAGTAAAAGAAAATGAAAAAATTTGTTGAAAATTTATGTTTTAGTTGGTTTGATTATGCATATATATTAGGTTAGTTTTTAGAGAGTGTTGAATGTATGCACATTGTGCATGTGTTTAATTCATTGGATGCATGGTACTGAATTGATATATAGATAAATATTTCCTTGTAGAATGAGTTCTTTGTTGTAAATAATACTGAGAGAGGGGGGGGGGGGGGGGTGAATCCGTATTATCAAATCAATTATTTTTCATTTTACATTCAGATCATATACGCTACTTCAGTTAGATAAACCTGCGTATATATGCAACTTCAGACAAGGAAACCAGCGTATACCATGCAAACTTATATTTCAGTTTAGATGTTGATCATTAATCTGTGCATCAGAACTATGTAAATAGCAACCAGGAACATTAAAACATAGTAGAAGACAATCACACACAAGAACACAATATATAAGGTGGAAACCCAATGTGGGTGAAAACCACCTGCTGTAATTCGTCTCTATCTTTTTCAATTAGAAACTTCTGTTTACAATGATTATGTACTGGTGTAGTCCTTTAACAGTACGCAGGCTGCAACCTGTAGAGAGCTACAACCCTCTCTCGTTCTCCAGCTTCTCCTGGAAGGGAGCTACAATCCCCTTAGCTCTTGTACTAGCTGAGCTACTAGTACGTAGGTGCTGACCTATTGAAGGCTTCAACCTTTTCTTATCTTCCAAGACCACGTTTCATAAATTTTTAGACTGGATCCATGAATAACATCAATCAAACATCAAGTATATCTGCAACAATCAATCTCCTTTGAACAACCCAAAATAGAATCAATTAAACACTTCTCAAAATGTTGTTACCAGAAGAACAATAACAGTAACCAAACACTAGTTCTAAACCCAGAACACTGCAACAATAACCAAAAGCATCTAACGCATATTTTATGAAACATATGCTACTTTGCTATACTAAAACCTGCGTATATACGCATATGTATTACTGTCAACTTGCGTATACGCTTCTGTGACTTACTGAACATGTGTGTATACGCACCTTCACTGCGTTGAACCTGTGTACATATCTATGAAAGACAAATTTCCCTTTTCAAATATTCAAGCATTAATTAAACCTAGATTTTCACATTCATATATCAATTCACGCATCAAATACAGTATATCATAATCACACAAAGATACTACTATTCAAGCTTTGAGATTTGACCCATCAATAGAACTTATCCATTTTGCAGCATTCAGGTTCCTCCTTGATTGAGATTCAACAATGCACCATAACTAATTACTAGTGTTCCAGATCTTACTCTCCTTCAGATATTCAATACTTAGATCAATGTTTTTGCCAAATGATCTCCTTCCTCTTTTATAGTCTTAGGCCTTTCACAATACCACGGTCCAAAACCATAACAAATAAATACCATGGACTCAATACATGGGATCAATACTTCTGATGAGATACCATGGCCCAAATCCATAGGTTCAAATACCAAGGACTAAATACCACGGACCAAAAATAAGTTCTCCCATATGTACGCATTTTTCCTTGCATGAAAATGCATGTATACGCATACGCGACTTCCGAACGTCTAACCCGCGTGTATACGCGGCTTCGTCAAGGTGAACCTGCGTATATATCTTTTTCTTCTTCTTGAGCGCCTAAACTGAGATCTATCACTAGAGTGAGTTGCCATCAAGGAAAACACCTATGTCATAGTGCCAAACCTGTGCCATAATGCCAACAATCTCCCCCTTTGGACTTGATGGAAACCCCAAGATCCTTAAAGTCACTCTCCCCCTTTGTCATCAAGGGAAAAGGGTTATGATCCCCCTGAGTACATGCTGAATTCTTTGCTCTGCTGAGCTAGCCATGCTCCCCCTGACTGTAGGCAAGATCTGCAAAAAGATGTTCTTCAAGAAGAACCGTGACTCATACATCATAACTGACCTTGCTATCATCAAGGACTCTATACATACATCTATCGCCCAACCAAGTGGGGATCATCCACCCAAACAAGTGGGGATACATCAGAAATTTACATATGATAACCAGGTTCATTACAACAATCATCCCAGGCATAGTGGGGAAACCAAAAATAGGTCGTTACA
>APFE031527819.1:0-28861 GCA_000404065.3 Pinus taeda
TCATAATGCCAACAAGTAGCGGTAGAAGTAAAGGAAGACCTCGACCACAAACTAGGAGATGCTACAAGAATAATCAAAGTTCTGAATTCCAAGACAAAAGAAGAACTTGAAGAATATGGTATTGAAGACCAAACTGAAGTTTTCGTAGAGGTGATAAGGGTGCATACTAAAAGAAATTTGATGCTACAATTGGAGAATACATGTCATAATTTAGAAGTCCAAATTAAAAAGTTTCATAGAAAATTTAACTCATTGCAGGTAAAAGGACTTCCAGGTTTGCATGGTATAGGTGATAAACTAATTCCACTAGAAGAATATCAACAGAGATTGCATGATATAGAAATAGATAAAGCTAAATTTGCCAAAATCAAAGGAACCATCACTAGGAAGGATTTCATGGAAGGTCTTAGTTATGATTTATTAATTTAGAATGAGATCAAGCGTATGTCGATAACTAATCCTACTTTTGGGAAATGCATTGAAGTGGATGAATCACACAAAAACTTATTGAAATTTTCTATTCTTGATGAAAAAAGATGGGACAAATTGTGTGAACTCATTGAATGAGAGACAACAGATTTTCAGCAGCAGAATTCCAAGATTTCAGGGACAAAGAACATATTTCCAAGAACAAGAAACAAAAAAATAAGATTTATAGCTCCAATCACCAGCAACAGTCCTCAAATTCTATGCAATATGTCAAAACAATTCAAATTTCCTATTTTCTAGTTCTATTTTTGTAATAAATCCAAATCAGTTTGGAAAAGATATTTTGTAATAAATTTTGTTTTTAAGTCTAGATATTATGAGGAAAAAATCTATAAATACTTTGTACTTTGAAGTATGAAGGGTTTAACCCTTGTGATAAGCCATTGAGCATGATTGTAATTCTTCGAATTGTTTTTGTGATTAATAGAAAGATTCTGGACTCTTTTTGAAGCAACTTGTGCTTTCTTGTGAGTTATCTAGTTTCTTATTATGTTTCCATGGTTATTTATTTCTACAACATTTTAAAGTTAATAGAAAATCTAGGTAAGATAAGATTGAATATCAATATTTCTGAAATCCCCTGCGAAGTTATAATCAATTAAAGAGATTAATTAACTGAAACTATCTGTTTGAGTTAATTCCTCTACATAATTTAATTGTCCCTTCCTATTATCTTTAAATATGCTCTGTTTGGATGTAAAATGATTTTACATGCATCATCTATATATAACAAGTTAAATTATTTAGTTGAATGTGTAAGGAACCATATATATCATCTTAAAATTCTACCTTTCATAAACATTTTAAAGGTTAATTCTGTTAAAGGTGAAGAATTAATCAAATAATTATGATTTGGATATGTTTAACAGTTTAAAGCATTGGTAATCTAAACCCAAATTAAAACAACATTTTAGATGCTTTGACACAGTTACTTATCTTATAACTATCTACAAAGGACAACAAGTTAATAAAAAATAGAACCAAACAGGGCTTCCAGATGCCAAACCATGTCAACCCTCAACCATAGTGATTTCACCTAACATGTCCATAAATTGCTAACATCAAACTAGATAGGTATCTTCCCAAGCTCTCTAGGGCTCAAGAGATTCTACCTCAACCCACAACCTCCAAGGAACCCAAACTGTTACAGGGCTCTAGATATCTCCCATATCAACCCACAACCTCTAGGGAACCCAAGCTATTCCAAGGCTCTAGAGATTCCATCCCAACCCATAGCCTTCAGGGAACCCAAGAACCAATAAAAAATCCAAACCGGGAACCCACAACACCATGGCTATCTATGAAATGGAAAGGGAAGGATGAAACCGCTGTCAATCTAGGAAAATGTCCATGCCAATGATAGTAAATAACCAAAGAACCACATGCATCCAAATCTCAGCAAGGAAATCACACATGCAAGTTGTTACCTGCAACGTACTCCTGCTATAGTAGCCGATCCAACCTTCTCCTTGCACTCCCTTTCTTTCCTTTTCTTTCTTGCTTCTCCAAGTCCCAGTGAATGTTAGAATTCTATAAGAATTCTCTAAGTGTGAGAGAGTGCATGAGTGCTAGAATGAACAAGAGATGAGCCAAAAACTGTCAAAAAGTTGTCAATTGTTTCTCAGATTCCTTTTTATCATTGATATCTAGTATCTTCCTTTCCTTTTTCCTTCTTATTCCATTTTCCTTCATTTTCTCTCTAATTTATCTTGCATACATAATTGTGTCTCTTCATCTCCCTTTTATCCTATTTTCCTTTATTTCTCACAGTTAAATGCCATTTATTGCCTCTTTTCCTTTTTCAATGCTTTTGCCAATTTCCATAGCCATTATTAAACCAAAAGTGATGCCCACTATAATGTTTTCCAACCATTTCAGCTTGGAATATGTGTCCCATGACCTTGGTTTTATTTTATTTACATGGAAAATCAACCAGAGGATGTTACACCCCATGCCATCATGGTGATGTCTATTTTTTTACCCAATATTTTAAGTTGTAAAGGGGTGTGAACCTAGGCAATGTGTAGTCATACAAAATAGATTCTACATATCCCTATGTATATAAATTATGTATTTATAAAAAAATAAGACTTTCAGAAAACCCTTTTCCCAAGGAAGGAAGGGACAAAAACAAAGAAATGTATGAGGGGTAGGAGGAGAAATGACTCTCGGGAATGTTGAAGAGTTGTGGGTTCCTAACCTTCTATATGCCTCCTTGAACTATAAAAAAATCCTTTATGTTGACTCTCGATAGAGAGAAATGGGTTCTTAAACTATGAGGGTAAGAGGACACTGCCTAACTTCATTGGCAAGCTGTGAGTTGAACAAGAGAGCTCGTAACTTTCCCATTGGTAAAAAATATAAATCTTGTCCAAAGACAACTTAATAGTGGTTTCCCATTTGGGTTTCCAAGGTAATTTATGTCTCATTATGTGCATTAATATTGTGCTAGGAGTAACTAATTAATGGTTCTGTTGTTATTTTTTACCACTGCCGTGTAATTAATGGAATTAATGTTATTTATTTTTTGTTTACCTGGAGGGTACTAATTTTTGTTTGAGGATAGTTGGTTGAATTCATTTTATGCCCCAAACATCCACACTCCACACTTTGCATGTGAGTCATATAGTATGTCTTCCTTCACTACTTTTCATTCTTTCTTTATTGTAGATGATGATTCCATTTCACCTTAGAATAATGTTCTCATTACTAAAAACTATAATTCATGTCT
This sequence comes from Pinus taeda, assembly GCA_000404065.3. Classification (NCBI taxonomy): domain Eukaryota; kingdom Viridiplantae; phylum Streptophyta; class Pinopsida; order Pinales; family Pinaceae; genus Pinus; species Pinus taeda. The sequence continues at coordinate 3,221 of APFE031527819.1, forward strand.
AAGTTTTAGTGGTTGAATGAACTCACCTTCGTTTATTTTAACTATTGGGACTCTTCTTGGTCGACCAACCAATTAGATTCTATTTTCATTGATTTCTAGTTGATTCCATGCTATAGTCGACTTGACTCTCTTTTCTTCAACTTTTAGTTGATACCTTTCTTGGTTGTCCCAACTCACTGTCAATTGGTTCATCCGACAAATCCTCCCTTTTGGTAAATTGGTCTATTAGATGGTCTATTTGAAATTTTCAATCCTTTAAGGAAGTAAAGAGTATGCTTTGTCAATTTTGACTAATGAAAACATAGGTAGACTTTCCTTATGAAAAGGAAAGAGAATATTGCTTATTTGAAAGAATTCTATATTAGTGAAATGGATGGGCCATGATCCTTCCATTTATAGATGGGATGGTATTAGAGAACTCATTCAAATGCACTAATCAAGACTTGCATGGTAAGTACCCATAATGACTACAAATGGAGTATACACGAGTTGTTGTCACGACTAGAGTAAAGCAGAGCATTCATAATGGAGAGGGAATGCCATCGATAAGATGAGGAAGAAGATCCGATAGCTAGATTTGATCACTTAAATAGATTTTGGACACGTTTACATTGATGATGTCACAACTATTAGAAGAAAAAGGTAATGAAACACTAATTATAAAGGCTTGTTGAAAAGACACGAAGAAGGAAAAAGGGAATTAAGACATGGAGTCAGAGAGTGTAGTTATAGTAAGATATAGGTACCTTTCTAAGGGGAAATTGAGGTCAAAATCGATTTATATTCCAGAGAAGTGGATACCATTAACCTGAAACAACGAATACAAAAAATGAAGGTATTCTTGAATTTGCATGAAGTAATATGCAAAAAAAAAATTGCATTTGCTTAGTTGAATCTTGAAGGACATGCTTTGACATCATGGGAGATTGATGCATGCGACATAGTGTTGGAAAAAGAGCCACTGATAACTCGATGGGAGATACTCAAAGACATGATAAAAGCCTAGTTTTACGAACTGTATATGAGGAAATTTAACAGATAACATGGCCTAATTTTAGGCAAAGGCCAGGATAGTTGGGAGAAGAATTCACCACAAATTTTAGGAACAAAGAAATTTAGTTGGGGTCCTCTCTCAAAAGTATAGATATTATAATAAAGCATTTGGGGGATTTTCCACCTCAACTTCAATGTCAATTGACATTGTTCTTACCAAAAATAATTGATGAGGCCAATATTGAACCATAATACCTTGAGGGAGATAAGCAAAAACAAGAAAACATGCATAAGAAAACATAACCACAAGCACAACATAAGAAGAACAAAACCAAGAAGAAATGGAGTGAGAAGAAGATTGCGGCAACAACACATGGAATAGCCTCTTTTGCTAAGTATTATAAATGTTATGATTGAAAGGGATAGACTAAGGATTGTTGGAAAATGCATCTTGAAAAGTTTCTCAAACATTTCAGGAAGAACAATAAGAAAACAATGTTGATAGTGTATGTTGTGAAAAAAGTGAAAAATTCCTTAGACATTAAAGGGGAGATCAATTATACTAATATTCAAAAGGAGGTATCATTAGTTAGTTGCAGTGAAAGAGAAGATTAGGAGATGATAAGAGTTTTCTACATTAAAATCTACATGAAACAAAGTAAAGTGGATTGTTTGTTTGATTTTGCTTTGTAGTCCAATTTAATCTATGTGCAAACAGTTGAGAGGATTGGGTTAGATATAAAAGATCATATGCACCCATACCGATTGGGTTGGATGAGACAAGACATGGAATTGAAGGTATACAAGCATTGGAAATTTAAGTTTGGAATCAATGAAAACTTTTCTCATGAAGTGGTAGTAGATGTGGTTCCTTTGGATGTATGTGGAGTAATCTTCTCTCATTGATTAATGCTCACCAGGTTAGCATAATAAAGGGAAGTATGAGAAATTTTTTGTTGTTATGTGTAAGAGAAGGGAAGTAACAAGGAGAAGGAAAAACGTTGAGTATGAAGGCATCCTTGGAAGGGCTTAGTGGTAAGTAGTGCTGCTAGATACAACAATTGATTGAAGCCTATAGGGAAGTGTTCCAAGAGGTATGGGGGCTGCCACCTAAGTAAAGGTTTGAACATGAGATTCAGTTGTTGCTAGAGTCTCCCCTACCTAATATAGAATTGTATTATCAATCCATCATCGAAGAAATTGAAGTAAAGAAATAATTGTAACAATTGTTAGAGCAATGATTCATCAAACCCAATACTTGGTCATGTGCCTCACCCATCATTACATTTCCAAAGAAATATGGAGGTTGGAGAATGTGAGTTGACTACCATGCCTTGAATAAGGTCACCATCAAGAATATATTACCGAGGATTGATGAATTGTTTTATCAATTGAAAAAACCCAAGTTTTTCACCAAGATGGACCACAAATTTAACTACCATAAAGTGAGGATTAAAGCTAAGTAAATGTGCCAGACTACATCCAAAACAAGACAAGGTTTTTTTTAATGAATTCTTAGTAATGCAATTTGGTTTATGAAATGCATCCTCGTAAGGGTTTAGTGGTAAGTAGTGCCACTAGATACACTAATCGATTGAACCCTACATGGATGTGTTCCAAGAGGTGTATGGACTACCACCTAAGCAAGAGGTTGAACATGAGATTTAGTTGTTTCCTGGGTCTCCACTACCTAATATGGAATTGCATCATTAGTCCATCATTGAAGCAAATGAAGTAAAGAAACAATTGCATTAGTTGTTGGATAAATGAGTCATTAGACCCAATACATGGCCATGTGGCTCACCTATCATTATGATGCCAAACAAAGATATTAGATGTTAGAGAATGTGAGTTGACTAGAATGCCTTGAAAATATCATCGTCAAGAATAGATTACCAATGATTGATGAATTTTTGGATCAGTTACAATAACCCAAACTTTTCACGAAGATGGACCTCAAATATGATTAACATTAGGTGAGGATTAAAGTAGAGGAAATGTGGAATAATACATTTTTTTTTTTGTAAATTAAGACTAAATCTATTAAGAAAATAAATATGGTACAAACAAAGTTTACAAAGAAGTGAAACTAAGGAGAAAGGGAGCCGGAAATGATATGATATCAACCTCGGTCCCAAAAACAACCACAGCACAAGCAGAAGAGAATGGAGAGGATAAAAAAGAATGAGCTGGGCTAGGGAGTCTACCCAGCATGGGCAAAATCTTCCAATCTACATTTTTTGCCTTTCCTTTTACTGACTTTGACCCAACCAAATGGATCTGGCTAGACCAGAACTACTTGCAGACTGATCTGAGCTAAAGGGGGAGACTCTTTGTCTGAATCAGAAGGTGAAGACTCATGAGGACGTTTTTGCGCGAACTGAGGCACAGAAGGATCTATGAAGCTGAATGAAGGCGGGTCCTTCGGTTGCTCCATATTCTCCTCATCCACATCCAAGTCCTCCTCATCAGAGCTAGAGGGCTCTATGTCATCCATAGGGGGTCTGTCACAAGGTTTCCAACTCTTGGATTTGGATTTGTGAGTGAAGTTCTTATTTTTGTCGAGGAAAGCTGCACATGTGTTCTGGAGATGCCCTGTCTGATGGCAATGGCAACACCTGAAGGCTGTATTCTCATAGTCCAAAGTGTGCGTCCAATGGAAGTACCCGAATTTAAGGATGATCTGATCTTGCAGCCCTTTACTGATGTCTATTTCTGCACAAATTCTGCCATAGGTGTATATTCCTTTCTCCCCCCTTGAGGTATTTGTTGCCAGGAAGCGGCCAAGGGTGTCTCTGATTCCCTGAAAAACAACAAAATGCCATAGATGCGCAGGGAGATTTGGGAGCCTGACCCAGATAGGAAGCTTGGAGATGACTGCAGTGGAGGGGTCGAAGTTTGGGAACTGGGGGGAGAGGAAAAGTCCAGCTGATCCCCAGAACCAGGGGCCACCCGTTAAAGCTTTCTGGTAATCTTCGTTGAAGGCAATGACTACAATAAAGAAGCCTTTCGAGCAGAAGAAGACTTTGTATTTTTTGGTCCAATTAGAATGGATCCACTGGTATAGATCAGCAGTGCGGGGCCATAGGTCATTAAATCTGCAGATGAGGGATTTTTCTGCAAATGTCTGGTATTGATCATCCAAAGATGGATGAGAGATTTCAATGGCAGGGGTTTCCTCCATTTTGTCCACCAAGAAGGGTTTGGGAGCCTCAGCGGATTGGGCAAGCTTCTTGGTAGGCTGTGCATGAACTGCATCTTTGTATGAGAAACCTTTGGAGGCAGAGGATTGCCTAACTACCCCTCCCCTTAGACGAAGTGATAGGATCACTGAGGCATTTCTTTCAATATTATAAAAGGAAAGAGGCAGATTGCTATCAAGCTTCTTACCAACAAAGAGGAGCCGTAGAAGGGAGGAAGGGATCCCCAACCGCAGTTCGAGAATCTTTGAGAGATGGTGCACTGTGAAAGACGGCTGGACTTCTAGGAAGCAGGGTTTTGCCAGTCAGAATAATTATCTGAATCTGGAAACTCATTTGCTAGAAATGTGTACGATCTCGGCTTCCTGAAAGAGGAAGCGAGGTTGAAATATTCAGATCCCAGATGCTCCTTCTAGGCAGATCTAGGAAGCTTGGAGAGTTCTGTAAATGAGATGCAGAGTATTGACCATTCCGGGGAGGTAGAGCATGGCTTTTGTTAACCCTGGCTAATCTTCGGCATCTGTGTCTGACGACCACCACAGCTTCTGCCTTTCCTGTGGCACTCGGTTTCCCCTGTTGCTGAATCTTCGTAGAGCGAGCAGAACCCGGGCCATTCCTGCGGCCTTTCCTGTTGCGGCACCATTGGAGGGAGCAGGGGCTTGGCTTCAGACGCCCCATTCCCAAAACCCAAGCACCAGAAACCCATTTGTTGGGAGATTTCGAAACAAGGGCGTCGGGCTTTCTGTGGTCCCACCTCTGAAGGGTAAACCCTAACCCAGCAGTGACGAACTCCGTAGGAGAAGCCCAACGGGCAACAGTGTAAGAAATCAAACCCCGGTTATCTGTAACGCATTTTTGATGCATCTGCCCTTCCGCGAGCCTAACCAGATTGATCTTCCCGTCGTCTCCATCACATACACACTCGCATTCGGAGCTGTTTGTCTGGGAATCCAAACGGATGGACCTGATACCCCTGCCAGGGTAGATCTTTGCACCACTGAAGCGGCAAATTTCTGTCTTCATCACCATGGCGGCGGCCAAACAACTCTTGCAACTCAACCCTAACAACCCATAAATTCTACTTATTATGTGGAATAATACATTAAAAACAAGGCAAAATTTGTATGAATTCTTAGTAATTAATTTTGGTTTACCCAATGAACTTGCAAATTTTATGAATAGAATGAATGGTGTGATCCACCCCTTCATAATTGTGATCCATATTTGTGAAGGGAATATTATCCCTCTCGCTACTCCTTGTGGCTGCACCTGACTGTTCTAATGAAATACATATTTATAACCAAGACACAAAGAGATGGGAAAATTGACTTCTATTAATAAATGGAAAATGTTGAAATTAAAAATACAGAAAGAAAAAAAAAAAACTAGCTCAAATGGTGGTAACTTATATATAAGAAGAGATGTGATGGCTACATGCCTTCACTAGAGTGAGTTACAATGAAGCTATAAGGCCCTTTTTAACATAAGAAGCAATGAGGAAACCATAAACATAACAAATCCTAACCCTAGGAGATGGAATTCCAAAATGATCCAAAATCTTTTGCTTATAGATGTGTTAAAGAATTACATGCATAAATTGTAGCTTAACATAGAAAACTTAACGTGCACATGAGAGAAGAGGAGAAACATAATGCATGAAAGAAGACAACATGACTTGATAATGTAGTTCGTCCAATTTGGACTACATCTCGGGGCCCTTCTCGATCAATGGGTAGGCCTTCATTCATTAAGTGGCATGAGAAAGAAGAGTACAAGCATCAGTTACAAAAAGGAGTTTTATACTTCCATACTGAAAAATGGCTAAAAAGCGCAGAACTCTAATGGAGAAATAGACACTGCCATTGTGTTTGTGGCATCGAGAAGTACTGAAACCATATAAAATCTGTCAAATTCTGACAAAGTGAAAATTCGGCCTCGAACTGCATGCACTGCCTCCTCTACCTGGGTGCACTGGCAAACTATGTTTAAACAAAATTTTGGTGGCAGATTTTCCAATAAGATAGTTAGCTGAGTTGGTTTACGATATGGTTATGGGGGAGGAGGTTGGGAGGTCAAACCCCGCCTCCTTTTTTTACATAGCAATTTCTTTTTTTACATAATGGTTGGGCCAGGCCTGCCTTGGCTAGCCCGCCAACTGTACCCACCTTCTTGGCTTTGTTGGCATGTTTCATTGGGCATGGTTGGCACTTGTTGGGGCTGGGTCCGTGCCCCAAGGGTCGGCCCACCCAAATCCGTTACTTTGTTTTATTTAAGCCATGGTGTGGGTTGTGGGGTGGTGGGGTCATTCTCGCCCACCCTGTTTGTTTTATTGTTTACAATCACCTTGTGGGAGGGGTCGGGGGTCATGGCCTGCCCCTACACTAATAAATATTTCATGTGGCTTTGGTTGGGGTGGCGGGGTTGGTGGCCCGCCACTTTTTTTTTTTTTTAAATAAAACCAACCATTCATTTTTGAAAATTCAGTTTTTGAACTGAAACAATCATTTTAATGAGGCCACGATTTTGCTCGGAATCTAGCCAGAGTTGGTCAGATTCCGTCCACCGGTAAAAATCCAAATTGTGCCTTCATTAATCCTACCCAGTCATGAAAAAGTCAACCCAACTTTGACTGCCTCTATCTCCTTCATCCAGACTCGGATTGGAGTGTCGTTCGTACCATTGGAATCAAGGTGACAAGCACTTAGATCTGATGTCAATTTAATAGCCTTTCCACCACTTTGAAATTTTGAGGTTTTTCCATGCCACTATGTCTGGAGATCCACCTGGATGAATCCTCCCCATTGAGGAGATTTTGGACCGCCAAAAGCTTTATCAGTCAATTGGCAAGTGAGGGAATTGTTCCCTCACTCTTTATTTTTCCAACCATTTTGCCTTGCTAGGGTGCATCCCCTTGAAATCAACTCAAAGGTATTCCACATCTCCCCATTGTGAAGTCATGGTTCTTCTGTCAAGGATGATGTCTTCAGGTAACTCATCGAGATACTCTAGTGCAAAGTCATCAACTGTAGGAACTATGCCCACCGCTTTGGTGTCCATAATCAATGGTGGCTCATACAACTTTAAGTTCTCCACATTCACTACGGAGTACATTTGCATATATATCGGAAAATCAAGACGGAAGGCATTGTTTCCAATCTTCTCCAAGATGGTGAATGGACCATACTAGATTGGTCACAACTTTTTCCCTTCTCCTTTCATCCTGTCCTTGTTAATATGGAACCACACTTTGTCGCCCACTTGAAATTGATGGTTGACTCGATGTTTTTCATGTCGAGCCTTGTACCGAGCTTGACTTTTCTCCAACTTCTCCTGTACTGCTTGGTGAATCAACTAGATCCACTGAATGAACTGTTGCGCTTTGTCCTTGGCATCATGACCACTAGAGTCATCTTCCCTTCCAAAGACCATATGAAAAGGGTCTTTTGGTAGGGAGTCAAAACACGTCTCAAATGGTGAATGATGCGTAGATGAGTGCACTGCTCAGTTGTAGGAATGCTGGACATATGGAAGATGCTCATCCCACAACTTAGGATGTTCCCCACAATAGCCTCACAACAAGTGTATCATGATGTAGTTTACAACCTCTGTCTGTCCGTCTGTCTATGGATGGAATGTCATGCTTCTTTTCAACTTGGTGTCCATCATCTTCCACAAGCTAGTCCAAAACTATCTGAGAAAGTGAGAGTCTCGATCTGATATAATCGATGTGGGCAACCCAAAATGGACCTAAACATGCTGAAAGAGAAGATGAGCAGTCTGCGCTGCAGTGATCTGGTTTTTACAAGGCATTAAAATACACAACTTACTAAAACGGTCAATGACGATATACAAATAGTCGTGACTTTTTCTAGACAAAGGAAAACCTCCTACAAAATCCATCGAAACACTTTCCCATGGACGACTCTGAATAGGGAGTGGTGTGTAAAGCCCGAGTTTTCTATTAGAGGGCTTTGAAACATAACACATCACACAACCCTTTACATAGCGAGTCACAATGTTCTTCATATGAGGCTAAAAACAAAATCTTTGTACATGACACAAAGTTTTTTTGACACCAAAATGACCAGACACAAGGGAGGTGTGGGCCTCCTGGATTACATGTACCCTTTCTCCTGTGGGTATGCACAATTTACTAAGGTGATACAACAATTTCTCCTCCAAGTGATAGTTTTCCACCTCTGAATCATGGGTTAGTTTTGCATAATTCTCCTTAAATTCATCATCGTTGGCATTTTGTTCAACATAACTTTCAAAAGATAAAGAAGCATTATGCAAAATAACAAAAGCAAAAATAGGAGGGAGAGATAGCATATCTGCCACTTTGTTGCTAGTTCCCTTCTTATACTTTGTTACCAAATGAAATTGCTCAAGAAAACCCATCCACCTGAAATGACGAGATTGCTACAACTTGGTTTGTGACTGAAGATACTGCAAGGGCTGATGATCCATATAGATGATGGTCTCCTTGCTGATTAGGTAGTGTTTCCACTTTTTCACACTCTGGACGAAGGCATATAATTCCTTGTCATAAGTGGGATAGTTTATCACAATCTAAGAGAAATTCTCTAAATGGTAACATATCGACTTCTTTTGTTGCATTAATACAGCTCCCATGGCATATCCACTGGCACATGTTTCGATCTCGAATGGCTGTTGGAGATCTGGTAAGGCTAAGACTGGTGTGGTGTTGATCTTTTCTTTCAATATTTTGAAGGACTTCTGCTGCTTTCCTCCCCATTGAAGATTTTATTTGCACTTGTCAATGCGTGTAAAGGTGCTGCAATAATAGAGAAATTGGTAATAAATATCCTCCAATTCTATACTGCACCCAAAAAGTTGCGAACCTTGGCTACACTAGTAGGCTTAGGCCAATTTACAATTGCTTCAACTTTAGAAGGGTCAATTTTTAGCCGACCATGACCAACAATATGACCTACGTAAACCAAAGAGGTTTTTCCAAAATCACACTTTGACAATTTTACATAGAGTTTTTCAATTTTCAATACATCAAGCACTTTATTCACATGACATACATGTTCATTCCAACTTTTACTAAAGATAAGAATATCATCTAGATAGACAAGAACAAATTCATCAATGAAAGGCCTAAGGAGATCATTCATGACCCTCATGAAAGTGGATGGAGCGTTGCAAAGTCTGAATGGCATCACCATCCATTCAAACAACCTCGGTTTGGTCTTGAAGGCAGTTTTCCACACATCCTGCTCTGCAATTTAGACTTGGTGATAACCATTACGCAAATCCAATTTGGTGAAATAGATAGCATTCTTTAATTGATCTAATAAGTCATCAATGCGGGGAAGAGGGTAACTATTTTTCATCGTGATTTTGTTTAGTGCTCGATAATCCATGCACATCTTCCATGTGCCATATTTCTTTGACACTAAGACGATCAGTGAGCCACATGGAGAAGTGCTCGGTCTGATGACCCCTTGGTTCAATAGTTCCTACACCTGCTTTTTGATCTCCTCCATCTCAATGGTCAACATCCTGCACATGCCAATATTTGGTAAAGGAGTGTCATGCTGCGAATGGATCTCATGTTGGATTTCCTTCTTTGGAGGTAATCCCTCTGGTTCCTAAAACATCTCATCATAGTTAGAAATTAATTCACATAATTCCTTTTTATGCACATGATCACAACCCTGGAAAGCATTGGATAATTCTACATCTTTTCCCCTTACAACCATAAGCGTGCAACCCTTATTGGAATTCACCAACCTCTTCATTTGTCCTGCACTTACAAGGATGGCATTTATTTTAGTTTGATGAGCCCTTACAATATATTCTACCCCATCTTTTGTGATTTGGTATTTGTTTTCATGAAAGAAGAATATTTCCTTTCTATCATATAGATATGGACTCCCTAACACCATGCCATAGATATCCAATGGTATCACATCAAGTTTTACCTCATCCACTAACTTAGAAGCGATCACAAATTCAACCTTACATTGCTTAGTTATATTCAGTTTTGCTTTATCATGTATCCATCCAAGTGGGTAAGGTTTTGGATGTGGTTTGGTTTCCAAGCCTAGCTTCTTTACCAAGGACTCTGAAATTAAGTTTGCTTGGGATCCGGTATCAAATAGAGTTTCCACTTTTGTATGGTTTATGATAACTCTAATATGAAATAGCTCAATTCTCTTTCATTCATTAGGAAGAGACTCATTTATTGAACTAGTACCTTCATGTGATTCAGAATTAACATGAGGTGTAAGAGTACCTTTTGTTCCTACTATTGTGATCAATGCTTCATCTCCAGAATCAGATCCAAGATCTGGCTGCATAGTTGCCATTATCTTCTGCTTGCCTTTTCCTCCATACTTCTTTGGTCTCTTTTATGGGTACTGTTTCCAACAATGATCGTTGTCATGACCTTCCTTTTTGCAGTGATTGCAATTAAGGTCTTTCTCCTTCATCTTTCTTGGTTGATGCCATCCTCTTCTCCTTTCCGTTTCCTTTCACTTTGGGTTTGAAATTTGGAGGTTTGAAAGGTGGTTTCTCGAAATCACCATCTCTTTCATTTTTTCCCCTATTCTCAAGATGAATCACCTTCACACTGGTGGAGTCAATAGTATTTGGTTCAAACAATAATAATTAATGTCTAAGGTAACTATGTAATGATCCAATATACTTAGTTACTACTTTAGGTGAGTCAAGTGCAATGCCTAAATTAAGTGCCTGTTTTCTAAATTCCTCTGTAAAGCTTTGAACATCCTGACATCTGCCTTACCTTAAGTATTACCAATCCATTAAGGCTTTTTGTTTATAACCCAAGGGATATAATTGTTCCTTTAATGCATAAATTAAGTTAGGCCATGAGGAAAGAAGATTACCCACACTCTTATTGCTTCGCAATTTGCTCTCCCACCAAATGAGAGCGGTCCTACTCAATCGAAGAGAGGCCAGCTGAATCTTTGCCTCATCCTCATCGATCTACTGAATCCTACAGTAGATTTCAATTTGCCTAATCCAGTTATCAAGCATTTCTGCATTACTTTCACCGTTAAAAATGGGAAGATCAAATTTGACATATAATTTAAAGAAAGGTTTCTTACATGCATCCCTTGAATTTATATGATGATGGTGATGAGAGGAAGAAGAAATTTCACTTGTGGAAGGAGAAGGAGGGGGTTCTCCTTCACCATTTCCATGCACTAAACCTTGTTCTTCTGGATTTCTCTCTTCTTCTATCTCCAGCCTTGAAAGCAATTGACCAACATTCTCTACCATTGTATAGAAGGTTTTGTGGAAATTGCGCTCCTCTTCATGACAAGCCTCTTCATCTACCATGTTTCTCCTTTGATGTGCATGCCTTTCTTTAGGATCGAAAGACTTTAGTTTCCCTTCACCTCTTCGGAGCCTGTTTCTTGTTAGCATACAAAAATGCAATTCACATCTAAAAATACCTACTCTGATACCACTTGATCCAAAATCTTTTTCTTATAGATGTGTTAAAGAATTACATGCATTAATTATAGCTTAACATAGAAAACTTAACATGCACATGAGAGAAGAGGAGAAACACATAAAGCATGAAAGAAGACAACAAGACTTGATAACGGAGTTCGTCTGACTTGGACTACATTTCCGGGCCCTGCTCGATCAATGGGGAGGCCTTCATTCATTAAGTGGCATGAAAAAGAAGAGTCAAGTATCAGTTACAAAAAGGAGTTTTATACCTCCATATTGAAAAATGGCCGAAAAATGTAGAACTCTAATGGAGAAATAGATAGCACCATTGCATTCTCGGCGTCGAGAAGTGCTGAAACCATATAAAATTTGTCAAATTTTGACAAAGTGAAAATTCGTCCCTCCTTCAAAATTCTGCCTCAAATTGTGTGCACTGCCTCCTCTACCTAGGCACATTGACAAATTGTGTTTAAATAAAATGTTGGTGGCAGATTTTTCAATAAGATATTTAGCTGAGTTAGTTTACAATCCGGTTGTGAGGGAGGAGGTTGGGAGGTCAAACCCCGCCTCCTCCTTTTTTTACATAGCTATTTCTTTTTTTACATAATGGTTGGGTCAGGCCCGCCTTGGGTAGCTTGCCCACCATACCCACCTTCCTGGCTTCATTGGCATGTTTCATTAGGTGTGGTTGGTGCTTTTTGGGGCTAGGTCTGTGCCCCAAGGGCCGACCCACCCAAATCCATTACTTTGTTTTAATTAAGCCATGGTGTGTGTTGTGGGGTGGTAGGGTCATGGACACCCACCCCATTTGTTTTATTGCTTACAGCCTTCTCATGGGAGCAACCAGGGGTCATGGGCCCCCCCTCCACTAATAACTATTTCATGTGGCTTTGGTTGGGGTGGCGGGGTTGGTGGCCAACCACCCCCCCCTTTTTTTTAAATAAAACCAATCGTTCATTTTTGAAAATTCGATTTTTGGACCGAAGGAGTCATTTTAATGAGGCCACGATTTTTCCCGGACTCTGGCTGGAGTTGGTTGGATTCTGTTCGCTAGAAAAAATCCAAATTGTGCCTTCATTAATCCTGCCCAGTCATAAAAAAGTCAACCCAACTTTGACTACCTCTATCTCCTTCATCCGGACTCGAATTGGCGTGCCGTTTGTACCGTTGGAATCAGGGCGACGGGCACTTTGATTTGATTTCAAGTTAATCACCTTTCCACCACTTTTAAATTTGAGCTTTCTCCATGTTATTGTGTCTAGAGATCCACCTGGATCACAAAAGGCTTATGGGCCTCACTATAGTTAATTGGCACATCAACTTCCAAGGGTCATAAAATTTGAATACAATATCTATTTGGCATGCTTAATAGCTTGTTGGAAAGGTATAGACTAGAATTATATATTTTGTGTGACCTAGACCCTACCTATGGCTACAATTTGAGTCTTTTTCACATCAAAAAACATCATTTAGGGCCTCAAAACGATCTCAAAAGTTTAGGAATTGAAAAACTGCCAAGATGGAGAATTGTGCTTTGATCCAGTGGAGTAGATGGATGGGATGAAATATCCACATGGGTCAAATTGAATCTTTTTTAATATTATATCTAGATGACACACTAACTTTAGAAAACACTTGGAAAGAGCACTACTCACATGTAAAGAAAGTATAAATACCTTGAAAACAAATTAATTTCCTTCTAACTTGTAGAAATGTGAGTTTGGGAAGACGTCCTTGGTATACCTTGGAAAATGATAGATGAAGGAAATATAAGTGTGGACCCATGAAATCTTGTATCCATCACCCAATGGCTTATTCCCACCAACATGACATGACATAGATAAGGAGTTTCATGAGACTAACTCGATTTTTTAGGAAGGTCATTATAACCTTCCCCACATTAGTAGCACGATTACATGCCTAGATTGAAAAAGGGAAAACAATTCATTGGGGTTAGCCACAAAAAAATAACATTTGAGGAATTGAAGAGGAATATCAATGATGCTCTAGTCTTAGCCATGTTGAAGTTGTAGAGATCTTTTGAGCTAGGGACCATTCTAGTGGATATGCATTAGTTGTAAGACTCATACAAGGAGGAAGTCCAATTTTCTACCACTTATAACTGTTTCATGGAGTAGTATTTGAATACCCCACATATAATAAGGATCTCTTGTTATTGGTACAAGAAACAAAGCAATGAAAATATTATATATATTATAATAATATATAATAATATAATATATATATATATATAATATAATATATATACTATATATATATATATATATATATATTATATATAAATATATCACTAGCCTATTTATATAAAGTCAAAATAAGATATGATGGGTGAGGTATTACAAGTGTTTAGGGTTCTTGTAACAATTTAATTTTCTGATCAAATATAAGAAGGAAGCCATGAATAAACTAGTTTATATGTTCTCGCGACTGCCACCAAAGAAGTTTTCAATAGTTAGAGTGATAATTCAACTTGAGCATTTCATTCATGAACTATTGAGTGAGGATTATAATGTATATGATGAAATCTGAGGAATATACATGTAGTTTAAGGAGAATCCAGTTATTTCCATAGAGGGAAATGATTACCACCTCCAAGAGTGGTTTCTATTCAAGTTGGGAAAGATTTTCACACCCTAGGAAAAAAGAGTTCAAATGGGAGAGAAGAACACACTTCTATAGTTGTTGGATATTTTGGAGTGAGAAGACATTATAAAATTTGTAGTGATATTTATATTGGCCAAAGGTGCAGAAATCAGTGGAAAAAATTGTTAGAGGGTGTGTTATTTGTAGCACTAAAAAACTAGACAACCAAAATCTTGGCTTGTACATGCCATTTCTAGTACCAAGCAAGCCTTGGGAGAAATTTCCATGGATTTTGCTAGTGAATGACATATGAATCATAGAGACCATGACTACTTGTTGATCATGGTTGAATATTTCGACAAGCTGTGTATGTTGATTTTGCATGAGAATATAATCTTTGGAAGAGAGGTAAGAAAACTGTTTTTTAGCTAATTTTGGGTACATTTTATATTACCCATCTCCATAATATATGATCAAGATAGTACATTCTTGGGCAAATTTTGAAAACATATTTAGGAGAAAATGGATATGAAGTTGAATATTCGACTACATTCCATCTTCAGAATGACGAGAAATAGATTACAATTGTATAATTATTGAGAGGCTATGATTGCAACCATCCAAAGACTTGGCCCATGACTAGCTAGTTTATATTCAACACTCCTACAATAGAGAACTCCACTCATATAACAATAGATCACCTTTCAATACTTGTTTTAGATATTTACCATCTTCTCCATTTGATATCGTGAATGGACAACACTAGGAAGAGGTAGAGTAGTAAGGGGAGGAAAATAAGGGAAGTATATTTTTAGAAAAGATGAAGAAAATATACCTAAGGGTTCAGGAGTATCTTGAGAAGAGCCAATAGTTGTATAAAGCTTGGCATGAACAACATAGAAAGGGTCACAAGTTCCCTGTTAGAGACAATGTTTTACTTTATCTCCATAATGAATGGTTTCAAGGATCAACTAATAAAATAAAACACCTTAAATATGGACCTTTTTATATCATCAAGCATATGAATGATAACACCTTTAGGTTGAGGCTTCTTCCCTATATGTGTTGAGAAATCCATTAGGGAAACAACGTAGGTTTTTTCTTAAGTTGATTTCTCTTACTTTGACATTTTCGTGTGATAATTTAGTCATTATTTCTTCTCTCAAATTATTATATTCTTTTCATCAAGATGAAATGCCAAACAATGAAGATAATGAACTCAGAAAAAGACACAACATGTAGGCACTCAGCTAGGGTAAAACCCCTAACAAGGGGAAAACCCAGTCAAAATATTCACTAGTAGATTTAAATCAATTTGAGACAGCAAAGGCCTTTTGAACAATACAAATATACCCCTCGATTCATCAACTCGATCTCCCATAGTGGAAAAATGAACTATAGTCAAATTATTCAACAAAAGTATCTTCTCTTTCTACAATCCTGAAGCTTTACTTTCCACTTCGGCCCTACAATTTCTAAAATATATTCTAAACCTTCGTTCCCTGTACCTTAGTCATGATCCTTCATATTTTTGATATAGACTTCATTATTTTAGCTCAGACTTATTTTCTCTTGTCCTTCTTTTATCTTCTTTGACTTCACATCCCTTTCTTGGTACATTCATTGCAAAATGAGTACATACTTCTCTTCCTCCAAGATAGGTCGAATGCTTGATATATATAGTGGTTGGAGTCTATTCTTTGAGGTTGACATGATGTGTCTGAAACTGAATTTTATGTGCTTAAGGCTGACTTGATGGTGGAGGGGTTAACATGACTAAAATACATAGAATACATTTCTTTCTTTGATATAATGAACCCAAGAAGGGTCTTATACATCATGACATTGACTTTTGACAAAAGACACAAACCCTAGAGCACTCAATGGGTGCTTTTGAACTATTGACCATTGACCCAAGCATGAAACCTATGCTTTAATAAGTCAATTTAAATTACAATAAAAATTCCATTTTCTTTCTCTTTGACAAATACAATTATGAAGACTGACACTAGTACCATGATTCAACACTCCCTTTTAACTAGGGAGGTATTCATAATTACATATATATATAGGTACATGGAAGATCTCAAAATTATATTCTCTACGAAGAGTCACAACACACACAGTGCTACAAACTATATACTTGACCAAGGTATCTAATTCGGTTGGGACTAAGGTGTGTTCCAAGCCTCAATCACTCTAGGTACCATCAAGTTTCCGCTCTAACACCAACCTAGGGATCTAGGTGTGCATCTAAGGTCAGATTTCCATGACGAACGCCACCCTCCCTACTTCGGGATCTAGACATCATCACATTCTAGCCAGATGTCCTCCAAAGCGTCTTGTCACCCCAAGAAGCTTAATCCATCCCTATAAAATAAATCAAATATATCCATTAGTCCAAGCATGCTTCAAAACTTTGAACCTTATTATGGAGGGATCTTGCACAATCAAAACCCTAATTAATAATAAACTTTTCAATATAATATATATATATATATATATATATATATATAGATATATATATTGGAAAAGTTTATTATTAAGTTAACTCAAACCTATGGAGTTCTCAAATATACTGATGCTTCTTAGGTCATCATCATATTATCTAAACACATCTTCATCGAAAGCTCCTCTATTTAACTTCTACAACAACACCAAACTCAACTTTATCCCTTCTTCTAGAAATTCCAAGTCTTGTTTACAACTTTATCTATCTGTAATGCTTTATCCATGATATTTATTCTTTCTTGAAGGTCTTTTTATGCCTTCCCTTTCAACTTAGGGAGTTCAATAGCTTCATAACATTGGAGAAACTTCAACCTTTCAAAACTTCATAGGAACATTATGGCAACAAGGTCATCTGTTCATATTTTATGCCATCATCATTCTCACAACTCCCTTTATTCATCATGATCATCATTATTATCAAGTCATTTTCAATTATGAATATCTTCAACATCTTAAATATTATGTACTTTCAAATATTATAGCAAGCACAACCAAATATAGAGAAACATGAACTCAACTATGTCATTACAATGGTAACAACAAAACAATCAAACTTTAGACATCAAATATGTAAACCTAGTTAGGTTCATAAATAACAAGAGTTACATCTCTTATATTCAACAACTTTGCTATGGATTTGTTGTAAACCCTGGATTCCATCTACAAGACCTAAAGCCTTAGATATTAGCCAAATCAAGTTAGTAAACCCATCATTGCATTTTTAGTATTGTGCCCTAGAATTTCATGTTAAACTCTACTAGGGTTTTATCACAAACCCTCGACTAAATCATGGATATCAATAATCAAATTAGCATTCTATTATTTCATATCTATGGTTTCATTATTAATCCCTAGAATATTTATATCAAGTTTGGGAAGACAACCTTGGTATACCTTGGAACATGATAGATGAAGGAAATATGAGAGTCGACGCACGAAATCTTGTAGCCATCACCCAATGGCCTGTTCCTGCTAAAATGACATGACATAGAGAAGGCATTTCATGGGAGTAAATTTTTGAGGAAATTCATTATAAAATTCTCCACAGTAGTAACACCATTACATGGCTAGACTACAAAAGGATTTATTATTATTATTATTATTTATTATTTATTATTTATTTATTTTTTATGGGGTTATCCACAAAAAATAGAATTTGAGGAATTTAAGAGGAATATTAGTGATGGTCTAGTCTTAGCCATGCTGAATTTGTAGAAATCTTTTTAGGTAGGGACTATGCTAGTGGATATGAATTAGCAGTAAGACTCATACAAAGAGGAAGGCTAATGTTCTATCACTTATACTTGTTTCATGGAGTAGTGCTTGACTACCCCACATATGATAATGATCTCTTGTTATTGTACAAGAAACAAAGCAATGGAAATATTATCTTTTGCGATAAAAAGAAATCATACATATATATCACTAGCTTATTTAGTATTTATAAAGTCAAAGTAAGATGTGATAGGTGAGGCATTACAAGTGGTTATGATTCTTGTAACAATTTCATTTGTTGATCAAATATAACAAGGAAGCCAGGAATAAACTAGTTTATATGCTCTCTCGACCACCACCAAAGAAGGTTGTAGTAGTCAGATTGATAATACAACTTGAGCCTTTAATTCACGAACTATCGAGTGATGATTGTAATGGAGATGATGGTTTCTGAGGAATGTACAAGTAGTTGAAGGAGAAGTCAATTGTTTCCATAAAGGGAAATGATTACCACCTCCAAGATGGGTTTCTATTCAAGTTGGGCAAGATTTTCTTACCCTGGGACAAAAGAGTTCAATTAGGAGAGAAGAACACACTTCTATAGTTGTTGGGTATTTTGGAGAGAGTAGACATTAGAAAATTCGTAGTGATATATATATTGGCCAAAGGTGCAGAAATAGGTGGAAAAAATTGTTAGAGGATGTGTTCTTTGTAGCACTAATAAACCAGGAAACCAAAATCTTGGCTTGTACATTCCATTGTTAGTACCAAGCAAGCCTTGGGAGAAATTTCCATGGATTTTGTTATAGGATGACATATGAGTCATATAGACCATGACTACTTGTTCATCGTGGTCGACCGTTTCAAGAAGATGTGTGTGTTGATTCCACATGAGAAGATAATCTCTGGAAGAGAGGTAGAAAAACTATTTTTTTATCCAAGTTTGGGTACATTTTAGAGTACCCATATCCATCATATATGATCAATATAGTATATTCTTGGGCATATTTTGAAAAAATATTTAGGAAAAAATGGATATTAAGTTGAATATTCCACTACATTCCATCCTCAAAAAGACGAGAAATATTGGTTTTTAATAACCATCCAAAGACTTGGCTCATGAATAGCTAGTTTATGTTCAATGCTCCTACAGTAGAGCACTCCATTCATCTAAAGATAGATCACCTTTCAATACTTGTTTTGGATACGTACCAACTTCTCCATTTGATATCATGTATGGAAAACACTAGGAAGAAGTAGAGCAACAAGGGGAGGAAAAGAAGGGAAGTATATTTGTAGACAAGATGAAGGAAATAGACCTAAGGGTTTAGGAGTAGCTTGAGAAGAGTCAATAGTTGTATAAAGCTATGCATGACCAACATAGAAAGGGTCACAAGTTCCATGTTAGAGACAAGGTTTGGATTTACCTCTGTAATGAATGATTTAAAGGATCAATTAAGAAAATTAAACCCCTTAAATATGGACCTTTTGATATCATTGAGCATATGAATGAGTCCATATTTAGCTTGAGGCTGCCTCCCTATATGTGTTGAGAAATCCATTAGGTAAACAACTTAGTGTTTTTATTATGTTTATTTCTCTCACTTTCACATTTTCTTGTGATAGTTTAACCAATAGTTCTCTCAAATTATTATATTATTTTCATTAAGACAAAATTCCAAACAATGAAGATAATGAAAACAGAAGAAGACATAAGATATAGGCACTCAACTAGGGAAAAACCCCTAATAAGGGGAAAACCTAGTGAAACTCTTCACTAGTAGATTTAAATAAAGTTGAGACAACCAAGACCTTTTCACCAATATAAAGATACCCCTCCATTCATCAAGTCAGTTTCCCATGTGACAAAACAAACTGTAGTCAAATTCTTCAACAAAGTATCTTCTCTTTTTGCAATTCTAAAGATTGCCTTTCCAATTCAACCCTCCAATTTATGAGATATATTCTAAACCTTCATTCCCTACAATTTAGTCACGACATATTTGTGATATAGACTTCAATCTTTTAGCTCAAACTTATTTTCACTTGTCCTTCTTTTATCTTCTTTGACTTCACATCCGTTTCTTCATACTTTCATTACAGAATGAGTGTGTACTTCTCTTCCTCCAATATAGGTCGAATTATTGGTATATATATAGGTTGGAGTCTAGTCTTTGAGGTCGACATGATGTGTTCGAAACTATATTTTATTTGCTTGAGGATGAATTAATGTTGAAGGGGTTAACATGACTAAATACATAGAATACATTTCTTTCTTTGATATAATGAAACTAAGAAGGGTCTTATACATCATGACATTTACTTTTGACATAAGACATAAACCCTAGAGCACTCAATGGGTGCTTTTGACCTATTGACCATTGACCCAAGCATGAAACCCATGCTTTAATAACTCAATCTAAATCATAGTATTTTTTTTTCTTCTTTTTTCTTTTTGACAAATACAATTGTGAAGATCAAGATTAGCTACATTCTTAAACACTCCCTCTTAACTAGGGAGGTATCCATTATCACAAGATACCTAATGCTAAATATTAGATACTTGACCAAGGTATCTAATCTGGTTGGGACTCGAGTGTTCCAAGCTTCAACCACTCTAGGTACCATTAGGCTTAAAATTGTACACCAACCCAAGGATCTAGGTGTGAATCCAAGGTTAGAGTTCCAAGACCAATGCCACCCTCCCTACTTTGGGATCTAGACATCATCATAGGTCGACCAGATTTTCTCCAAAGCATCTTGTCACCTTAAAAATCTTAATCTCTCCTTATAAAATAAGTCAAAAATATCCATCAGTCCAAGCATGCTTCAAAACTTTCAACCTTCTTATGGAGAGATCCTGCACAATCACAACCCCAATTAGTAATAAAAGTTTCAATATATATATATATCTATATATATAGATATATAAGTTAACTCAAACCTTTGGGTTCTCGAGTATACTGATGCGAATTAGTTCATCATCATATTATCCAAACACATCTTCATTGAAATCTCCTTTCTTTAACTTCTAGAACAACACCAAACTCAACTTTAGCACTTCTTCCAGAACATCAAAGTATTGTTTACAACTTTATCTATCTGTAATTCTTTAGCCATGATATTTATTCTTTCTTCAAGCTATTTATCATGCCCTCCCTCTCAACTTAGGGAAATCAATAGCTTCATAACATTGGAGAAACTTCAACCTTTAAAAAATTCATAAGAAAATTATGGAAACAAGGTCATCTATTCTTCTTTTATGTCATGAACATTCTCATAGCTCCCTTTATCCATCATGGTCATCATTATTATCAATTCATATTCAGTTATGAATATTTTCAACATCTTAAAGATTATGTACTTTCAAATCTTTAACAGCAAGTACAACCAAATATACATAAACATGAATTCAACTATGTCATTACGATGGAAGTGCCAAAACAATCAAACTTTAGACATCAAATTTCTAAACCTAGTTAGGTTCATATATTCAACAACCTTGCTATGGATATTTTGTAAACCCCAGATTCCATCTACAAGACCTAAAGCCTTATATATCAGCCAAATCAAGTTAGCAAACCCATAATTGGATTTTCAATATTATGCCCTAGAATTTCATGTTAAAGTCTTCTAAGGTTTTTTTCACAAACGCTAGACTAAATCATGGATATCAATAATCAAGTTAGAATTATATTATTTCATATCTAGGGTTTAATTATTAATCCCTAGAAACTTTATATCAATCTTTTATGAGAATTTTATCAAAAATCCTAGATATAAACATCAAATTCCAAAATTTAGATATATAATAATTTTTAACCATGCTAGGGTTTCAATCATACAAAAGTACATACACCTCAGTTTTTATTCCTAGGACCTTATTTTAATTATTAAAAAATGCTTTTTTCATAAACCCTAATTCATCACACCTTAAAAATCTAGGGTTTCATCATATAACCTAGACATTAATAATGAACCCTAAAAACATTACCAAGAATTTAGACATTGAGAGAGAGAATTTCTTAAATGAGTTCTAGACTTTTTCAATAAACCTTAATTAGACTAGGGTTTCATTATTAATATACCCTAAGCATCAAGAGGCGATGGTTTTATAGTGAACCCTAGAGGTTACGGTTTCACCAAAATGAGCAAACATCAAGAGATAGTGTGACAGGGGTAGATTCAATCTAAAGATTATCACCCTGGTTGTACAATCCTTATGATTCAAAATCCTATACATGGGAGAGTTAGTAATATGAAAAAAAAATCAAAATAATTGTACCTTTTTATGTGATTAAGACTAGCTATAAAAACATGTGACCTTTAAACATACCTTGAGTCACTCCTTTTATAAATCTTGTAGGGTTTCCTTATTGAAGGACTCCCTCTTAGTTTCTTTATGGTTTATTTCCATATGAGTTAACTTTTACCCAAGGATCAAACTTGATATTCCTAAGATCAACATGTCTATCTTATCTTTTCTTCCTTCAATATATAATTGCAATATTTATTGACAAGCACAACCAAAATGTACAAGTACAAGAGTGAGATGATAATGAATTCCTAAGGATTTTTTTAAGTACAAACCCTAACTAGTCTTAAATTGCAATCATTCAATTTTGTCCTGTAAAGGATGGTCATATACCCGCAAATCTTAGATATCATGAGTTAGGGTTTCATGGAGGGAACGTGTAGATAAGGTGAGGCCTTTTCGTATGTACTATCTAGGGTTTATAATTCCTAAATATTAAAATATTTTCATTATAATAAATACTAGCCAATCCTAGAATCAAACATCTCATGCTAGACCTTTTAACAAATGATTATTCTATAGCTACCTCAAGATTACATACCTCAACCTTTTAAGCTTGAAATATTAATGCTTTCTCGTAAACACTAGACATGTTTTTAGATGAATTAGGCATAAAGAAACAAAACAAACAATTCTTACTTGATTTTGATGAGATCCTCAAATTTTCTTCCACAAGTTGATGTAAGACAAACACGTTCTTCATTGTAGAGAACAAATTCCTTCCTTGGGACATAGATGGTGAGAATTATCTTTCTTCAATGATAGACTATGTATTGAAATTATTTCTTTATTGTCCTTTTCAAAATAGTCAAACTAGGATGCACTTTAAATGACAGTTCCATTGTTCTTTCTCAACTTCTTATAGGTTCTCTGTTAGGTCCATATGCTACTAGCGTAACCCCTTATTGTTATTAGTACAACCCACTTATTATATTGATGTACCCATGTAGTGCCCATATTGTTACTATTGTGCCCCATAGAAACCCACTATTGTTATTATTGTGTCCTTACATTATTATTGTTATGTCGGCTCTGATTATGTTATGACCCCTTAGACTCCTATATATAGAAAGGAGGTATTTTCATTTATATCATCCAAGAATTGTTCATTTATGTAATGTAAAGGAGGTTCCCCCTCGAAGAGGCTGAATTCTAAGGCGTTGATCTATCTTTTCTATCTTTTCTTGAGCTGGTTTCATAACATTTGGTATCAGAGCTTTGGATTCTAGGGTTTCGCTGCTCCAAATAGGTCATCGTGGCATTTTTTCTATAACTTTTTTTCTACAACGTTTCAGAAGCTAAAAAAAACCCATTTTAGAAGAAATCTCGCGGAATCTCAAGTCCAAATTTCAGAGCTTTTCGCGCTATATTTGCCGAGATATGATCTGAGGAATTTGGTCTGTTTGTAGACTCCTGAATTACATTCCAAACATGTGACGTAGGGAAAATCGTCATAACTTTCTCTTTGAGAAATTTTGTAAGAAGGTACAGAAAGAGGACGGACTGTAGTTTCTTGTATATATTTTTTAGTGCCAAAGGTTGAAACAGTGATACGTGGCACTTTATACAAGTTCACTCTTCTGGAAAGGTCTATAATCAGGTCATCTTGGGAGATTGTGCATAACTCTTTCTTGGAGAATCCAATTTGGATCAACTGGTGGCATTGGAAAGAGGACACAGAGGGCTACTACAGTCACATTTCAAACTAAAATTTCTAAAAGTACAGAGTTAATTCATTTCAGATCGAGCTCCTAAGTCAGAAAAGCAAGATGAGAGTTTGATGGCAAGGATCGATAATTGGTACTTCAGATGGAGCAAATATTTTGATCTATATGGTGTAACACTGTTACAAAAGGTATGTGTTGCATCTTCATATTTTAGAACCAGATCAATTTTTATGGTATGAAGGGCTTTGTTCTAATAAGAAACTTGTACGTTGTCATTTTCATGAGGAAATGATGCACATTATGATGATACAAAGAGCAACACCTTCTTTAGAGCAACACCACAACAATTGGAAAGAGTAAAAGGGATTTGTGACATAGTGGAAAGAAAAATTATGGAAACCAGGAAGCATAACACTCACCACTATAAAGATGGAAGTGTTGCTTCTCCTAGCCTTCCACAACCTACAAGGGTTACACCACAACAATTGGAAGAAAAAAGAGAAAAAGGGCTTTGTTACAATTGTGGTAGAAAATGCAGTAAAGGTCATAAGTGTGCCGAGAAGAAATTATTTTACATAGAACATGAAAAGGAGGAGGAAAAGGATCAAGAAATATCGAAAGAAGAGGATATACACTGTTAGAAAATTATATATTACGGAGCAATGGAACACATAAAATATTGTAGAAATATAAACACAGAAAACACATAAAACAAGAGAGACACAGATATACGTGGTTCACCCAGTTTGGGCTATGTCCACCCCGAACAGCCTGTCCTTCCTTTCTATTATCAAGCAAAATTAAGAGACACAACCTACAAAAAATCCACTGTAATATCCTCTGTTTTCTCTCACAGTCTCACCTCTTTGTTTCTTGCTCACACATTGAATACACATCTATCACGCAGCCTCAAATACAATGCCCTCATACAAAGAGAGGGGTTGCCTTCTAGGGCAAGAAACCCTAAACTAAACATATGATCTACCGTCAGATCATCCCCCTAATGAACGGCCCAGATTGATTAGAAATTACTATACTTTTACAAGGCAAATTTACATCTGTTTTTAGCTTTGGGGGCTGCACCCGAGCCCCCACCCCGGGGACCGCTTGCCCCCGGACCCCTAGCCGGGGGGATCCGGCCACCCCTGGACCCCCAGGGGTGACAAGTCCCCCCCAGCACCCCCTGCATGGAGGGGTGTACAAACTTCCTGGGTATACATCCGGCTGAAACAAAGACCTCTGAACAATCATGCTCCACACACAACAATCTCCCACTTGGAGAATGATTGTAGCAACTCCATCGCTGCTTCATTTGCTGGACACTGACTCCTCTTTTGGACCTGGCCGTTTCTCATCTTCATCGTCATCGTTGAAGACCAATTGAAACTAAGCATGTTCTCAGTTTCTCCCTGGTTACAACTTTTGTTAGCATATCTGCAGGATTCTGGCTAGTGTGTATTTTTTCCAGCTTCAACTGTCCATCTTCCAACACTGATCGTATGAAATGGTATTTGAGCTGTATGTGTTTAGTCCTGGAATGAAATGCTGAGTTCTTTGCAAGATGAATGGCACTTTGGCTATCACTGTATAATGTGCCCTTATCATGCTCCTTACCCAATCACCATAAAACCTTCTGTAACCAAATCATTTCTTTACTAGCCTCTGTAGCACAACATAC
>APFE031527823.1:3286-23554 GCA_000404065.3 Pinus taeda
GACGCGGTCCCTGCACGGCATCCCTGCGGGTACGCACCTTCTGAACTGTTCTCCTGCGTACTTCTTTATTTTCATCAAAATGAGAGCCATGCCATGGGTGTTTGCCATCAAGTACAACATCTGAAATCATACCAGAACCATAATGCCAACAACAAATAGACAATTGAAGCCTCATAAACCCTTGTTGCTACTACAGAACCTTGTCTGTGCACCAAATCGTCGTTTTCTAGGTATTCTTGGAAGAACGAGAACGACCTTGTAATTTAAGCTATGCATAATAGTTATTAAAAGGTTAATTAACTAAATTAACTAAAAAACCTTGTTGGACTAAAGAAAACCTTACTGTGCATCCAAAATCCCTTCTCTACAGACTCTAATTACCCTCCCCACTGTTCTAGAGCTTTTGACATTACCCCTAAAGCTAGAGAAAAAGTAATTCAGTTTAATAAACCAAATTATGGTTTCCCAAAGCACTCTGAATGTAAGACCCCTTCAAACCCCTCACCTACATATTGACCACCTACCATTGGATGATAAAAATTTTCAAATTAAAGATATTGTTTCCCTAGCCATCTATTCAAACTCCATTGTTGTAGTAAAGATAAATTCCTTAACTAGAATGATGACATTCATCGATTGGAATCAAATTTTCCCAAATACATGTTCCCACAGGTATACCTATTCCCATAAATCATCCACCTCTGCCAAGCTTGCTATGCCCCAAGTCAAAGAGCCATAGTCTCTCCTGACAAATAGATTTTATTCACCATTATTATAGAGTCAATAAATCAAATGCTACATATCCAACCAAACCCAAAAGAGACCCCCCTTTCCATTGAAGCCTTACTGGAACTCTAAACAAAGTTGGACCTTCCCAAGAGACCTCAAATCTAATAGAATTTCATCATAGAATAGTCTCATACTCCTATAGATAGTCCTGCATATGCTTCCACCATTTTCTCTGAGAGAGCCATACAAATTATAACCATGCTCTCTTGTATTCTAGGATATACCACTAATGAGCATGTAGATGAGGCTATACTTTGTTTCCTTTCTATCTTTTTCAGAGGAAAGAATCCAGTTACAATTTTTAACTTTGCTCAGTTCCTTGCAGGCATAATCCATGAGTAGGCTATCAGATTGCCAAATGAAAGAGTATTCCAATACTCTTTAGTATTATTTCACATGTTCCTATATTTTCAGTCACACAAGTTTCCAGTTAGCATCCTAAAGTTAGACACTAAGGGCCATCCAAGATCAATCATCTTTAGACACCATTAATCCAAATATATTCCACTGTTGTTAGTTATGAAGACTTCATTGATTCCTTTGTTCATCCAGTTGTAAACATGCTAACCAGTAGCAATAAACCCAGGATCAATTCTGAGATTAAGAGAGTTTTATAGTTGTTTGAAAACAATGGAGTGGGAGACTGGTATCTATAGTAGGACCACACAGAAATCACGATATATGGATGCCAACTCACTCCCTACAAGATGCCCAAATGCATCCCTGTGATGATATTTTCACTAGAGTATTTCAGGCAGATCATAAACTCATATGAGGTCATTTTTCTATCAGCAAGGAAGAAAATACAGTTCAATATCAAAAACCAATTGGGCCCTTCTATTTGTAATAATAGGGAAGTTGGATAAGAAGCAAAGAAAAATTTACCGCAAATAAAGTTAAACAATAGTTTTATGTGGTAGTATAACCCTAATGGATTCATAAACAAGTTAAGGCTCAAGTTCAAATTAAGCGCTTTTATGCATAAGTCCATGCCAGATATTGAAATATATGCGAACTAGTCAAAGTGGTTGGAAAATACCTTAATAGATGTCAAAAAGTAGATAGATACTAGTTCCTTTCTGTAGGTTCCAACACTATAGGAATAAATGGGTATTAGTCCCATTCTACATATTCCAGCCATGTAGGACATAAATGTAAAAAGAACCAGGGAAGAAAGTTCTAGCTCTCGAATGGATACTATAGATGATAGGTTTGAAATCAGATATAGGAAGAAGCCCAAGCTTAATCCTGTAACTAAGCAAGAGGACACCATTGAGACAGTTGAAATATTTGATACTGAAAAGATTAAAGGTCCAATAGTTTGAGAGGAAACTCATCAACCTTCTACCTCAAATACTCAAATTATTGAAAATCGGCTTAGTATTGAAGTCTCTTCATCCACCAAACTAGTGGATAAAGAAAAAGATATAAAAGAGATATACAAAGAAATAAAGTTGAGGAATTAGGCATTAAAGGCCTAAACATATGCCCAGTACTTCAAAAAGACACTTACCAATCAGAAAATATTAATGTCACCCTTTGACAATAAAACTGGTAAACTGCAAATGACCTTTATGCAGCTTATAATCCAACAACCTAGATCATCAACAGACTACAGGAAGAAAAAAATTGAATTTTTGGGAAGGATGTTCACCCTATTGATCAAATTAAATTCCGTAAGCAGGGAGGTGAAATTATGCACTCTACAATGACTAACAAAGAAATGAGGGTGCACAAGCTTCAAAGTTCTCTAGAGAAGGAATATTTGTGAAAGACTTAAGAACAACACTTCTCACTAATGGAAGGGTTGTGAATTTGTAGATTTAGATGCTAGAGGAAGTTTGGGAGGTTTCACTATTCTCTAGAACACTTAGTGTACTTTCATTATTGGATAATGTTCCCACAAATTATATTAGGTTTATTCCAATATTTAGGAGACAAGGAAATAGGATGTATAACAACAATATATTGTCCACATATACCTATTAAAAATCCAAAATTCTTTGAAAACATTGGGACAATAATGTCAACTCACGATGAGGAGCTTTGGATATTAGGTGGAAACTTAATCCTTATTAAATCCTCTAGAGAGAAGAAGGGGGGAATCATAATATTGGAACTAAATGTGAAATAGTTCAATGACCTCCTATATCAACTTCAAGTAGTAGACCAGACCACTTTGAAATGGGATATATATTTGGAATAATTGTAGAGGAGGTAAAAATAAAGTGGCTTCCATTCTTCTCAGTATTGGATTGGATCACTGGCCTAATTCATATAAAACTAGACCTCAAGCAAATCTCACCATCGTCCTTTCATATTTGAAAGATTTTGGTTCTAGTATCTATATTTTCTTTCAGAAGCCAAAATTTGGTGGGAGGAAATATAGTTCCAAGGTAGAAATAAAATACATACATTCCAAATAAACCTCAAATAATTCAAATCTAAAATGAAATATTCAAACATGAACAAATTTGGCAACATTCTCAAAGAGAAACAAGTCTTGGAGTCTTGTATGCAATAGGTGCAACAAAATATTATCTTAAGAGGTTGAACACATACCATTTTGATTGCCATTTTGATGGAAGAGGCATAATTAATTAATCCAATAGAGAATCGGAGAAAGCAAGAAGAGATCCTTTGAAAACCTAAATCTAGAGTGTGGTGGCTCAAAGAAGGAGAGAGAAACTTGAAATTCTTCCATAAGGTGAAGGTGAAGCACAAGAATAACAATAAAATATTTTCTCTCACCTCTTAGCATGGAAAACATTTGGTGCAACATGCATAATTAGAATAAGAACTAATATCCTACTACCACTTCCTATTAATGGAGTGTACACCAAGTAGAACATAATCCATCCAAATAATCACATATGACATTCCAACCTTAATTTATTTGGCCCATAATGAAGCCTTGATGTAGGAAGTATCTTTCATAATAGTGCAATTTAGGTTGAGGGTGATACCAAAGAACAAAGCTCCATGACCAAATGGTTTTACAATGGACTTTTTTTAATCTTGCTACACTTTCCCGAGTTTATAGGTGTGTGCATTGGTAGAAGAATCTCATCTCTCACAATTGATATAGTGAGGGTTGAATGTTACTCTTATTACATTAATCCCCAAATATAAAAAATTAACCATGCCAATGGTTTTAGACCAATATCCCTTTGTAATTTCATCTAAAATATCACATTGAATATCATTTTTAATTTGCTTAGTTATATATTACCATTGTTGTATAGAGACATATGAATTGTTGCCTAGATTTCGAAATAAGTAAACTCCTCGCTAAGTATCTCAAACAACCTCTAGTTGTGAACTCCTTGTAGGTAGCTCATTGGGAGGACATATATAAAATCTTTCCCAAAAGTTGGATAGTTGAACATTTTGAACACTCATCTTAGAAATATGGTTGGTCCTTCTCAAAATTTTCCTTTAAGAACTCCTGACATACCAACTATCTATACTGACAACTCCTAAAGTAGTCACTAAGAGAATTACCATTTTGTTTATAAATTTCCTTTAGAGAGGAGAAAAGAAATAAATAAAGTGATCCTTTGTCCTCTTGAGAAACTATGTATCCCTAAGTTAGCTGAGGGTTTTGGGATACAATATCGAGAGATTCTCAACAAATATATGGAAGCTAGACTCTAGTGGAGGTGGCCGTAAGGAGTGTAGGAATTTACAGCGTAGGTTCCTCAGATAGAACACCAAAGGAAACCACTCTCAAACAGATCACAGATCAGTACACCAGTATTATTAATGTGGATAAAACCCTCAAAGACGGAAACAGTCCATAACCTGAGCCAACGCAACCACTTCAGACAATTTATTAATAAAATAAATAAAATTTACATAAGATTCTCTGATGAATGGTCACCTTACAAATGACCCCCCATGCTCTTTAAATAGATATGATGGACCAATCGAGGGTTAACCCACGGATCAAGTGTCGGTAATACTGAGGAGATAATGAACTGATAGATCACTTCATGTCTAGAACATATCATGACCATCAGATTGTAAGTCACAAAATTACACAGTAAAGAAACACAATTTACCTAAATCTACGCTAGAACAAGTTATAATTAACTATTTCCCATTCATCGGAACATCCTAACATCCCCCTTAAGAACAACTTGGGATAAGATTGAAGGATGTATGAATATGACACAATAGGAGAAGGAAGGAGGCATTAGATCCCATCCCCCCTTAGTGAAAACTTCCTAAACTCTAACTATAAATAGAAGTTTAGTAAACTTCACCTCTGTGAGAGCCTTTGTAAAGATGTCTGCAACTTGATCACCAGTTGAGCAATATTGCACTTCAAGACCATGTTCATGAATGAGATTTATGATGAAGTGCATGTGTAGTTCAATGTGTTTGTCGTGCTGATGTTGGACTGGATATTTACTTAGTTAAATGACACTTTTATTATCACACCAAAGTGTAGTTAGATGCTGATGCTAAAAGCCAAACTTTGACAGGATCTGACGAAGCCACATGGCTTCCTTACTAGCTTCTACAGTGCAACAATACTCTGCTTCTGCTGAAGAAAGAGAAATGGCACTTTGTTTCTTACAAGCCCATGTAATAGGTACAAAACCAAGAGTGGAGACATAACTTTCAGTAGAATTCCGATCATTAGGGTCACCAACCCAATCAAAATTAGTGAAACCAACGAATAGAGGATGTGCTTCTGCACTACAATGAATCCTAAACTGAATTGTACCTCGAACATAATGAAGTATTCCTTTAGCTGCTTTCCAATGACTTTCATGTGGGTTTTGCATAAACTGAGCAATAAGACCAACAACAAAGGAATGGTCAGGATGGGTATGGGTAAAATACAAAAGTTTTCCTACAAGCTGATGGTATAAGGTAGCATCAGCTTCAAGGGAAGTATAGGTGACTGAAAGTTTGGCTCGAGAATGAAAGGGAGAAGGGGCTCGATTATAGTCTTCCATGTGAAAGGCGTAGAATATCACAGGCATACTTGGACTGGGAAATGGAAATAACTTCCTTAGATTACAAGACTTGAAGACCAAGAAAATAATGCAAGCATCCTAAGTCTATGATTTCAAATTTCTTTTTAAGGCTAGACTTCACATGGTTTCTAAGGTTGGGATAACTCCCAGTAAGGATAAGATCATCAACATAAAGAACAATAATGATAAGAGACTTACCCACTTTCTTGGTGTAGACAGTATTGTCAGAATGACACCTAGAAAAGTCATTATCTAAAAGAAAGCTATCCATTTTGGCATGCCAAGCTCAAGGGAATAGCTTGAGACCATAAAGGAGTTTCTTAAGCTGACATACAAGGTCGGAGTTTATTTATATAAAGAAAAGAGGTTGTTCCATATAGATTTCTTCATACAAGTCTGCATGGAAGAAGGCAGATTTAGCATCCATCTGATGGACTTTCCATTTGAAAGAGGTAGCAAGGGGAAGAACAAGGTAGATAGAGTTCATTTTGGCAACAAGGGAGAAGGTTTCAGTATAGTCAATGTGTTCAACTTATGAAAATCCCTTAGCAACAAGACGAGCTTTATGTTTATCAAATTTTCCATCTGGTCCAAACTTGGTTCTATAAACCCATTTACATATAACAAGTTTTATTCCTTTTGGAAGAGGAACAAGATCCCATGTATCATTTTCCAATAATGAATGATATTATTCATTCATAGCTGCGTCACAATCTGGATGGCTTGAAGCTTTTGCAAAAGGTTTCAGGATCATAATTCGTTGAAGATTGAGTGAATAAAGAAGAGGCTCTATCAACCTGAAAACATGTACATCGTTGATCTGTTAGATCACCTGCAAGAGAACAAAAATGCATTTTTCACCCTTAAGTTATAAGGCTTTATGTCTCTCATCAGGAATATGGGCCCATGCTTCACTTCTAAAAACACGAAAGTGACTTACATTTGGTTTATTAAGCTCCATGCTTCTTTTGGAGTGATATTCTTTAGAACCTTAGTAGGAGTGTGATTTACTATGTACTTTGCATATTTAATTTCTTATGCCCAAAAATTAAGTCTAAGTCCTTTAGATTAAGGCATACAATTAGCCATTTCCTTTAAGGTGTGATTCTGGCTTTTAACTACACCATTTTGTTGTGGAGTATATGGAACATTATGTTGCATTTGAATTCAATGCTCAATGCAAAACTTGATGAACTTGTTGTTAATATATTCTTCTCCATTATCAGATCTTAGATTAAGAATTTTATGTCCAGATTGTTCCTCAACAAAGGCCTTAAGAGCCAAGAACACGTTAAATACTTCACTTTTGAGTTTTAGGAAGTATACCCAAGTGCATCTTGAGAAATCATCAATGAAAGTTAAGAAATACTTGTAGCGAGAGAATGAAACAACTGGAAATGTACCACATAAATAACTATGCACAAGTTGTAAAGGGGTTGAGGCGTGCCAAGAGGTGCTTTTTTAAAAACTATTCCGATGATGTTTTCTAAGTACACATCAAAAACAAACACCATCTCTTCAAGATACCATAGGAAGACATGTCACCATATTTTCTTTACATAGATTTTGAAGGGAGTGATAGTTTAAGTGACCAAATCACTTATGCAAAAGTTTTCTCACTTCATCATTATGAGAAATAAATACCGAGAGAAGAGTTGATGACCCAAAGTTGTTAAACTTATACAACCTTGTAGAAACATTAGCAATGCTAGTAGATAAAATCTGTCTAGGATCTCTTAGGTCCTTAATTACAACATCATGAGGTACAAATTAAATGCTTTTACTTGCATCTAAATGAGTTATCTAATATACAGATAGAAGGTTGTAGGATAAGGTTGGAACACATAACACATCATTAAATTGACCATTGTCTAGATGAATAGTTCCAATCCCTACGACACTAAGAGATCTATCATCACCAACATATAAATTTTTGGTGTTAAAATCATTAAATAAGAAAACATGGGTTTGTTTTTGGCCATGTGATAAGAAGCTCCATAATCAATGAGTCGCTCATGAGAATGAGAAGAAGAAAATACATTTAGTGCATCACTAGACCGAGATTCTTGACAACCACATGCAGAAAGTTTAATTCCTGAAGATGAAGTTGAAGTTGAAGAGTGCTCCAAATGGTTTTTATGCTTCCTCATTGTCGCTTCCAAGGCTTCCATCTTCTTAAATAATTTGGATTCTAAGTGGCCATCTTGATTACAAAAGTTGCAATATCTGTCGGTCCTCTTGCCTTTGTTTTCATTTTCCTTATCATTTTGTTGAATTGAATTTTCATTTTGAGATGGAAATTTCTTAGGACCCTTGGTTGGTTTAGGACCATTCTTTTTTGGATGTTGTTTCTTAGGATTATATGAACTTGGTTTCTTCTCGACGGCTAAGAATTTCTTAGAAGAGTTTCCAAGATTAAGAAGACTAATATGTAAGAGTTTTTCTTGTTCTCTTATTAAAAAAATAAAAAATGGCATCAAAAGAGGGGTACTTGTAGGCTCTTCCTTGAGAAATAAAGGTTTCTCAAGTAGAATGGAAGGTGGAAACAAACACAGAATAAGCTGGTCCTAACTTAGTAAGAATGCAATAGATAAGGCTGCCATCTTCTTTCTTAACCTTAACACCTTCTAAGATAATTCTAAGGGTCTTGAACTTGGATAAAAAGTCTTCAATGGAAGAAAAATTATTGAGGTCCATTGTAAGGAAGTCATTTTCGAGTTGATGGGATCTAATTTATTTTTTAATTAAAAAAACCTTATTGAGCTATTTCATTGCTTTATTAGGGGTATCAAGTTATGCGATATGGAATCGAAGGTCTGGAGAAATACAAATCCCTATCAACCCACATGCTTGATCTTGCTTATTTTCCCATTTGACTGCCTTATCTTGATCTTTAAGTTTAGACTTTGGCTTGAGGCTATTCTATAAATACTTTTACTTCTAAGTAAATCTTCCATATAGGACACCCATTCTAAGTAGTTGGTGTTGTCAAGAATAACTTGGCATGAACTTTCGATTTTAACAAAAACTGAAGTTTTAGATGCTATGATGCAGGAGCATCTCATTCAGAGGAAAAATCTTCTGATTTATTCCATAAAAAATAAAAAATAAAATCTACAGGCAGGGAGTGGGATCCTTAGCCTGCTGTTTTCCATGTTTTTTAGTTAGATTTAGAAATAGAATATGCCATCTTTTCTAGATAGAATAAGGCATATTAGACTAGTATTGAGAAAAAACAAAGAAAAACTAAGATTTTTAGGTACTGCTGCTTTCTATGTGTAATTGCTCTTGTAATAAAGCAGCTAGAGATAGGAAGGAAAAAAATGGAAAAATCAGCTGCTAAGTAGGAAAGTTTTTCTTTCATGTAAACGTCTAGAATTAGAATTTTCTATATGCATGAAAAAAAACAGAGTGTCGAGTCCTGGAAAAAAACGCGTGGACCTGTGTGAAGGATAGGAAAGAAAAGGAGTTAGCTGTGTAATAATAAAGGTCGCGCGTTGTTCATAGTTTGGATGTTTTTTAATAAAAATGGGCGTGCTTTAATTTACCCAACAGTCGGGTTTGATTGTCGGTTCTTGAATTTGGATTGTATGCCTGTAGTTAAACACAAGCGGTGCCCATTCCATAGGCATGAAGCTGGCACATACTGTCGTTTTTTTTATTGTATGCTTGTAGGATCGATTTGAGACGGTTCAAGTTAAGTGTTGAATGTTGTAGAAATTCAATTAAATTGTGGAAATTACATAGAATATACACTGCATCACGTTTTTGCTGACATTGTAGAGCCATGTGTCCTCTGCCTGTTTATGATATAGTATTCATTCACGGATTGCGCCTCTCATTCAGTCCTCCATCTCCCACTCTTGCTGAGAATAATATATTTAATGGCGTTGGTTGTCATAATTTTTTGGGATTATGTTGATGTGCTATGAATTCGTATGAAAAACCCGTGAATCAAAGCGTTGTTGCTTCCTATATGGTCGTGAAAAGGCTGTGCGCCAACCGTTGCATGGAATATTTTTAATACATTTGTATATTTGTGTAATCAAAGAAATCTGTGCGCAATTATATATGTAACTTGTTTAAGTGAACAAAACCGTGAGCAGATAAGACAGATCAAGAAGGCGGAATTGGTACAAATTGGTATATATGTTGAAAAAAGGAGAGAGTTCATGACTGAGGATCTCCAGGAATTGGGGAGGGAACAGATTGAAGACATAGAAGATATAGCAACCAGATTCGGAAGATTGTCCTTGCAACCAGACAGCAGTCCATCATGCTAAAACTAAGCATTTCAATGGAAATATATCGAAAAATTAGGCCGATTAAAAGAAATGGCTATGAAAACAACTTTAGGATGAAGAAGTTATGGATTTTTGAAGAAACATTTTTGAAGATGCCGACAAAGTATGTGAATGTGTGGAAATGAATGATAATTTTATATTTAAAAAAAAATCCCCCATCTTTCCAAACTTGATCTAATTAGCTCACTTTTATAATGGGTGAGAACACTTTTACATAAAGTAACTTTAAAACATAAGTCACATGTGCTTTTTGAAAAAGTAACTCAACAAAAAGAAAGACTTGAACACAAGGCCTCTATTCTCATAAAGTAACTTTGGACCAACTAAGTTCAATTAAAAGGTTAGTAATTTTTGGAAAAGCCATCTTTGTCTACAAAACAAAAAAACACACAACCCAACATAGACATGTAAAAAAAACCAAACCCAATGGCTTGAAGTTAGCTTTCGTCGGAAACTAAATATTTTACTCATTGTTTCTGATTTTTTGAGATCAAACTAAGGCGCAGCAGAAAAGAGCATACAGATAAGAAAAATACTTCATTTATGTTTCTGATTTACCCAAATCACACAGAGTCGTAGGGAAAAGAGCATACACAAAAATGAAAGGTATATATCTAGTAATAAAAAATAGAGAGCTAAATAAACCAAAATAAATAGAGCGATGAATAATTAAAGCTGCAAATAAAGATTGTATACCTCCAGATCTTAAAAATGACGTAGATAGGGCTACCGGAAACCTTTTCGCATGAAACAAAATGGGTTCCTCACTGAACCAGATGCTCCTAACACAATAGAGTAGTCCTCTCGGCCCGAAAGAAGTCTGTAACAATAGATCTAGGAGGTGAACCCCATATGCAGTTGTACTGGCTTCGGATTTGGATCACCAATGGATGCGACCCTCAAATATCTCTGATACCATGTAGGAATGTACAGGGTAAGTTCCTAAGATATAACATCAAAGTAAACCACTCAAACAGATCACAAATCAATACACCAGTATTATTGACGTGGTTAAAACCATCAAAGAAGGAACCAATCCACGACTTGAGCCAATGCAACCACTTCATGAAATTTATTAGTAAAAAAAAGAAAATTTACATAGGCTTCCCTCATGAACAATCACCTTAGAAATGACCCTCCATGCTCTTTAAATAGAGATCATGGACCAATCGGGTGTTAATCCATGTATCAAGTGTTGGTAATACCGAAGAGAAAATGAACCATGGGATCACTTCATGTCTAGAACATATCATAACTGTCAGAATGTAAGTTACAAAAGTATATCGTAAAGAAACACACTTTACCTAACTCTACAGTAGATCAAGTTATATTTAACTATTTCCTATGTGTCGGAATATCCTAATAAGGAGGTAATAGGTTATGAAAACAAATTTAGAATAGGAAGTACGAAAAACCCTCCTCCTAATCACCCACCCATTTTATCCTTCTAACAAAGTGTAGATATTAAACTTGCAACTTATAGAATTTAAAACATCTTATGTACTTACTTTAGATAGGAATCTATTAATTGCAAGCATAATTGGTTAACTTCAGCTCCAAACATAATTACCCATACATTGTATCTTTCCAACAAAATGCAAAAAAATTACAATCATGTAATTATTCAATGCATCTAACTTATGTACTATATTTAGATAATAATCCATTAAATTTGATATAGATTAATAACTAAAAAAAATAACTTATCTAGAGTTATTTTTTTACTAAATAAAAAGTAAATGAAATAAGTTTATAAGCAATAAAAATTTTAATATAACACGACAATTTTTAAAATATCTTTACAAACACAATAGATGCACAACATGTTTATCTCATAATTTTTAAAATGTCTTTACAAACACAATAAGTGCCCAACATATCTTATTTCATGTCTATGCACCCAAAAACAAATGGTGTCAACTTTATTTCTCAACGAACCATTCTCTTGTTAGCGGCTCCCTCTAACAACAACAACTCAGACTAACTAATGATTTTATCACTGTGGAAAATTCTCTCTCAAAACTATTATGTACTCTTCCGATAAAGCACCTCTTCCTCATGGCCTCTCGTACCAAATTTTGATATCAAAACAAAAATTACACGTACACAACAAAGGAAAGGAAACTGGATGTAAAAAGAGTTCGAAACAAAAATTAAACATGCACAACAAAGGAAAGGAAACTGGATGTAAAAAGAGTTCGTTCTCATGTTAATAAGAAAATCTCTGTATAGTCTCTGTAGATCGCAATAAATCTCTTAAAAAATCATATATAAATTGGAACACATATATGAATGTTCTTATTTCACTTTATGTGTAATACACTTTATCAACAATTATATTTCTTCATACATATATAAAAATAACCAAATGAAAAATATGGAGGATTTCCTATATTAGAAAAACAGAAATTTAAAGATGAAAAACGATTTATAAGTAAATGAATGTACTTCAATTTACTATATTAAAAGATTGAAAAATGTGTAACACATTGTTATCTAAAACTGTTAAAGGTGAAATTATTAATCATGTTGATAAGTGTGTCAATTTCAAATAAAAATTTTAAGATTTTAATTTAATTGTCAATAATTATTAAGTAAAAAGTAGAAATTTAACCTTCATTAAATATTCTAGAATACTCGTAATAGTATATAAAAATAAAAGGTTTCATATTTATTTCTAAAATAGTTATACATTTTTCACCTTTTTTTAATTAAATCGATTAAATAAAAAATGTCATATAAACAAGTGTTATATGAAGTGAGTTATGGTTTATTGGGCTTGGCCTATGGTATTGTAATAAAGCCTATTTATAAATTAGGAATTCCCATGGTAAAGTAGAGGTAAATCTCCATGATCAAGAATCTTATTCTATAATATATATATGCTTTGATTTATATATTAATTATGTTCATAATTAATAATAATTTAAAATAAAATTATAATTTTGTTAGTTTTTATGATGCATAATGAAATAAGTGTTTTGATGTGATGTTCCAAGTAGATTGTAGAATTTAATTGCTGTAGTAAACAAACTGAATAATTACTATTTAAGTTTATATAATTATTATTTTGTTTAAAATGTGCATGAGGCAAATGTCTTGATAATAACAGTTATATAACTCTCACATGACAAGTAGTTACCTATCCCTAACTACTTCCTTGTATATTTATTATCAAGGAAAAAGAATCAAGAGGGTATTGGTACTTGAGATGAAGAGAGGATAGGGAGAGAAAATATTTCTATGCTGATATTTGAAACAGATTCCAAGAGCTATGTATGGTTAAGACAAGATCGCTGTAAACTAGTAAGGTTGTTAGTATTATAGGAAACACCCAGTGTGTGCGTAATAGCTCAGAGGGGAGACTTTGGTCTGAAAGCGAGTCTCAGGGTTGGGAGGAAACTGGTCAATTTATAGTTGCATATGACACCAGCAATCAACAACATTTCTGCAAAATTTAGATAAGTACTTATGTGATTGAAAGTTTTTATATTGATAAGGTAATACTTGTTATTTCACTGAAGGTAATACTTGTTCCTATCAATGGATGAATTTATACAACATGCTAGATAACTAACATGAATTTCTCAGACTCTAAGGAAAAGAAAGAATTGAATAAACAATGAACTCTGTGAATGGGGTAATTAATTTCTACAGAGGTATTCCACTCTTATGATAATAATATCCAAGATACAAATAGGAAATAAAAAAGAAATAGGAAACCCGTATTCCACTCTTATGATAATAATATCCAAGATACAAACAGGGAATAAAAAAGAAATAGGAAACCCTTTGTAGCTGATAAAATTGTATTTGAAACTTTTTGAGCAAATTGCAAAGACAGAAAGGAGAAGAACAACTTATTCATAGGCACTCTAATAGAGAAGATACTTACAAAAGGGCTACAATACTCCAACCCACTAATAGATATGGTATTCATTTATCACTGTTTAATTTTTTTTATATATGGTCTAACTAATGTATTAACTAGAAGTGTGGCAAGTGGTATCAAAGCACTCAAGTTACAAAGTGGAGACATCTGGAAAAAAGGACTAATGGTAATGATGATATGCACAAAGAAAGAAAAGTAGCCAGCATGAGAAGGATTGGAATCACACCTCATAGATCTGTGACAGGAATAGGACTGGAATCTTTTCAACAAGCCAATCTTGAGGTATGGGTACAATTGGGGGAAGAACCACGCAATACCAACACTGCAATCTTGGAATCTTTGTAAGAACTGAAGGATGAGATGGATTTGTTGCAGGTAGGTAATGAAAGACTGATGTAGGAGCAGGAAAAGATTGTGAAGAATCTACCTGATAGACAGAATAAGTGACAGCCAATACCCAGCCTAGAGCATGGGAACATGACTTGAGAACAAGAATTTTGAATTGAGTATTTAAGAAGGGAGGGTGGTGAAGAAAGTGAGGAAGAAAAATCTGATAATGCATCAAAACATAAAACACAAAAAGACAAAAGCTAGAATTGCAAGGAGAGTTCAGGAAAATAAAATTGCCCGTCTTTGATGGTGAATAGGAAGAGGCATCAGAATCCTGTCTTATTAATATGAATAAGTACTTTCAGCTGTATGAATATGACCATAACTTAAAGGCTTGCTTGACCATCTTTTAGCTACAAGGAAAAGCCAATCTCTAGTGGGAGGAAGTAAAAACTATGCATGGAGTAAATAAGTAGAGCATAGCCTGGGAAACATTTCAATGATAGTTTAAGGAGAAATATTTAACTCAAATATTTTATGATGAAAAGGAAAAGCAGTTTCTCGATCTTCGATTGGGTTAGTTGTTTATGGATGAGTTCATAGAAAAGTTTAAATCCTTACCTCAATATGTCCCTTACATATGGGAGGAAAAGACGAAAGTACAACAATTTATCAATAGTCTACCATTGTTCATGAAAGAGCGTCTCGAGTTCGACAAAACAAAGCCCATGGACAAGTTATAAAAAATCTTGGATATGCTATCAGCAAAATAGGAAAAAGGGAGATGTGGGAAAAATTTAGGCTGATAAAAAGGGAAATAAGTTTCCTTCCAGTAGTAAAGGAAATAAATCCATACTCAACAAGGGACCCCATAAAGGGAAAGAAAAAAAGATAAATAGGAATCAACCCAAATTTAAACTTCCTAATGAGTCTAAGACCAAGGAGCAGTCTAGTAGAACTAAAGTGGAGATATCAGCTAGACCTCCAGTACAGAGCAAGGGATCTAGAGGGCCAAACTATGTTTAAAACTATCCCTATCACACGTGAACCGATCAGGTTGCACATATTCAAGAAGCATCAACTATGGGAAAAGTGGCAAGAAGCATTCGAAAAATCAATGCTACCCTTGAAGACCATCAGGCAGAATACCAGCCAAGGTAAAATATTTGACCAAACTATATCTATTTTAATTGAGCGAGGAGTTACTTTGATTTATATTAGCCCTAAGATAGTAGAACAATTTTTTTTTCAAAATGTTAAGTTTAAAATTCCTTGGTTAGTACAGCTAGCCACGGGGGAAAAAAGAAGGGTGTTGCCCAAGGTAAACAACTGCTACTTAAAGGTAGTAGGTCAGTTCCTTGTGGTAGACCTAAATGTATTACCTCTAGGATCATATGATATCCTAATAGGCACAAATTGGATGGAAAAACATTGGTCCCTCATGAACTGTAAGACCAAAACTATTAGCTATATGGATGAAGAAGGAAAGAGGCGGGAAATTCAAGGCATAAATAGAACTCTAATGAAAACTTCTAAGTTAGCAAATTCATTAGAAAAGGATATCAAATTTATGCGACATAGGTAGGATATGATCATTTAAAAGAGAAGTTTGTTTCTTTAGAAAATATACCAATAATACAGAATTTTACGAATGTGTTTCTTAAGGAAATTTTGGGACTTCCTCCAAAACAAGATATAGATTTCACTATTGAGTTAATAACGAGAGTTTCTCTAGTATCCCGTGCCACAAATCACATGAGTATACCGTAGTTGATAGGATTAAAAATGCAATTACAAGAACTACTTGATAAAAAATACATCCGCCCAAGTGTATCAGCTTGGGGAGCCCCTATGCTTTTTGTTAAGAAGAAGGATGGAACCCTGCGAATGTGAATGGATCATTGCTAGTTAAATAAACTAACCATAAAAAATAAATACCCTTTACCTTATATAGACGAGTTGTTTGATCAAGTGTGGGGTGCAATCTTCATTCACGTTACCATCAGATCAGAATTAAGGAAGAATATATAGCTAAAACAACCTTTAAGACTCGTTACGGACATTACGATTTCATTGTGTTGCCATTTGGGCTAACTAATGCCCCTGCAACCTTCATGTGTCTCATGAACAATATATTCCATCAGCATTTGGATAAATTTGTGTTGATTTTTATCAATGATATATTAATTTATTGTCGGAATATACAATAACATAAAGAGCATCTCTATATTATTTTGAAAAGTTGAATAGAACATCAGTTGTATGCTAACCACAAAAAATGCAATTTCTTTAAATAACAAATCTAGTATCTACGGCATGTCATTACCAAGGATGGAATTGCAGTGGATCCAAGAAAGATAAATACTATAATGGAGTGGCCAGTTCCAAAATATGTGGTGGATATAAGGTCATTCATGGGTCTAGCTAGATACTATAGGCACTTTGTAGAGGGATTTTCCATGGTGGCATATCCTATTACCTCTCTGCAAAAGAAAGGAAAAACTTTTAAGTGGACCATAGAGTGTCAAAAAAGTTTTGATCAGCTTAAGAAATTGCTTACCACCACGCCTATTTTGAGCATTACAGACCCAAATAAAGATTATGTGGTTTGTACAGATGCCAACAAGGAAGGTGTTGGTGGCATGCTAAAGTCGGAGTGCAGAGTGATTGCTTACGAGTCTAGGAAACTTAAGGAGGAAAAGCAAAAATATTCAGCCTATACCATGGACCTAACAACAGTCATTCATGCATTAAATATGTGGTGGCATTACTTGATGGGTAAGAAATTTATTTTAATGACTGATCATCATAGTTTAACTAAATATTTTAAGCAGCTCACTCTAAATGCTAGGTAGGCTCGTTGGGTCGAATTTCTAAGTGGATATGATTTTGATATCAAGCACTTGAAAGGTAACGAGAACCGGGTCGCGGATGCCTTAAGATGGAGGGCACACTGTATATATGAGATCTCTTTTAGTGAGGTGCGAACTACCTT
Organism: Pinus taeda; assembly: GCA_000404065.3. Lineage (NCBI taxonomy): Eukaryota > Viridiplantae > Streptophyta > Pinopsida > Pinales > Pinaceae > Pinus > Pinus taeda. Next base: position 20,588 of record APFE031527823.1, read on the forward strand.
TAATGAGTTGATTAAATCGGCAACCAACCTTGATCCAGATTACGAATTTTTATGGCAGCAAGCTAAAATTTCAAACAATAATGAAAAAAAGCTAGGATATGAGATAAATCATGAAGGTATGTTGATTTATAAATTGAGAATGTATGTACCTAACTAGAAAAATATTAAAGACTTTATTTTATATGAATATCATAAAATTCCATATGTAGGCCACCACAAATACCAGAAGCTAATTAGCACACTTACAAAGGAATATTTTTGGCTAGGTATGAATAAATAAGTGGCTGAGTACCTAGCTCGCTTTTTGGAATGTTAGAAAGTAAAAGCAGAGCACCACCACCCATTTAGATTACTACACCCATTACCTATTCCAAAATGGAAGTGTGAAACCATTTCCATCAAGTTTATTATAGGATTGCCTAAGTCTAAAATGCAGAATGATTCGATAATGGTGATGGTGGATAACTTGAGCAAGTTTTCTCACTTCATACCAATACAGTCAACCTACAAGGAAGTTGAAATTGCTAACATATTCATGCAAATGAATTTTAGATTACATGGATTAATGAAGATCATAATTTATGATCGAGATGTAAACTTTACATCAGATTTTTGGAGAGCCTTATTTGAAGGTTTAGGCATACACTTTCATTTTAGCACCACTTACACTCTCAAACAGATGGGAAGACCAAGCGAGTGAATCCGGTATTAGAAGACATGATGCGAACTTATGTAATGCAACAACCATCTAAATGGGAGGATTACATTCATTTGGTAGAATTTGATTACAACAAAAGTTATCATACATCACTAAAAATGAGTCTATTAGAAGTATTGTATGGACACAAGTGAAAGACACCCTCAAGTTGGGGTGGGCCAAAAGATAAGTCAATGATAGGACCAAACATGTTAAAGGAAATTGAGGAGATGGTTAAAAAATTATGCTCCAATTTAAACGTTGTGCAAGACCGGCAGAAGAACTTTGTTGATTGAAAGAGGAATTTCAGGGAATTTCAAGTTAGAGATAATGTTTATGTGTGTATACGGGCCAAGAAGAGTATATTGCAATGGAGTAGATGTACTAAATTGGCACCCCTATTTTGTGGTCCTTTCGAGATCCTGACTCAAATTAGACCAGTAGCTTACCAACTCGCCTTGCCCAGTGACATAAATGTGCATAATCTTTTCCATGTTTTTGTGTATATATATATATATATATATATATATATATCTGTGTGTGTGTGTGTGTGTGTGTGTGTGTGTGTGTGTGACCCTAAGCATATAATCACTTTGCAAGATATACATGTAATTTAATTTTAAGTAAATATGTCAAGGCAATGTTTCCAAAGGAAAAGAGAACTGACTAAATATTTTTTTCTCTTGTGTAGGTCGAGCTGGAAAGCGAGTTCTCGGTTGACCCCCTCGTTATGCTCGATTGGAGAGAGGTAATGTTGCAGAAATGATTTATCACACAAGTTAAAGTATAATGGCAACACTTTGGGCCGGAGGAGGCCACTTGGGAAGATGAACAAGCTATGAGGGAGACATATCCAGATCTATTTGCAGCAGATAAACATCAAGAAGATGATTAATCTTTGGGGGGGGGGGGGAGATTTGATGTCCTAAGTAGACTGTAAATATTTAATTACTGTAGCAAACAAACTCAACAAGTACTATTTAATTTTATATAATTATTACTTTGTTTAAAATGTGCATGAGGCAAATGTCTTGATAATAACAATTATATAACTCTCACATGATAGGTAGTTAGGATAGGCAGTTACCTATCCTTAACTACTTCATTGTAGATTTATTTTTAAAGAAAAAGAATGAAGAGGGTATTGGTACCTGAGATGAAGAGAGGAGAGGGAGAGAAAATATTTTTATGGTGATATGTCAGAAAGATTCCAAAAGCTATATATGGTTAAGGCCAGATAGTTTTATACTAGTAGGATTGTTGGTCTTACAAGAAACACCCAGTGTGTGGGTAACAACTCGGAGGGGAGACTTTGGCTTGAAAGTGGGTCTTAAGGTTGGGAGGAAACTAAGCCATTTATAGTTGCATATGACACTAGAAGCCAACAACATTTCTACATAATTTAGATAAGTACTTATGTGATTGAATTTTTTTATAATGATAAGGTAATACTTGTTATTTTATTGTAGGCAACATATGTGCTTATCAAAGGAATTTATCAGACTATAAGGAAAAGAAAGAGGTGAATAAATAGTGAAATCTGTGAATAGCGTAATTAATTTATATAGATATATTCCACTCTTATGATAATAATATCCAAGATACAAATAGGAAATATAAAAGAAATAGGAAACCCTTTGTAGCTGATAAAAATGTATTTGAAGCTTTCTAAGCAAATTGTAAAGACAGAAAGGAGAAGAACAACTTATTCGTAGGTCCTCTAATAGAGTAGATACTTGCAGAGGGGTTACACTACTCTAACCCTGATAGCCTTAAGGTTAAGTAGGAATGATTAAGTAAATTTAACAAAAGGACAACTAGGCTAAATACAACCACATGAGTAAAATACTCAGGGGTTTTGGAAACTGACTAGAACTCAAGGAACAAATCTTCCTGCTGGATTTTCAAGAAAATTGGAGGATGAGACTTTGTGTATAAATTGGAGGATGAGACTCTGTGTATAAAATAGAAGTAGAGTCTGAAGACTAAATTTCTTAATATTCTTTAATGAGGAACCAATAGAGTTATTCATATAACTGTCCCAATGAGGAAATGCAAACAAAACGCCAACCGTATAACAGATAAAAGATGCACTGAATTGAAAAAGAAAGAGATGTAGCTCTCAGGTGTGGCCTGCACCTGGAGACTACACTCACAAAACTTGATAGATGTCTCTCGTTCACTCTATTCCCCTTCAATCAAAAGATTACATCATTAAATACAATACTAGGAAATAGGAAGTTGTACTCAAACCCCATAACTATAGGAAC
>APFE031527828.1:0-18236 GCA_000404065.3 Pinus taeda
CAGATGTGGCACATGCAACTGCCAGAAGGAAATATGCTTTTCTTATGGGTTACTTGAGCTATTGCATGAAGGACTTCAGTTAGAACTCAAGTGATTGAGTTTGGTGGAGTTGAATGAGGAGTTGATGGAGTTGTGTTTAGTTTGACTTAGTTAAACTAGTTGTGTTTAGTCTAACTAACAAATACACTAGTGATGAGTGGTTTGAATTAGTTATTAATTAATTCACTAATTATTAACTCATGAATCAACTGAGGAATACATCAGTTAACTCAGTGCATGGACAGTTCAGTGGAGACAAGTGTTAGAGATGAGTGGAAGGGCAAGGAAGCTGTCAGTTGTGACTATAGTTGTGCATGAGATTTGCACAATCAGTGGATTGAGATTGCCAATAAGGATTGCGCAGTGGAGGCAGGCAAGCAGCGGAGGAGATTTGAGCCAGTGATTGATTTAGATCTGAGCTAGTTTGTGTGTAACAGGTGGAGATAGTGCTGAGTACTTGTGAGGAGTATTGTAATATGTATTGTTACATGTTTTCAATCAATATAATATACAGATAGTTGGGGGTTTTCAGCTGCATGCTTTCCTCGTGATATATTGTGTTGATATGTGTGATTGATGCTTCAATGTGCGCATGCGATTGTTTCTTAATTCCGCAAAATTGATGATCAACGTAGAGGAGGTTATGTATTATGCATGATTCCGCAAATAGTGTATAATCAGGATAATCTCTGTGAATAAGTGTCATATTATTCAAAATTTCTACACTTCGACTTCCTTCCTTCCCGCTCGACCTTTAGCTTTCTCTGTTTCTTCGAGTTCATGAGTTGTGAACTGTTACTTCTTCTCACTATAATCAATGCCCGAATGAGCTACCTTAGGTGAAGCATTTCAACTTATATATATATATATAGAGTTTTGCCAATAAATGAAGCGACCCATTCATTCGTGGAGGAGCCGACTTGTGCATGAGGTGGTATCTTAAAATATATTGGAGGACCTTTTGTTAATATTCAATTATAACTTAGCCTTTTTACAAAAATCACATTATAGGAGAGCCTATACCCATATTATAATATAAGTCTGGCGGTCCCCATCTGCCACATCACCGCTAATCACAATCGCAACTTTTCAGTGGTCTCTTACTACACAATATATTGGAGAGGCCATTTTTAATATTCACAAGGCCCACATGGAGGTCCCACATGCAACGTTGTTAATCGCAATCACAATTCTTAATATCACCGATGTAACATGGCCAATATTCATACTGTCGATGAAACAAACGCGATATAATATTAAACCATCGTTAATATATCCGTTAGATTCACAAGTATTACTGCAATTAGTGGTCGGGTTCACAAGTCTTATCACAATCGGCGGTCTGGTTCACAAGTCTTATCGCAATTGGCGTTTTGGCAGTGAAAACCCTTATGATTTGTGTAACTTCCCCGATACCTGGATGCGATACTATATAAAGGTATATTCTATGGAGCTATTGATTCTACGTATTATATCATATTCGGCGTTTTGACATCCTTTGAAATTTGCGATTATTGCGGATGCGATATTTCATTAAGTCATACTATAATGGTGCAGTGGGTCTGCAATGTTATCGAAATCATAGGATTTATATATACATCCCTTATGATTTGCGATATGAACGTTACGATAGGTGGACGTGATATTTCATTAAGGTGAATTGTAATGGTCCCACGGGTCCACAATATTATATAGCAATTGACAGATTTGTATGTGACAAGGTTTTAAGGCTAGCGATATGGCGGATGCGATATTTTTTAGGGCGTGTTGTAATGGGACCATCGGGTTTGTAACTCATATCGCAATCGGGGGTTCATTACTTCCTCCGATATGGCTCTTACTCTTGGTATATGCGATAGATCTGCATTGTCTTGGCTCGTCGCTCCTGTGGTTTCTCTTTATTCCTATTTGATACACTGCTTCGATAGCTCTTCTTCCGATAGTTCTTCTATACTCTGATAACTCTTCTTCTGATAGCTCTTCTTTGATGGATTTTGATGAACTCTTCTTGCTCCTGTTGCTTCACGAATCTGCTCTGCTTGGCTTCACATCATTATTTACTATCAAAATATTTCCATATTGACAACAATGACAATCTAGATCAACACGTCCCTCCGCGATGATCTGATCGTTCGTTGACATGCATCGCATGCCCTACAGTATGCTTTAGAATCTTTATGCAGCATAGGCCACCACAATCTTGCACACATAATATTCTGCATTGTCACTTTTCTTGCATAATTTCCTCCCACAGCCTCCTCATGAGCTTCAATGAGGATGTTATTTCGTTCAAAATCTGGCACATATCATTGCAATATCTCATTTGCGCCCATATTATATAAATATCCAACAATCAACGAGAAATCTGACGCGTGCACAACTAACTCCTTATTTTGATGACTGGTGTATCCTTCTGGTGTCGTTCTTGTAGTCAAAAAGTGGATAATATCTGCAAAGTGGTTATCTGCTACATGCACTGCCAAGAGCTACGCATCGAGAAATCCTTCCTCCAAATTAGTGGGCTCCTCTCTTGTCTCAATCCACGATAGATGGTTAGGTCCTCCATTCAACCTACTTGGCTTCACAATTGCCTCGAAGTCATACTCCTAGAATAGCAGAAACCATCGATAGATCTTCCCCCTCAACACAAGCTTATTGACCAAGTATTTCAAGGCAGAATGATCTGCGCACATTTTGAAATATCCACCCAACAAGTAGTGCCTAAACTTTTGATTTATACACCATACCCAATCCTTCATTCTCTGTCTTTGAGTATTTATTCTCAGCCTTTGATAATTTTATGCTCACGAAGGCTATAGGGTGGTTCATCTCTCCTTCACCGGCTTGTGTTAGCACTGCTCCCAACACAATGCACGAGGCATTAACAGGCACATGAAATTCCTTTTTCCAATCCTGGAAGACCAAAATTGGCATGGTGACCATATTCTCCTTCAATACATCTAAACTATGTTGACATTCTTCATCCCAATAGAACGTAACGTCATTCTTCAACAATTTCACCATAGGCACGGTAATTTGGGCATAAGCCTTGATAAATTTCCTGTAATATCATGTATGCCCAAGCATTGCGCGCAGCTGCTTGACACTTCTTGAGGCCTTCAAATTTACTATCACAGCGATCTTGGTAAGGTCCACCATCAACCCTTGCTTGTGTACCACATCGCCCAGCAAGTTCCCAAAGAGGACACAGAATAGACACTTCTTTAGGTTCAATGCGATCTGGTATTTTTGGCATGTATCCATCATCAGGTGTAGACTTTCTACATGGCACTTCACTAAGCCAAACACTATCCAGTCATTAAAGAACACCTCCAAGAACTTATGGATGAAATCCTTAAACACTGCTATAACTACATAAGAGAATATCATGGGCGCATTCTTGAGCCCAAACGACATGACAATATACTGAAAAAAACCCCATTCAGTTGTGGAGGTTGTTTTGTTCCTATCCTCCAGCGCGATCTTGATCTGATGGTAACCTAAAAATCCATCAGTGAAGACGTAGGCCCCCTTCCCTCCAAAATTATCCAATACCTCATCAGTAAACGGTGTTGGAAAAGGATCATGGATGCATGAATCATTAAGTTTCCTTAGATCTATGAAAATCCTTATTTCTCCCTTCTTTTTCATTTCTTGAATGACCATTGGGCTCACCCAATTAGATTCTTCCACAGGTTCGATAATGCATGCCTCAAGAATATTATCCAACTCCAAGCGAATCTTTTACTTGTACTTGGGATTAAGGTGATACGGTCTCTACTTCATAGGCTTTGCGTCTAGTTTCAAAGTAATTTTCTTCACACCCAAGTCACCTATGATGCCTTTCAGGTCCGAAAACTTGGTAGGAAAAATATCCTAGTACTCGCAAAGTAACTCAACAACTTTATCCATTGTGGCATCATCTAATAGTCCCCAATCCTCGCAAATCTTGGCTTTGCTTCAGTACCAATGTTTACTTGCTTGGTTTTCAATGGCGCAGTGATGTCCAAGTTCTCTATATGTGGACCTTCAACTTCGCGATGGCCTTCTACCTCTAAAATATTGTCATTTCTTAGATCTTCATCCTCCCCTTCAACGGTCACATTATAGCATTCCAAGGCATGACGCAACTGGGTTCCCTAATCAGGCTACACCAACTTGAAAGGATCCTGCGGAATTATGAATATCGTTGCCTTAACTGCCTGCAAAGCTTCATCAATGCATTCAAACCCATCATCAAAACTGAAGGTCATTAAGAATCCCTCCCTTAGTATATCCCACTTCGCGGTGTCATGGCAGAGCTTCGTTTCCAGGTACCAATTCATAGGGATTGTCTCCAAAGCATGAAAGAATAAGTGCACCCACTCCGGTTGAGGCTTTGTTCCATAAACTTTAGTCCGCTTCACTAAATGATTGCGCAGATCATTTCTCCCATTGTACTTCTCATTCAGTCAAATTTTAGGACGACCAAATCGCAACCTCATCATCCTTCTGTAGTCTCACCATTCCGCGAAGCTATCCTTGTCCATACTCCACCACCACGTGAGCATAGCGCGTAGCGTCAAATCCAGTGCTTGGAAGCGATGATCCTCAGGGACGTCTACATCAGTTAAACCATCATAATAGGGTAAATTTCTTACCTCCGATGACACATAGAGCAATGATTTAGTCATCATGTCGCAACGCAGAGTAGATACTTTGTGAAACCTATTCTACCAATGCTCTAGTTCTTCATTTGAATCCAAAGTATAGGAACTTTCCCAGTCCCATGAAATTTGTCCTTCAGTTGTTGGATTAATCCAGTTTTGATCTCATACAGTTATTTTGTAAATCTGATCCAAGTCAGCATCACTTTCGTCATAGTCATGAACCGGTTCATTATAGCGCGGACCTTTTGCAGTGCCCAACAGTGCTACAACCTGAAGCAATTTCCTCTCAAACAACATTGTTATTTTCTTCAAGTTGATGACTCCATTCATATCAATGGCCTAGTCAATTCTGAGGAGTGCGGGGTATGGATTGTTGTTGTCCACATTTTCTATTACTTCAAAATCAGCTAGCGTGATGGTGCCTTCTATATCTACGGTGACTCCATGTAGTCGTCCCATAGGGATGATCTTCTGTTGGTTTTCCATCCTCAGCTGGATCATAGACCATTGCAGTGCAGGTCTCCCCATTCTCTCACATGTTTGTTAAGGAAAAACATTTGCATCAGACCCCAAATCCAGAATAACCTGGTCCATCTCATAATCTCCTATCTACGTAGTGAGCATCATCTCACGCCTTGTTCTTGTCTTATGTTTGCCGATTTTTCATACTATGTGGCATCCATCAAGATCATTTTCCTTACCAACACACTTGTTTATCAACTCCTCCATACCTTTGATAGCCTTATTATTGTGTAGAATTTTCATGGAAGTTTCCAAGAACGTGGTGAGTATAGAGAGATCAAACTTTGTAGATGCATTGGTCTCTCATAATTTGTTTAGACTCCGTGAGGTAGATGCCTTAGTGAAGCTTTTCCTGGCCTCCATAAATGTTTCCTTCACCTGCGCTAGATCAAAACAAACTTCCCTCTCTGGGGCCTTGTGAACCAATCTGTATCCTTCATGCTATTTTCCCTTATCATCCCTAATTGTTACTCTGCTTCTCATCATGATATTCACATTTTGATCTTCCTCACAGGGCTCAACTCTCATCATTTGTAAGTTCTGCGTAGGTTTTTGAGGTTGTTCCTTATTCTCCTGCATCTTAGCGATCAACACAAGGTATTCTTCTATAATGTGGTCAAACTAGTTGTAGTATTGGTAGGACAGGTAAGTCTGATTCTGACACTCCCACTCTTAGAGCCCTAGTGTCCCGCAGTTATAGAAAATAACCTGACCATGACCTCTGCCAGGTCCTTCTCCTCCTCAACCTCATCCTTTCCCCTGGTATCCTTCACGCACTTCCCCAATGCCCTGATCCGGAGGCCGAGTTTCTGCTTGCATTCGATAGGTAGGCATTTTTTCCATCATCAACTCAAAGCTACAATATTGGTGCTCATCGTGGTTATTTGCGGAAATCGCAGAACAACTATTTTGGTGTCTGAGTGAAATTTTGCAGCAAACGAAAATTATTTGTTACATGTTTTCCAACCCCCTGACAAGTAGCTCACCATATTGCGGGCCTCTCACTCAGTCCTGCTAGAGCTTCCCACCTCAAGGGAATTGGTCCCCCTCCTATAATATAATTTTCGAAGACAGGGAAATGGTCTTTATCATGCCCCTAGCTCTTTTTCTGCAACTGCGAGTGAATTTTCTGGACTCCCAAATTCACGACCTGAATAGGTGTCTCATGCAATCTCATTGTGATTTCCAAGACTTCTACTTGAGTTCCTATCTTCTGTTGTGACAAAGAAATTATCAAGTGGGGCAGAAGCGAGGTTACTAACCATTTGCGGTGCTAACCATCTGTGAGCTTCATGGATCACACATTTTAGCCTTTGATCTAAATCCCAAGGCATCTCACTGGCCCTCATCATGATTTTCTTAAATCCAACAAATGAATGTGAGTCAGACTTAGGCTTACTAAACTCCTTATTTAAAGCATCCTTAATATATGCTAGCATTGCCAAAGTATAATCAACATAATACTTAATATACCATGTCAGTGCACGATCTTACATAGCAGTAACTAAGTGCGCCTTCTTTATGTTGTCATTAGTGATCTACTGTGCAGTCCATACAACATTTGTAACAAACCAGAATCGATATGTATCTTCGCTCCATATGCCCTTGAAAATCGGTAGCTTTATTGAGTTTGACATGTTGAATGGCGGTGGTGGTGGCAATGGTGTGGGCGAAGGTGTATGCTATATAGGTGAAGGTTGGGGCAGAGTGGATGGAAGATGTATCCATGGAAAACACTATCTTATCAGTTGGACTATACTCTGCGGTGAGGCTTGTACCATTCCCTCGTCATCGCTTGAAGGAGGTCCAATTCATGGGCTATATTCAGGGCTTGCTTTCTCTTGATTTTTGAAGATTCGTCCACTTCGCATAGATCCAAACATCAAGGCAACGACATAACCCATTTCTCACACAAGAGCATCTTAATCTTGGTATTCAAAGATCTCATATACTGACCTCACGGTCCCTTGAAGAAGCGTCACTCTCCTTCGCTGTAGTTGACCAAGGTATCAACCGCAAACTCTGTAAAAAAATCCTCCTATAATTCAATTGAGCCAGTGGTCAACACCGCGTGCGATCTTGTCTTCAGAAGCTTCCAACCTTCACACTAGCTATGGAGTCCACACTCTTGGGCAGTTAAGCCTCCACCTTCCTTGGCTATCAGCCAACTTGGCTATCCACTCGTATAGTACGATCGGGAAAGTGCAAAAGAAAATTTCATGTATTTCTGTGTGCAAATATCTTTCCAACCATCGCTCCTTTGCTAAGTGATAATTCATGTTCTCCTATGCTGCAAATTCATGAATCTTCCTATCCAACCACTTCTCAATTTATTTCTTGGTCATTTCTAGTAATGCGACATCACACATCTCTTTATGCAGATCCAAGTCCTGGCAACAGAACCATTCGTTGTCTTAGAGGGTCTTGACCCAATTCAGAGTTAATTGTGCCAAACAAAACCCTACTCTACTAGCCCTTTCAGCATCAACCCGCGTAGCACAGGCTGAAGTCTCACTTGAAGCAATATGGGGGGATGCTGGAACCAAGTTTCCACATCCAAAGATCAATGTGATGTCATTTATCACCCTAGATCTACCTTTGTGTGGACCTATAAGCCCCTAAGGCTTGGTATGACAACTTCACTTAAACGGCCCTTAGACCTTCGCGAAGGTCTATGACAAAATTTTACGAACCCTTAACAAATGAATCTCCCACTTATGTGCACCATAAAGCAACCCTAGATCTGAGTTCACACAGATCTATTTAAGAGCTTAATAAACATAACAAAACTTATTATAATCCTCACATAAATACTTGGCATGCATTGTGATCAGTTAAAAGAATTATCCAATAAAGTAACACATCAATACATCAATATTTCATAAATACATTTATTCCATCGCAACATATATCGTAAACATAAATAACATAAGTAAATAGATAAACACATGAATTTATCCAATAATCTTCTTTATTGATATTCAATATGATGTTACAAACTCAAAATTGTCCTGCGCACTCAGCTGCAGGGGTCTGCACAATCAATGACAAAATCTTCTCTAGGCCTCTACGTACTCAGCTGCGGAGCCTTTTCCCTTCTCTACGACTCTGTAAGGGACACCTATTTATAGCTTTTTACATACAATCCCATGGTTCACGAGTCATGGGTGGATCTCAAAATCGACTCGTCTTTACATAAACAAGGGGTTAAAAACCCCTTTTGACTTCTAACTATCTACGTGCTCTGTTTCCACAAATTATGGAGAATTGACATCTTTTTAGCAAAATTTACATCAAACTTGAGTTTTTAAGCCGAAAACTAACCCAGGGGACCCCATCCCAATAACCATAAAGTATCCCTCCCACTCCTACAACCCTTAAGTCCCCTATTTGATTCTAGAGAACATATAGGATTGGATTTGATTTATGTTGAGAATAATTTGGAATAATTGTTTGAAACAATTTTTCTTTTGTCCTTTTTCCATGAGTTTTGTTTTTACCCTTATTATGGCCAGATGGTAAGATTTACGTAGCTTATTTACTTTCTTTATCTTCAAGAATTTATCCATTCATAGTGAATTGTTTCTTTTAAGTTACTTTTGTTTTTGTTTTCAACATTATTTAGATAAGTGATTTATTTTTCCACAATGAAGAGAAGGATTGGGATCAAAACAATGATTCTCCATATGACTAACTTTTTAACGATGTTGACACTTATTGTTGAGAATTTGAATATTTTTAATAAATTATGTGCTCACAAATTGTAGTCATCTTGATTAACTTCAAATATGCAACATATTTCTTTTATCATATCTAAAACGATGTCAATTTATATTGAATGATAAATTTTTCAAATGTTTGACAAATATCTTGAAAAAATCATTATGTAACTCTTAGTGTTTCTCCTTTGCTTCTTCAAATTCATTTTTGCACTAATGTTGGGGCAAGTTTTGATAGGAAGAAAAAAATGGAATTTTGAGGTAGTTTTGGGAGTTATGCACAAAGAAGAAAAGAAGCAATAGTGCAAAGAGGTAGCGCACATACATGTTAAAAAAGCAGGAACGCATAGAAATGGTGCATACAGGAAAAAAACACAAAATCGAAACAAGACATGAAAGCAAAGGAACCAAAATGATTAAAATTTACAACATCTTTGATTTTGTGTTGATTTGGTCCATATTAGCGAGTATAGTGTGTCTACCCATGGTAATTGTTTTATGTAGTAATGCCGATGGTATTCAAGTCTATGTAATTATGTATAAAGAGGCAAATGCCAAAGGGATTGGAGTTGGATGATTTTTTGTTTGGTTGTTCAATAGGCCGAGTAATTCTAGTTGCATTTTTGTATTACTGTAATGTTGTGATTAAGATGGTGACTCGAGATGAAACACGTCTATAATATGGTTGTATTGCGTTCAACGCTCCCTTTTCTTAGTAATGAAATATTTCTAGAGATTGATGTGTGTTATTTTTAAGTCATATACTATACCCACATGTCATGTTAATTGTGCTTGTGATGATGGATACCCCTTTTACATTTTGTATTTCAGGTTAGTAGTGCTTTGACAATTGTTATGAATATGTATAATTGGGGTTAACATTCAAATTCTAGGGTGTGTTGTAGAATGATTACACATATTAGATTCACATTCCCTCCCTGTTGTAGAAGCATGGTTATTGTAGTCCCCATTAATGTCTTGCGTGAGACTTGGCCTGTTTTACAGGTGATGTTATAAGTGTTAGTATCCAGTGGGGTTTGTTGGTCGCATTTTGCACATTAACCCAGGTTGGATCATACAAAAGTGCCAAGAGATGGTTCTGTGTAGTCTAGTTATTTAGGATACTCAACTCCCACCCAAGTTCAGAAAAAATGGTTCATAAGTATGAGAAGATCACATGATACACATTTGATCCTCATCATTATGCATTCAGGCCAAGTGAGATCCATATCAATAGTGGGAACAATGCCATTTTTTCTTAACTTACAAAGATGTTCAGGCATATGTGATTCATGCGAAGATGATTGAAAACAACCAGTAGCATGGGAGATGAATATACAAAATTCAAATAACAACAAGGAGCAACACCAAGGTGATACAGCACAAAGTACATGCCAATGGGAGTGAGACACAAATATGGGACTAGAACAGTCACAAACCCAATTTGCTACAACAAATTCAAAAGAATTTCAAGCTATGATGTGTGCAAGAGTGAAGAGGACCTCGACCATAAGTGTGGGGGAAGGTACATCTTGTGCCGAGAAGAAGCACAAAGCAACTCATGTCACTCAGATGACACCTCTATCAAAAGATGCTATCAAACATATTCTTGAGTAGGTCAAGAAGAAGACAAAGGAGGCACTGGGTAAGGTAAACAAGATGAAGAGGGAGGCCCTGGGTAAATGCAACAAGGTAAACAATGCACACTGGAGCTATTAAGACAGTTGCTAGACAAGTAAGTTAATTGCAACAAAATTGACTACAATAAAACTAGTTTAGCAAATGGGTGCTCAAAGTGAGCCTAGTATATTAGAACCATGGGAAAATACTTCTATCATGATATGTGTCAATCATGTTATATGTTTGACACATATCAATTTAAATTTATCTCAATTGTCTTTGGATAGTTTACACCATTTACAGAACAATGTATTTATGGAACTACAGTTGTGCACCACAACGACAACATTGGAATTAGTGAAGAAACTTACGAAGTAGGAAGTATTGCAACATGATAAGGTGAAGTTAGTAGATGAGAAGCAATAGGTTGTGGACAAAGAAATGGGATTGCATGTAGCTGTGGAAGCAGTGTATAGGTAGGTTGTGCCAGAGATTATGGAAGATGAAGGTAGGTTGTGCCAAAGCTTATGGAGGATGATACCAAAGGAGAAGTTAAAGTCATAAAGATTGGAGAAGTTACACATGTGTTTAAAGCAAATTGAGTTAAAAGTGAAATAAAGACCGTCTACATCACAAGAAGAGCGACAAAACCACACAAAAGAGTAGAAAACAGGTGCCTAATTTGCGCAGATACAACAATTATTTGCAACAACCCTGGTGAAAATTCTATTGAATAATGTAAATAAAGGAAAAAATAAGACCATGGGTAAGGGACACATATTCCAAGTTGAATGTTGGAAAAATATATCCTAGTGGGCATCACTAGATGTGTGTTTTGGCTAAGGAAAGTTGGCAAAGGCATTAAAAGGAAAAAAAAAGGCATTTTTGGCACATTTATATGAAAATAAAGGAAATTAGGAGAAAAGTAAGGTGAAAGGTAACAATTTGCATGTGAGGAGGAAATTGAAGGAAAATAATGGAAAATGAAGAAATTAGAGGCCTCATTCATAAAAAGGCTTATGAGGATTAGTTGGAAAGCTCTTGACTCAGGCTTGGTCAATGTAACCTTTTGTCAGTTCAAGTTTGGAGCTCTCTCATTATTCTCTCTCTCTCGCTCTTGGTCACGTAGAGTTTTCTTGGAACACTCTAGCTTTGGATCAAGGAAGGAAAAGAAAGCAAAGGGAAAGGAAGGAAAGCAAGGATCAAGGAAGGAAAAGCAAGCAAAGGGAAAGGAAGGAAAGCAAGGATCAAGGAAGGAAAAGCAAGCAAAGGGAAACGAAGGAAAGAAAGGATCAAGGAAGAAGAGCAGGATCAAGCAGCTTCAGCATGAATATTTGTAGGTAATCTTTTGCATATGTGATTTGCTAGCTGGTTTGGACATGCATGGATTTTCATGTTGGTGTATGGTTCTCTTGCTATCGGTGGCATGGTTTTATTGGGTTATGACAGTGGTTTTCAGCCTAGCCTTTCCTTTTTAAGGTCACATTGTGGTGCCACATCCCAAAGAAAATCCATATTTTAATTTTACACTGAAACATCGCCAGAAAAAAAATTCACATGTTGAAAAGCACCTTATATTCCACAATAAAGAAATTTTCACATGTTAAGAAACATCTTATATTCCACAGCGCTCAAAGCCAAATTTCTCTTCTTCCTATATTCCACAACATTCAAAGTCAAATTTCTTTTCTTAATAAAACATTTATAGCTGAGCTTTTGTTCATAAAGTAGTGTATCATCCATCACCCTACCAAGTTGTTTGGGGCACATATAAATATTCATATTCTAAATCTATTATAAATGGCAATTGTAATCGAGTTATTTACAATTCTTGCAAATAACATGTTAAATTGATAACTTTAAAAAGTACAGTACAACCTTAAATCTCTTATAAATGGAAGTTGTAATTGCGTTATTTCCTACTCTTGCAAATAACTTTAAACATTACTATGGTACAACCTTAAACGTTATTACATGTTTTGTATTTAAAAATTATAAATATCATCTTTAAATGGTAACACACTTAACTATCCTTACAGTGATAGCTATTCGTTCAATTGGGATTCCAAATTATTGTTTTCTTCAATTTCCCTGAGCAGAGGCTGAGTCTTTGCATTGGAATCATTCAAGTTGGATTGCAAATCACTATTTTCGGTTCTATACTGCAGTAGAACCCTCTCATTTTGAACCCTTTCATCCTCCATTTGAGCTATTGTCGTGATATTCTCATTCAGCTGGGCCTTCAAGGACTCTACTTCAGCACTCAGCGCTCTATTTTTCTGACAGAGCCATTGAATGAATTTTCGTTTGTAGATCTGCAGCATTGCCTTGCAATTCTTGCTTTTCAGAATCCCACAAATGTCTTTCATCTTCAAGTTTTTCATGTAATTCCCGAGTCCTTTGCTTGGATTCGTTCAATTGGGATTCCAAATTATTCTTTTCAGCATCCCACAAATGCGTGTCTTCTTCAATTTTCCTGAGCAGATCCTGAGCCTTTTCCTTGGAATCATTCAAGCTGGATTGCAAATTAACATTTTCTGTTCTATACTGTTGTAGAACCCTCTCATTTTGAACGCTTTCCTCTTGCATTTGAGCTATTGTCGAGATATTCTCATTCAACTGGGTCTTCAAGGACTCTACTTCAGCACTCAGCGCTATATTTTTCTGACAGAGCAATGCACCTTCACTAGCCATAGAATCAATCTTCGTTTGCATCTCTGCAGCATTGCCTTGCAATTCTTGCATTTCAGAATCCCACAAATGTCTGTCATCTTCAAGTTTTTTAACTAGTTCCCCAGTCCTTTCCTTGGATTCATTCAATTGAGATTCCAACTCAATCTTTTCAGCTAAAGCCCTTTGGTTCAGTGCACACATGTCTTCAATTTTCTTCTCAAATGTCCTGCGTAATGAAGACAAAAGGTTCTCCTTATCTGTATTCCACGCTTGCTCTGCAATTAATCTACTTTCAGCCATCGCCTCATTCTCCTTTCGTGCTGATGCAATCTGTAAGAAAAGTCCATCCTTTTCCACTTCCCAAGCTTTACGTGCTTCATTAAATTCTGCAGATATGACCTTGATTTTATTTGTCATCTGCAGAACACTACTTTCCAGAGTTTGTTTCTCAGAAAACACTGCTCTGCACTCCTTTTCCCTCTCAGAAATTTCTCTTGTGAACCTCTCCTCGACTTCCTGCAATTGTTGCGAAGCTTTAGAAATCCCACCCTTGTATTCCTCGTCCCTCTTTGCCAGCTGTTGTCTGAATTTCTTATCAATTTCCATCAACCGGTCACTGAGTTGTTCCCCAATTTTAACTTCTTGTATGAATTGATTATCTATCTTTGACTCGAAATTTGTTGAGGCCGCTTGAAGAATATGAATCTGGGATTCCATTTTCTCTACCTTGTTTGAGAAACAGGCCTTCAAATCCTGTCGCGAGGTATTGATATCTTGAATAAGCCTTTCATTAAGCTCCCGCAACTTGGACATTTTATCTTCACATCTTTTGCAGGGGGGCTGCGAGATTTGATCATCTTTGTCTTTGTCCTTATCCTCTGTGCACTGGAATCTCTTCTTTTCATCTTTGCCGTTGTCGTTGCAGGGCTGGAAGGAAGATGATGAGTTCATACTATTTTTTCTCCTTAACCTGCTGCCTTTGCCCATTTCGATCGGTGTTCAACAACTAACTACAACCAGAAGCACCTGTCACAAACAAAAGTAGCAGGGGACTTAAATAGCAGATCGAAGAATATAATGTGAAACTATTGAAATTCAGACAACGCAGCCAAACTAATGCAATGCATCTGAAATATAGAATTGGTGGACATAAATACCTCTACTCGCTACTCGTGTGCAAGTGAATATAATGAATGCACCGCTGCTTCCACTTGGGCAGAGCCTGCTAATTTCTTTCTGAAACAACTCAGAGAGCAAATGCTATTTCTGAAACAACTCAGAGAGCAAATGCTATTTGTGAGCTTCGCGTGCTGTCCCTTCTTCAGAGCTGGTGTGATGAATGAATAGAATAGGTGCAAGATGGTTTGTAAATAAATAGTCATCGATGGCAACGCGGTGCATAAAGATGTGGTTTCATCGCCGACTCTTCAAAACAGGAATTTGAATTGAAACCGTCGGAGTCAGCGATATGACATTTTACTTTTTTTGTTTTAGTTGGTGTGGGAAAGGCGCCCGCCGACCAAAGAGCTTGGGGGCGGGGCGTAATTCCCCTGAACCCCTGCAACAAAGGCGTAACGCTGGGTTTGGGTTTGGGTTGGGTTTGGGCAGGGGCGGGGCTTTGTCCTAATTCTTCTGAGCCCCAACAACTAAGGCTATTAATCTAATCCCTAAAGCAACCACTAGCTTGTCTCCTGCCAGCCTTATCTTCTTCTTCTTCTCTCTCAGCTAATATAATCCATCTCAATGTGCTTAACCCTACACTTGACACAACCACAAAACTCCTTGCACTTTTGGTAAATATCTTAGCACTTTTTACCTAATGCTTAGGCATCGACACTTTTGAGATGTCTTATTTTTTACATGGGATTTTCCATGCACCTGTAAGCCACTTCATCCTATGGTGGACCCAAGTGCCCACATATCCAACTTGCTTCCCTTGGTGGCATATACACCATTCATCCATGTCTAATAAGTGTGCATAGCAATGTGCCCAAGTGCACCCAATCCATTTGTTCAAGTAATCTCAAGTTGGTCAAGTCCATCTATTTGGCTCATCTGGGTCCATGCATCTAACTCATCTTGATTCATCTATTCAACTCATCCCAATCAACTCAATTTGCACAACTATATTTAGACCTATCTGAGTCCATTTGATTATGCCCAAGTGCGCCCACCAATGCATCTTATGGATGTGTGTATGATGGCATATGCAAAATGAGTGCATCCCATTATTATGATTCATGGTTATATGTACCCAAAGTCACTTTGGCCCATAACAACCTTCTATGCCTTCTCTGCGCCTTCTTTATCCAAGTTATCTACCAAGCTTCTCTTGGTCTTCCTTATTAATGTAATCTACCATTTTCCATGTGTACCCTATATATATTTATTAGTGTTTGGCTCATCCATGGTGCACTTTACTTATGGACCAATGCACCCAAAAATAACTTGTCTAAATCAACAACATTCAATTATGTCCACCCATTTCAATCAATGAGTACTAAAGTGACCATATAGTAGAGGCATCAAAAGTCATTCATGGTGAGGGACTCACATCCTCCATTATGAAAAGATAGTTGTCTTTAGAAACATCCTCAAAAACTTGTTGTCCTCAAGCTACTATCCAAACCCATGCATCCATATGCAATCAATTCATCCAATTTCTTTACACTGTTCAAGCTACAATTGTCATGGAACTACCCTCCATTTGATTCTTTCCTTTGGACAAGTGCCTTTTCTTAACTTCTACCAACAATGGCTGTTGGATGTCTTATTGTTGCAGTTGAAATATAAGTCCAACAATGATGTATTTTAGTACTATTGTTGTAATTGGCCTTCATCAAAAACACCATCAAAATGTCCAAGTGTTGCACCACCCAAACCTACTAATGCATCAATACTTTGATTAATGTGCCATGACTTTGTACACTGAACTCCCTCATGACTATTGCAACCCCAACATCTACAATTCATCTCATGAGAATGCACTTCTTCATGCTCCAAATGATCACTTCTTGTGACACTTCAGTCTACTTGTACAGCTCTATTGTACCAAAACAAAGTCACCGACCTTACCTTCGACCGCCAAGTCATCTCCTACAACCTAGCATTCTAAGTTCTTCATTGAAGCTGACACCCTTTCTTGGTTCCCTTAGCATCCACTACCAACTCATAGGAAATGGATCACATTAAGATCTATATTCAATAATAATTGTAGATCACCATCATAGCCACTACCCTAAAATGCTCCTACAATTTGTGCAAGGTGCCCAAAGTTAGATGATTGAATTGAAAGACTTGTGTTCCTCTTGTTTAAGTGAAGCATGCCCACACTAATACTTCTATCACTTTTTACCAATGATCCCTTGATCTTTAGGTCATATTGGAAATCATCCTCAAACTTCCCAAGGAGCACTTCGTCTCATCCTAGGTTCCCATATACAAATGGGAGGAAGCATATTCCTCATCAACTTGGTTTTATTTCTTGGTTGCACTGTCTAAGTTGAATTCATGTGTTATCTTGGTCCAATCCTTCATTTTCTTCATATTTCCAATCATAACTAAACTACCTTTCTCCTCCAAGTAATTTTTCTTTGGCACTATCATTGTGGTCGCACAAAGAAATGTCTTCACCTCTTCCTCAAGTACTGAAGTTTCCTCCTACATCTCAAAAATATTTCCAAGGCATTGATGTATTAGTGCCTCCTTACCTGATCATTTATAATGAACAATAATATACCCAACCTAGTTTCAATGTGGAGATGAACATGGCTTCTTTCCATTACAAATTTGATATTTCTAACAAACCAACTCCTACTTTGTCCTTCATTTCACCAAACTTAGCACTTCTACAAGTTCCTTAGGCTCTATTACCTATGCCTATGCAACAAACCACTTATGGCATTAATCAATGGATGGAAGATGGTAGGTAACTACTAAGCACGCCTTTGATAGCCATAAAAAGGTTCTACCCCATATCCACTATGGTATTTATCCTAGCAAATTGGTGTTCCTAACTTCCTTCCAACAACATGCCCAAACTTGTTATCAAGGAACCTAGAACATCCAACATTATCTTTCAAATCTATTATACTTCGGATACTCCCAAGCCTATTGGATTTACCTTCAAAATCATTCGTACTTAGAGTTCTTCCATCTTACTACTTCTTCCTCAAAGAAAATTCCATTATCAAATGATTTGGTAACAAAGGAAACAACTGATAGTCTTACCTCTAGATATTGGTAATTCAAGTAACCACGTAGTAACTTCCTTGTGATGAGTTTGTAACCTTGGAAACATTCCTCCTAAATAATCCTACTATAGATAGCATCCAAGTCTCTACTTGGTTTATCAAAGTCTACAAATTTTGAATCCATAACTAAGCATTTATACTAATTTGGTCTAACTTCTCCACATATGCTTCGTACAAGTGATAAATCTTGTAGTCTAAATGTTCCAATTCCATGGCCATAACTTCCATGCTGATCTTTCATTACCCTTCTTCTGCACTATCCAATTCACACATAGGCATGTCCAAAGAAATTTCTTTGAAACCACTTGCCACAATAGTGACAGTGGTGAAGAGAACCAAAATGTCACCAAGTTAGCTCTGAAACCACCCATTGTGATAGTGATAATGGTGAAGAGCACAAAAAATTATACTCTTATACCTCTTGTCATGAACCTGAACGCTACCCAAATTTATCTTTGCAAACTTGCGTTTGACCCAAGTTTGTCAAGTCACCTCTTACAAGCTAGACTTCTAACTTCTTCATTGAAATTAACATCCTTTCTTGGTTCCCTTAGCCTCCACTACCAAATCCTAAGAAATGGATCACACTAAGCTCTATATTCAAGAATAAAATTGTACATGGCCATCATAGCCACTACCCTAAAATTCTCTAACTATTGGGCATTAGATAATCTATCACTCCTTGTGTGTTTCATGACACATGCTTAACTGCCTCTTGAGGATCCATTAACTTTGGGGATTTGTCTGTTTAATAACACCTA
>APFE031527843.1:2249-18834 GCA_000404065.3 Pinus taeda
CTTCATGATCTGAAAGGAAAAAACATACGGGTGTGCGTTTGCCAAAAATCATTACCAAACTTAGTTGGCGCGAGTGTTGTTCTAGGACAGAGCGCCAATGGGCGCGCCCCTTTTTGAGGATCTCAGTGATTGCCGCAGATAAGACACTGTGTACCTGCGCCAATGGAAAAAGGGCAGTTTTCAGGGATAATTTGCAGAAGGTGTCTTCAAGGAACATGAATTACATACTCAGGGGAACATAATGCAAGTGTTTTTAGGCTATGTCACTGCTCACGGGTCCCGGAATGTATCCTTCAATGTACGAAAATAGGGGTAACAAGGACGGTGACCAATGGTGACAAATTACTGTGTAACAATGGGGAAAGGAGATATTTATCAAGAAAATTTTGCTGACATTATTGATTTATGTATCAGGAGTTTGAGAGGCAGCATAAGAGTAAAACTGGCATAACATGATTGGTTTGTAAGAGATAATAAAATTTCGACAGAAGGAGTAACGCGTGTAGAAATTGGAAATTTATTGGAAAATTTTAAAACTGATATACTAGGGACACTAACTACACAACTTGATATTATGCAGGCCAAACAGAAGCAAATGGAGGCAGAACAGAATTTGGCAATCTTCTGTCCCTGATGCAGGGAAAAGCATAGCGATAAGGAGTGTCCACTAGATGCAGTCCAAACATGTGCCATCTACACAAAAGATCACCTTACGGAGAGTTGTCCTTCACTTCCTAGATTGAAAGCAGTATATAAGGAAGCAGAAGAAGAGCCAGAATCGGTGTATTTTCTCAACCAATGCTGTCAGTGGAAACCGTGACAATCTGGTATGTTTCTAGACCCAACTTCTTCTTTTCAGCCTCTGCAGTATAATGATCAACAATATAATATGTGGCAAAGTCAATTTCAACCCCCATTTCCAAACTGGTCACCACAGTTGTTTCCTTCCTCAACCCCGTGGCTGAATCAGGCAAGCCAATCTGGTTGGCCGAATCTTCCTTATACCCCACCATATTGGTAAAGTAATGCATACCAACCACAATGGACTCCCCCTACTTCACAAAGTTCAGCCTGGCAGACAAACTGGCAGAGACCAATGCACCAGCCAATAGGAACCATTCTGCTCCCTCAACCTACACTGCCAACCTTATAACAAAATCGCCAGTCTAATCTGAGATCGCAACTCCCAGCCCAACCCAACCCTAATCCAAATAACAGATCGGTCCAATCTATCCAAATCATAGAAACACTAGAAACAGGAGCCGATTTGAGGGAGTGTAATGATCTTCAGTTAAGATCTGGGCGTATTAATGAAACCGAGGGAGATAAGACAGTTCACGTTGAAAATCAGTTACCCAGAGAACATTTGTCACAAGAAGAGGATGTGAATAAACAACAAACTCATAATCAAGCAACCACATCCTCTCCCCCGTTCCTAGAACGATTATTCATAGCTCGGCCTATACAATATCCTGATTTTGACATTTTAGGAGAATTACAAAATTTGTACATAAAAATTCCATTCCTCTAAGCCATTCAAGACATTCTGATATACGCAAAAACTATCAAAGAATTGTGCATAAAGAAACCAAGGAGGAATATAACAAATAATCCAAGAGTCCAAGTAGTCGGCACTCTATCTGATTTATTACCAAGAAAAGAAACACCCATTAAATACAAAGGCCTAGGAAATCCAATAGTAACTATCCAAATTTATGGTCAGACCCTTTCCAATGCCTTAGTTGATCTAGGAGCTACAATCAATATCTTAACCACCACTACTTGCCAAAACCTAGGCATTATATCTGTAGAACCCACCTCTACCTTGCTAGAATTGGCTAACCGATCTGTGGTTAGGCCAGAGGGCACACTACATGACGTCATGGTCTTTGTTGACTCCTAGGAATATCCAACCGATTTTCTGATAATAAATCTTAAAACCCGACTTGATGGACATCCATTGATTTTAGGTAGACCTTGGCTTGCCACTTCTGATGCCTATATTGGCTGTTGACAAGGAAATATGATCATAACCAGAGGAGCAGATATCAAGAAATTAGTTCTATATCCTCCAGCGGAGCCAAGTGTCACAATAGTCAAAACTAATAGGCACCTTGTATCATACCTTACTGATAAAATTAGATCTCCATTAACTATACAAAAGGCACTTGATTTCAAAGACCAAACAGAAGACAATGCCATTAATAATTTCATTAGTCAAACTGAATTCATATCCCACACACAATGTCAAATGATAAAAGCAGCATTTGATAGTGAATTAGAAGAAGATCCCCTTAAAGATACACATGATCATACAACACATGTTACCTCTGTTGCAAATAGTAAAATTGTGGAAATTAAACCGGGAAAAACCTTAAACATTAATGCCAACCTCACATCCGAACAAGAAATGAAACTCATTGATGTGTTAAGGAAATATAAATAAGCATTTGCATGGGACTACCCTGACATGAAAGGAATTGACCCCAGTTATGTACACACCACATTTACATAGAAACAGATGCGAGACCTGTTCGACAACCTCAGAGGAGACTAAATCCTCATCTAAAATATGTGGTAAAAGTTGAACTTCAAAAACTTTTAGATGTCAATTTCATTATCCTATCTCTGATAGTGAATGGGTCTCTCTGCTTGTGGTGGTACCAAAAAAGAATGGGAAATGGATAATCTGTGTGGACTACAGGGAGCTAAATAAAGCAACACAAAAATACCATTTCCCTCTCACATTCATCGACCAAGTATTAGACACTTTGTCAGGAAAGAAATTATTTTCTTTCGTGGATAGATTCAGTGGATATAATCATATTAAGGTTGCCCCTAAAGACCAAGGCAAAACTGCTTTTACTTGTCCTTGGGGAACATTTGCCTACCGAGTCTTACCTTTTGGCTTATGCAATGCTCCTACCACATTCCAAAGGGCTATTCTTAGCATTTTTTCAGACTTAATAAATGAAGGACTTGAAGTATACATGGATGACTTTACACCATACGGAGATGAATTCGATTTGTTAGTATCAGTCTTTGCATCCTTCCTCCAGTGATCAAACATGCTCTTACATAAGTGATTTTAAGGTGTCAAGGTCAAATTTTATCATTTCAGTGAGTCTTCAAGTAAAATTTTGTCACTAGGCATTAGGTCTAGGGTTTGCTTTCACTCCTTTTGAAGTTGTCCAAATGTCGGTCTATGTCACTATTAAGCTGAGTCTACCATTATTCAGAGGGTTTTCATCATCCTGTCAAGTTCCATTAGGTCATTTCACACCTTGTTCATGCTTCAGTTGCGCCTAGGCAAGGTTCATTTCCCTCTCGTAGGGTTTTGAAGCTAATTTCTCTTGGATGGTCAAATCATCGGACAAAATTGTATCCTTATGTTCATACACCTTCCCCTATCCATAATGTACCTTATCAAACTCTTCCCATCACTGAGATCCCCCAAATTCCTCATTTTTGCACAAACCCTAGTTTCTTGCTACAACGTGGCCATTTTCTATGGTTGGGCCTGTGTTTTTCCTTTTTGGAACCCTTCTCCTCACTCAGTTTATGATATTCCACTTTCCCCTACTTCCTAACATCCCTCCATACTTCCCAAAATTTCCTCAAGGATTTAGAAGCTCCCCATCCCCTTCATTTCACTTTAATTTGGCAAATCCCTTGTCCCACATATCAAGATATGTTTCACTCAAATGATTTTTCTGAGCAATCAAAGATGAATTTGAAAAACTTGAGAGAGATTTTTGTCCACAATAGGAAAAGGAAGAAAAACCTCCTTCACTTTTTACACCGGTGTCATGGTTTTGAAGAAATGTCAGAAATACAATTGCCTCGAGAGAATTGATGCACCTCTGGAGTGACCTCGGAAAAAATCAATTTTTCTCCTAGATTGGTTGGCCAACTGACTTTCTTGATGATCCAAATGATAACTAGAGACACGTAGCTTTCGAATGAGATATCCTAAGCTCAATTTGGAGTTGAGAAAGGCATTCAAAAGTTGACCGCAACAGAACTCTACCTTGAGGCAGCATCATTTGGCACATTTTGACCAGTCTTGGGAGATTTGATTTTTGATAGGGAAAATGAACTCCAAATTGCAAAATTATGGTTGGGTTGGAAGGTAGACAGGACAGGCTTTCCAACGAGCTATCCTACACTCAATTTCGACACAGGGAAGGCCTTCCAAAGTCACCTAGAAAAGAGTATGACGCACAGGAGGAGGAGCACGATGGTTTTAAAAGTATTTTCACTCCAAATGGGCATTTATCCAAGTGGAAAAGGAAGGCAAAGGGTCACCCAAGCCATTTCTCATGTTTGTGGTGCTACACCTGTAGCTGATGTTTGGCTCTCCACCTTCATTTCGTGACCCTTGGGCGTTCTATCTCTTCATGGCACACATTATATATATTGTATGCAAACCATTTGCAAAGAAATTGGTTGGTTGGCTTGTAACTTCTGGGAGACTGTGGGAAATAAACTTTGTTTCTGCATTGTATATTTTTACAGAGAATTAATGAAAGGCAATGGCTCTATTTCATGATATTCATGTGGCTGTGAGTGTAGCAAATGTGTCTCTTATGTTTCATATGCATCTTGTTATGTTTCATAGTTCATTTCATATTCATTTCTGGTGAAATATTTCCAGTGAGATTAGGTAGAATTCAATTTTATTGCTCTACCTGTGGGAAAATTTCATATACAGTGTTCATTCTTCTGTTGAAAAGGATTCATGTTGTCCATTCCCTTTTCACCCTCTTAATCAATCTCTCCATTCCGCCATATCTTAAAACTAAATTGCTATGCTCTCCGCTTACCTTGCCTCACGAAATAATATGTGCCTTTATGTTAAGTTCTCTGTTCATTGAGGTCCAGTGGTCCCATAACATCCCAGAATCATAGTAATTCATAAAAATCACTCCTTATATTCATTTTCACTTACTAGCCTAAGATAAATAGTTTGTTTGAAATTCATCCCAGTCCTTTTCATTCATCTATTCACTAAGTGTGACTCAGAGAGAGCCCTCTCCTGTTCTGGTAGGGCTAGCTACCAGACTGAGCGAGGTTTGTGGTTACCCTGAATTTTGCCTTCTTTCAGCCTGAGGTGGATTTAGGTGCTAACATAGTGGCGACTCCACTGGGGACCAAAATTGTTTGCTTGTAGATTATCTTGCCCCATGACATATATCAAGTTCAGATTTGATGGTTGATGGTGAACAACGATCAGACATAAGAAGATGGTTGAAATCATTTGCCTGGCGACTCATTTCACTGAAGAATCCAACAACTGGTGCTTCATGGTGACTCCACTACAGAAAGATCAGTAGCTTTGAGATTTTTAAAATGGAGCGGATTGCAAGAAGATACGCTCCCATGAGCCGAGATCACATCCCAGACTTCCCAAATAAAATTCCAAAGGCAGATTGGTCAAGGAATCTGCCTATGTTTAAAGATGATGGTAAGAAGGACGCTGCTTTACATCTAGTTCGATTTCACATGCATATTCACAAGTTGAAGGTTGATTTTCCCGAAGATTGTTTAATGAAGATATTCATGGCCACTCTAGAAGGTGAAGCCTAATCTTGGTATGAAAATTTGCCTGCTGCTTGTATTTACTGTCTAAAGGAATTTCACGCCCTGTTCATTGAAAGATATAGAGACTCTTATCCATCATTAAATCTAATTCATGATTGTTGCAAACCTGTTTCTACTTTTATTGAAAGCCTTGAAAAATACTATGAGGATGATAATTTCATGGGTGATGAGATAATGGAATTCTTGTACGAGAATCCATTTCAGCAAAATGAAGAGAAACTAGAGGAGTCCCATCAAGATGCTCAGGAAACTTTGTAGCAGAATCAAGATCCTTTTCCGGTGGAAAATGAAGGAATTTTGCATCTTGAGAGTGAACATGAATTGCATGAAATAGATCATCAGGTTGGAGAGTTCCATATGGCTGAAAGTGATGAAAGAAAAAGTGTCATTTCAGATTAGTCCATAGAAGAAGACAAAGTTTTGGTTCCAAATGTTCGCATGTCATCAAAACAAAGCCTTCATGAAGAGGTAATCCAGTCAGTTCATAAACAACAAGGTGAGATCTGCAGTCAAGTAAGTGAAAAGCTTTCTCTGGATGAATTTATGGTAGATGATAAAAATGTTAATGTTGGGTTTCAAGAATCATCCGAAGTTTCTTTTCTCATGATTGATGAATGTGATGAATGTAGTGAGAATCTGGCTGTCATATCATGTCAAGATGATCAGAAATATATTTAGACTATAGCCAACTAGACCATTATGGATTCCATTTCAGATTCTTCCTCATATGTTTCATGTTTTCAAGTGTTCTTTGAAGAGGAAATCCACTCATCTGCTTGTTCAAAAATTTTTGAGGACCAGGAACATACTTTTTCTGAAGTACATTATGAAGGAAGATCAGAATCAAAAGAAAAAGACATCTTTTTTCTTCAGTAGGAGGTAAATCTTCATGTTTTTCATGATCCAATGGCAGATTTGTTGCAGACAGCAGTGAAGGTCATTATTGCAGTATTCAGTGATGAAGGATATCATGGCCAATTATGTTTTTGGATGCCCAGTTACCAATATCAATTGTTGACCAAAAGATCTGATCAGAAGAATCAGTCAAGAAGCCATCTTCTTGATTGGTTACATTGATAGTTTGATATAGTTTGATGATATATAGTCTTGTAAGAAATGCAGGTGTTCATGCACTACCACCAAGCTTTAAGTTTTAAGTTCAGTTCTTAGTGTTTTGAGTTAGTTTGTTAGAGTCATGGTTTTTTAGTCATGTCAGTTTGCATTGAGTCAATTTGAGTCAAGTTTCAGTCAATAAATTGAGTCATGTTGGTCTAAATAATGGACTCCATAGCCGAATGGACAAAAGGCACTGTCTAGCTCTTCGAGAGATCTGTTGTTCTTTGCACCTCCAAGGAGCTACCATCCCCCATTGGAGCCAATGTTAGTGTCATTCTTTGCAGCCTTCCTCCAGTGATCAAACATGCTCCTACACAACTGATTTTATGGTGTCAAGGTCAAATTTTATCATTTTAGTGAGTCTTCAAGTAAAATTTGGTCACTGGGCATTAGGTCTAGGGTTTTCTTTCACTCCTTTCGGAGTTGTCCAGATGTCGGTCTATGTCACTATTCAGCTGAGTCTACCATCATTCAGAGGGTTTTCATCATCATGTCAAGTTCCATTCGGTCATTTCACACCTTGTTCATGCTTCAGTTGCGCCTAGGCAAGGTTCATTTCCCTCTCCTAGGGTTTTGAAGCTAATTTCTCTTGGATGGTCAAATCATCGGAAAAATTATATCCTGATGTTCATACACCTTCCCCTATCCATAATTTACCTTATCAAACTCTTCCCATCACTGAGATCCCCAAAATTCCTCATTTTCGCACAAACCCTAGTTTCTTGCTACAACCTGGCAATTTTCTATGGTTGGGCCTGTGTTTTTCCTTTTTGGACCCCTTCCCCTCACTCAATTTCTGATATTCCACTTTCTCCTACTTCCTAACATCCCTCCATAGTTCCCAAAATTTCCTCAAGAATTTAGAAGCTCCCTATCCCCTTCATTTCGCTTCATTTCGGGAAATCCCTTGTCCCTCACATTGGGATATGTTTCACTCAAATGTTGTTTCTGAGAAATAAAAGATGAATTTGAAACCCTGGAGAGAGGTTTTTGTCCAAAACCGACAAAGGAAGAAAAACCTCCTTCACTTTTTACACAGGTGTCATGGTTTTGAAGAAATGTCAAAAATACAATTGCCTCGAGAGAATTGATGCACCTCTGGAGCGACCTCGGGACAATACAGTTTTTTCCTAGCTTAGTTGGCCAAATGACTTGCTTGAGGATCTAAAGGATAACTAGAGACAAGTAGCTTTCCAATGAGCTATCATGAGCTCAATTTGGAGTTGAGGAAGGCATTCACAAGTTGACCGCAACAGCACTCTGCCTTGAGGCAGCCTCATTTGGCACATTTTGACCAGTCTTGGGAGATTTGATTTTTGACAAGGCACATGAACTCCACATTGCACAATTAGGGTTGGGCTGGAAATTAAATAGGACACACTTTCCAACGAGCTATCCTAAGCTCAATTTGGACACCGGGAAGGCCTCCAAAGGTCACCTGGAAAAGAGCACGACGCACAGGAGGAGGAGCGCGACGGTTTTAAAAGTATTTTCACTCCAGATGGGCATTTATCCAAGTGGCAAAGGAAGGCAAAGGGTGAACCAAGCCATTTTTCATGTTTGTGGTGCTACACATGTATCTAATATTTGGATCTCCACCTTCATTTCGTGACCCTTAGGCGTTCTATCTCTTCATGGCACATTCTATATATTGTATGCAAACCATTTGCAAAGAAATTGGTTGGTTGGCTTGTAACTTCTAGGAGACTGTGGAAAAGAAACTTTGTTTCTACACTATATATTTTTACAGAGAATTAATGAAAGGAAGCAGCTCTGTTTCATGAGATTCATGTGGTTGTGAGTGTAACAAATGTGTCTCTTGTCTTTCATATGTATCTTGTTATGTTTCATAGTTCATTTCATATTTATTTCTGGTGAACTTTTTCTAGTGAGATTAGGTAGAATCCAATTTTATTGCTCTATCTGGGGGGAAATTTCATATACAGTTTTCATTCTTCTATTGAAAAGGATTCATGTTTTCCATGCCATTTTCACCCTCTTAATCAATCTCTCCATTCCACCATATCTTAAAACTAAATTGCTATGCTCTCCGCCTACCTTGCCTCACGAAATAATATGTGCCTTTATGTTAAGTTCTATGTTCATTGAGGTCCAGTGGTCCCATAACATCCCAGAAACACAGTCATTCATAAAAATCACTCTTTATATTCATTTTTACTTATTTGTTTGAAATTCATCTCAGTCCTTTTCGTTCATCTATTCACTGAGTGTGACTCGGAGAGAGCCCTCTCTTGTTTTGGTAGGGCTAGCTACCAGACTGAGCGTGGTTTGTGGTTACCCTGAATTTTGCCTTCTTTCAACCTGAGGTAGATTTAGGTGCTAACATAGTGGCGACTCCACTGGGGACCAAAATTTTTTGCTTGTAGATTGTCTTGCCCCAAGACATATCTCAAGTTCCGATCTGATGGTTGATGGTGAACAACGATCAGACATAAGAAGATGGTTGAAATCATTCACCTGGCGACTCATTTCACTGAAGAATCCAGCAACCAGTGCTTCATGGTAACTCCACTACAGAGAGATCAGTAGCCTTGGGATTTTTAAAATGGAGCGGATTGCAAGAAGATACGCTCCCATGAGCCGAGATCACATCCCAAGCTTATCAAATAAAATTCTGAAGGTAGATTGGTCAAGGAATCTGCCTATTTTTAAAGATGATGGTAAGAAGGACGCTGCTTTACATCTAGTTCGATTTCACATGCATATTTGCAAATTGAAGGTTGATTTTCCCGAAGATTTCTTAATGAAGATATTCATGGCCACTCTAGAAGGTGAAGCCTGATCTTGGTATGAAAATTTTCCCGCTGCTTGTATTTACTGTCTAAAGGATTTTCATGCCCTATTCATTGAAAGATATAAAGACTCTTATCCATCATTAAATCTAGTTCATGACTGTTGCAAACATGCTTCTACTTTTATTGAAAGTCTTGAAAAATACTATGAGGATAATAATTTTATGGATGATGAGATCATGGAAGCCTTGTACGAGAATCCATTTCAGCAACATGAAGAGAAACTGGAGGAGTCCCATCAAGACGCTCAGGAAACTTTGCAGCAGAATCAATATCTTTGTCCGGTGGAAAATGAAGGAATTTTGCATCTTGACAGTCAACATGAATTGCATGAAATAGATCATTAGGTTGAAGAGTTCCATATGGCTGAAAGTGATGAAAGAAGAAGTGTCGTTTCAGATTGGTCCATAGAAGAAGACAAAGTTTTGGGTTCAAATGTTCTCATGTCATCAGAACAAAGCCTTCATGAAGAGGTAATCCAGTCAATTCATAAACAACAAGATGAGATCCAAAGTCAAGTAAGTGAAAAGCTTTCTCTGGATGAATTTATGGTAGATGATAAAAATGTTAATGTTGGGTTTCAAGAATCATTCGAGGTTGCTTTTCTCATGATTGATGGATGTGATGAATGTAATGAGAATCTGGCTGTCATATCATGTCAAGATGATCATAAATATATCCAGACTATAGCCGACCAGACCATTATGGATTCCATTTTAGATTCTTCCTCATATGTTTCATGTTTTGAAGTGTTCTTTGAAGAGGAAATCCACTCATCTGCTTGCTCAAAATTTTTTGAGGACCAGGAACATACTTTTTCTAAAGTACATTATGAAGGAAGATCAGAATCAAAAGAAAAAGACATCCTGTTTCTTCAGCAGGAGGTAAATCTTCATGTTTTTCATGATCCAATGGCAGATTTGTTGCAGACAGCAATGAAGGTCATTATTGCAGTATTCAGTGATGAAGGAAATCATGGCCAATTATGTTTTTGGATGCCCAGTTACCAATATCAATTGTTGACCAAAAGATCTAATCGTAAGAATCAGTCAAGAAGCCATCTTCTTGATTGGTTACATTGGCATTTTGATATATTTTGATGATATATAGTCTTGTAAGAAATGGAGGTGGTCATGCTCTACCACCAAGCTTTAAGTTTTAAGTTCAGTTCTTAGTGTTTTGAGTTATTTTGTTAGAGTCAAGTTTTTTTAGTCATGTCAGTTTGCATTGAGTCAGTTTCAATCAAGTTTCAGTCAATAAATTGAGTCATGGTTGTCGAAATAATGGATTCCATAGCCGAATGGACAAAAGGCATTGTCTAGCTCTTCCAGAGATCTGTTGTTCTTGGCACCTCCAAGGAGATACCATCCCCCATTAGAGCCAATGTTAGTTTCAGTCTTTGCAGCCTTCCTCCAGTGATCAAACATGCTCTTACACAAGTGATTTTAAGGTGTCAAGGTCAAATTTTATCATTTCAGTGAGTCTTCAAGTAAAATTTGGTCACGAGGCATTAGGTCTAGGGTTTGCTTTAACTCCTTTCGGAGTTGTCCAGATGTCGGTCTATGTCACTATTCAGCTGAGTCTACCATCATGCAAAGGGTTTTCATCATCATTTCAAGTTCCATTGGGTCATTTCACACCTTGTTCATGCTTCAGTGGTGCCTAGGCAAGGTTCATTTCCCTCTCCTAGGGTTTTGAAGCTAATTTCTCTTGGATGGTCAAATCATCGGAAAAAAATTGTATCCTAATGTTCATACACTATCCCCTATCCATAATTTACCTTATAAAACTCTTCCCATCACTGGGATCCCCCAAATTCCTCATTTTCGCACAAACCCTTGTTTCTTGCTACAACCTGGCAATTTTCTATGGTTGGGCCTGCATTTTGCCTTTTTGGACCCCTTCCCCTCACTCAATTTCTGAGATTCCACTTTCCCCTACTTCCAAACATCCCTCCATACTTCCAAAAATTTCCTCAAGAATTTAGAAGCTCCCTATCCCCTTCATTTCGCTTCATTTTGACAAATCCCTTCTCCCACACATCGGGATATGTTTCACTCAAATGTTGTTTCTGAGAAATAAAAGATGAATTTGAAACACTAAAGAGAGGTTTTTATCCAAAATCGACAAAGGAAGAAAAACCTCTTTCACTTTTTACACAGGTGTCATGGTTTTGAAGAAATTTCAAAAATACAATCTCCTCGAGAGAATTGATGCACCCCTGGAGTGACCTTGGGAAAATCAAGTTTTCTCCTAGATTGGTTGGCCAAATGACTTGCTTGATGATCCAAATGATAACTAGAGACAAGTAGCTTTCCAATGCGCTATCATGAGCTCAATTTGGAGTTGAGGAAGGAATTCACAAGTTGACTACAACAGCACTCTGCCTTGAGGCAGCCTCATTTGGCACATTTTGACCAGTGTTGGGAGATTTGATATTCGACAGGGCAAATGAACTCCAAATTGCAAAATTCTGGTTGGGCTGGAAAGTAGACAGGACAGGCTTTGCAACGAGCTATCCTACGTTAATTTGAACACTAGGAAGGCCTCCAAACATCACCTTTAAAAGATCACGACACACAGGAGGAGGAGCGCGGCGGTTTTAAAAGTATTTTCACTCCAGATGGGCATTTATCCAAGTGGCAAAGGAAGGAAAAGGGTCACCCAAGCCATTTTTCATGTTTTTGGTGCTACACCTATAGCTGATGTTTGGCTCTCCACCTTCATTTCGTGACCCTTGGGCGTCCTATCTCTTCATGGCACATTCTATATATTGTATGCAAAGCATTTGCAAAGAAATTGGTTGGTTGGCTTGTAACTTCTGGGAGACTGTGGGAAAGAAACTTTGTTTCTGCACTGTATATTTTTACAGAGAATTATGAAAGGAAGTGGCTCTGTTTCATGAGATTCATGTGGTTGTGAGTGTAGCAAATGTGTCTCTTGTGTTTCATATGTATCTTGTTATGTTTCATAGTTCATTTCATATTCATTTCTGGTGAAATTTTTCGAGTGAGATTAGCTAGAATTCAATTTTATTGATCTACCTGTGGGAAAACTTCATATACAGTGTTCATTCTTCTGTTGGAAAGGATTCATGTTGTCCATGCCCTTTTCACCCTCTTAATCAATCTCTCCATTCCGCTATATCTTAAAACTAAATTGCTATGCTCTCTGCCTACCTTGCCTCAAGAAATAATCTGTGCCTTTATGTTAAGTTCTATGTTCATTGAGGTCCAGTGGTCCCATAACATCCCAAAAACACAGTCATTCATAAAAATCACTCCTTATATTCATTTTCACTTACTAGCCTAAGATAAATAGTTTGTTTGAAATTCATCCCAGTCCTTTTCATTCATCTATTCACTGAGTGTGACTCGGAGAGAGCCCTCTCCTGTTCTGGTAGGGCTAGCTACCAGACAGAGCGAGGTTTGTGGTTACCCTGAATTTTGCCTTCTTTCAGCCTGAGGTGGATTTAGGTGCTAACATAGTGGCGACTCCACTGGGGACCAAAATTGTTTGCTTGTAGATTATCTTGCCCCATGACATATATCAAGTTCAGATTTGATGGTTGATGGTGAACAACGATCAGACATAAGAAGATGGCTGAAATCATTCGCCTGGCGACTCATTTCACTGAAGAATCCAGCAATTGGTGCTTCATGGTGACTCCACTACAGAAAGATCAGTAGCTTTGAGATTTTTAAAATGGAGCGGATTGCAAGAAGATACGCTCCCATGAGCCGAGATCACATCCCAGACTTCCCAAATAAAATTCCAAAGGTAGATTGGTCAAGGAATCTGCCTATGTTTAAAGATGATGGTAAGAAGGACGCTGCTTTACATCTAGTTCGATTTCGCATGCATATTCGCAAGTTGAAGGTTGATTTTCCCGAATATTGCTTAATGAATATATTCATGGCCACTCTAGAAGGTGAAGCCCGATCTTGGTATGAAAATTTGCCCACTACTTGTATTTACTGTCTAAAGGATTTTCATGCCCTGTTCATTGAAAGATATAAAGACTCTTATCCATCATTAAATCTAGTTCATGACTATTGCAAACATGCTTCTACTTTTATTGAAAGCCTTGAAAAATACTATGAGGATGATAATTTTATGGATGATGAGATCATGGAAGCCTCGTACGAGAATCCATTTCAGCAACATGAAGAGAAACTAGAGGAGTCCCATTAAGATGCTCAGGAAACTTTGCAGCAGAATCAAGATCTTTGTCTGGTGGAAAATGAAGGATTTTGCATCTTGACAGTGAACATGAATTGCATGAAATAGATCATGATTCAGGTTGGAGAGTTCCATATGGCTGAAAGTGATGAAAGAAAAAGTGTCATTTCAGATTGGTCCATAGAAGAAGACAAAGTTTTGGGTCCAAATGTTCTCATGTCATCAGAACAAAGCCTTCATGAAGAGGTAATCCAGTCAGTTCATAAACAACAAGATGAGATCTGCAGTCAAGTAAGTGAAAAGCTTTCTCTGGATGAATTTATGGTAGATGATAAAAATGTTAATGTTGGGTTTCAAGAATCATCCGAAGTTTCTTTTCTCATGATTGATGAATGTGATGAATGTAATGAGAATCTGGTTGTCATATCATGTCAAGATGATCATAAATATATTCAGACTATAGCCAACCAGACCATTATGGATTCCATTTCATATTCTTCCTCATATGTTTCATGTTTTGAAGTGTTCTTTGAAGAGGAAATCCACTCATCAGCGTGTTCAGGATTTTTTGAGGACTAGGAACATATGTTTTCTGAAGTACATTATGAAGGAAGATCAGAATCAAAAGAAAAGACATCTTGTTTCTTCAGTAGGAGGTAAATATTCATGTTTTTC
Organism: Pinus taeda; assembly: GCA_000404065.3. Classification (NCBI taxonomy): domain Eukaryota; kingdom Viridiplantae; phylum Streptophyta; class Pinopsida; order Pinales; family Pinaceae; genus Pinus; species Pinus taeda. The sequence goes on from APFE031527843.1 coordinate 16,640, forward strand.
ATGATCTAATGGCATATTTGTTGCAGACAGTAGTGAAGGTCATTATTGTAGTATTCAGTGATGAAGGAGATCATGGCCAATTATGTTTTTGGATGCCCAGTTACCAATATCAATTGTTGACCAAACGATCTGATCGGAAGAATCAGTCAAGAAGCCATCTTCTTGATTGGTTACATTGGCAGTTTGATATAGTTTAATGATATATAATCTTGTAAGAAATGCAAGTGGTCATGCACTACCACCAAGCTTTAAGTTTTAAGTTCAGTTCTTAGTGTTTTGAGTTAGTTTGTTAGAGTCAAGTTTTTTTAGTCATGTCAGTTCACATTGAGTCAGTTTCAGTCAAGTTTCAGTCAATAAATTGAGTCATGTTGGTCGGAATAATGGACTCCATAGCCGAATGGACAAAAGGCACTGTCTAGCTCTTCCAGAGCTCTATTGTTCTTGGCACCTCCAAGAAGCTACCATCCCCAATTGGAGCCAATGTTAGTGTCAGTCTTTACAGCCATCCTCCAGTGATCAAACATGCTCTTACACAAGTGATTTTAAGGTGTCAAGGTCAAATTTTATCATTTCAGTGAGTCCTCAAGTAAAATTTGGTCACTAGGCATTAGGTCTAGGGTTTGCTTTCACTCCTTTCGGAGTTGTCCAGATGTCGGTCTATGTCACTATTCAGCTGAGTCTACCATCATTCAAAGGGTTTTCATCATCATGTCAAGTTCCATTCGGTCATTTCACACCTTGTTCATGCTTCAGTTGCACCTAGGCAAGGTTCATTTCCCTCTCCTAGGGTTTTGAAGCTAATTTCTCTTGGATGGTCAAACCATCGGGAAAAATTGTATCCTGATGTTCATACACCTTACCCTATCCATATTGTACCTTATAAAGCTCTTCCCATCACTGAGATCCCCTAAATTCCTCATTTTCGCACAAATCCTAGTTTCTTGCTACAACCTGGCAATTTTCTATGGTTGGGCCTGTGTTTTTCCTTTTCGGACCCCTTCCCCTCCCTCAATTTCTAAGATTCCACTTTCCCCTACTTCCTAACATCCCTCCATACTTCCCAAAATTTCCTCAAGAATTTAGAAGCTCCCTATCCCCTTCATTTCGCTTCATTTCGGAAAATCCCTTGTCCCACACATCGGGATATGTTTCACTCAAATGTTGTTTCTGAGCAATCAAAGATGAATTTGAAAAACCTGAGAGACATTTTTTTCCACAACAGACCAAGAAAGAAAAACCTCCTTCAATTTTTACACAGGCGTCATGGTTTTGAAGAAATATAAAAAATACAATTGCCTCTGGAGAATTGATGCACCTCTGGAGTGACCTCGGGAAAATCAAGTTTTCGCCTAGCTTGGTTAGCCAAATGATTTGCTTGATGAACCAAATGATAATTAGAGACAAATATCTTTCCAATGAGCTATCATGAGCTCAATTGGGAGTTGAGGAAGGCATTCAAAAGTTGACCGTAACAGCACTCTGCCTTGAGGCAGCCTCATTTGGCACATTTTGACCAGTCTTGGGAGATTTGATTTTTGACAGGGTAAATGAACTTCAAATTGCAAAATTCCGATTGGGTTCAAAGGTAGATAGGACGGGTTTTCTAACAAACTATCCTATGCTCAATTTGAACACCAGGAAGGCCTCCAAAAGTAACCTGGAAAAGACCGTAACGCTGAGGAGGAGGAGCGCGGCGGTTTTAAAAGTATTTTCACTCCAGATGGGAATTTATCCAAGTGGAAAAGGAAGGTAAAGGTTCACCCAAGCCATTTGTCATGTTTGTGGTGCTAAACCTATAGCTGATGTTTGGCTCTCCACCTTCATTTTGTGACCCTTTGGCGTTCTATCTCTTCATGGCACATTCTATATATTGTATGCAAAGTATTTGCAAAGAAATTGGTTGGTTGGTTTGTAACTTCTGGGAGACTGTGTTATATACCTAGGAGGGTAATATGGGGTACCTCCCTCGGTACCCCATATTACCCCCCACTTGTTGTAGCTCTAACCCAAAATATTATAGGTCTGATATGAAAATATAAGATAATGCAAATAAAACCAAGAAATAAGATAGAAATGATTATTTATTATCCAACCCTTATGGTAGGGCAACACCATACATTCACTCCTTAAGGAAGGAGAACACTCCACAAGCCATATGCTTGTTCATACAAGAATACTTCTCTTCATATCCCTCC
>APFE031527845.1:0-10472 GCA_000404065.3 Pinus taeda
GTTAGTTTAATTTCCAGATTCATGGAGAGGACAAAGGAGGCACATTGGCAGGCAGCAAAAAGAATTTTGAGGTATGTCAAAGGTACCAAAATGTTTGGAATTTTATATAATGTCTCAGAACATTCAGATTTGGTTGAATACACTGATAGTGATTGGGCTGGAAGTGTTGATGATCGGAAAAGCACTTCCGGTTATGTTTTTCATATGGGTTCAGGAGCCATTTCATGGGCTTCTAAGAAGCAGTCCATTGTAGCATTGTCTACAGCAGAGGCTGAATATGTGGCAGCTACAGCAGCAGCATGTCAAGCAGTTTGGATGAGAAGGATGTTGAGGAGCTTAGGCCAAGAGCAGGCAAAAGCGACAGTGATTTTTTGTGACAATAGCTCAGCTATTGCATTGTCAAAGAATTCAGTGTTTCATAAGAGAACGAAACACATTGATACAAGGTTTCACTACATCAGAAAATTGGTGAACAATGGTGAAATTGTCCTAGAACATTGCAGGACTCAATAACAAGTTGCAGACATCTTGACAAAGCCACTGGATCAGAAAAGCTTTCAATTTTTGAGGAAGTGCCTGGGTAAGACCGAATGCCCAGCAGTTGAAATTAGAGAGGAGTGTTGAATTTGTAATTTCAACTGTGCACGGTCCAGCATTTAATACACCTCAAAACCACCCCGCAAAACCACAAACCACCTTGAGGCATATCGCACCGTTTTTGGTTGAAGGCAGTTTCCGTACACAAGAGCTTCGATACAATTTGGAGTTGACGCGTGGATGAGGCGTGACATCAGCCTCTGACATTTATCGGAAGGTAAAAGTCAGTTAAAAAGTGGCTTCCGATATTCTCCTCCGCCGTCTGATCTGCTCCAGCCTTATCCACCGTTGATTGTTCAAAATTGCAATGTGGAGTAAAGCTCCGTTAAAAAGGGCTTCCGATATGCTTGTAAGCCGTCAGATGGGGTTCTTCGCTCTCCGCCGTCGATCACATGAAGCTGCATACGGGTCCGCATCAAATCAAATTGCGTGGAGTAAAGTCAAGTTGAATTTTGACCATACCTTATTAAAGTTTTGTCATAACGTGTAGATGGATTATTAAATTTTTGACTACGGCAAGTATGGGCATAAATTAAATAATGGCATGGGCTATGTCATATAGTGTTAATTTTATTGTTTTTTAATTTTTACGGCCGTAAGTTTGTTTTTAATAGAACAACTAAAAACATATGTTTGTTGACCATTTTTTAATAAGTGTAAGAAATGTAAAAACGCACAGCAATGCAGGAGCGAAGAAGGCGAATATGTGAATGAAGAAAACTAGAGGGAGGTTTGTATCAAAACCTTGAATTGTTTCACACAGTAGTGAAAAGGTAAAACAGTAAATCCTTGTAATCTTTGTTTTCACACAGCAGTGAATGTAAGTGAAATTTTTACACACAGTGGTATAAAATTTCAAAGGAGACAGAGTAATTTCTTTTGTAATGTTTGGTGAATCCCTCTGAGTGAAAGAGGATGAATATGTATCAGTGAATTTATTTTAATCAATAGAAATCTTTTTATGGTGGTGCAATACTCTGTTCAGTAAAAATTTTTTAAAAGTTTCCCTGTGCACAAAAGATAATGGAGTAGAGGAAACAGAACATCGCCTCTGTGTGCTTGAATTTTTGTGTTTTTGGGATTTTCCCCACAAAAATCCCCAACATAATTTTCTTTAAAATGGAAAAATCAATCCTCAAATATGAAGTATGCAATCGATAATCAATATTCAAAGACATAGACGTTCAATGGGCATTTAAATTAATGACATGTCCTTTGAATTAAGTCAGAATTGAAATCACGAACATGGAATATAAAAATCAACATTGAATCTCGTAGGTTTACCGCGTACTGGTGTAGAATTGTGAATAAACTACATCCAACTGCACCTTACGTCTACGTTTCTATGGAACTTTATCCGAAACAGTGATTCCGATAACTGAGAGTATGAATTTAAAATAAATCACGGTGGTTAACCGATCATTCCCTGCCGATAAAGTTAAGATAATGTGAAAGAAATCTTAACCTACAGATATTAATTTTCAAAAACACGCATTACTTTACAGCGTAGTTGTTCTCGACAAGAATTTTTTTTTTTTTTTTCGTGGAAACAAATAAGAATAAAGTTTTCGAGTTTTTCATTGATGCCGACTCTCAAGATTGGATAGTGCTCCCATCGTTGTTACAAGAACTATCTTGTGTTAGAAAGCAGTGATTACCCACTTGGTGGCTTTTATGATTGTTTCCTATTAGATATATAACACACAGTTATTATTAAAACTTGCATTTTGTGATCCTAAGCATAGCTAGGTGTTAGGCACCCATCTCCAAAGTTAAGGAATGACAACACAAATATATTATAGATATGGTAACTGATATGCATTTGAGAAATCAACTTTGTAAATAATACCATCCGTTTGGGCTAAGTTGTTCCCATCAAAACCATAAATACGTTATTTGTCAACTGCCTTTTAGGAAATGATTAATTATTGTATTACTTTTCTCTACAAAGGAAAACTCAATCATTTAGACAGATAAGCACTTTTTTCCGGAGGATCTGGGAAAATAAATCCAAAGTAAAAGGTTACACTCTAGACAATAAAGAATATTTGATGCAATGTACTTTCTGACCATGTGGCTGGTCCGGATGAGATGATCAGTTGCTTCTTTTCATAATTATAGCAAGGCAGGTATCCTTGGTCGTTCTCTTCTGGTTATCTGTTATTTCTTATCCATGTCGTTTTCTTCCCGGTGGATAGACCAGTTCTAGTATTGTTGTATTCAAATTTTAGGCTGTGTAATTCTATGTCTGGGAGTTTCTTCCTTTCAACAACTGGATTATTCCATCCTGCATTAGTTTCGTTAAACTGGACACGAACCTCCACCGGAAGACCTGTAGTTTTTACAGTGAGATGGCCCCGATGGAGGTACAGGACCCCTTGGGAGCGATTCAACCAACGCATTCTTCATCTCATTATTATTATTATCGGCTTGTTCTCCTTGAAATATGAATTGGAATTTCAGCGGCCTGCCAGCCGAACCTTCGCTAACCATCGTGACCACCATAATCATAGCAATCAATATTACCACTCGTGTTGCCATTCTTATTTCCATCTCTCCTTCAACCTATACAACTCTTCTTTTCGCAGTCCCAGTATAAGCGATTGATTGCACCAATATTACTATCAGAAGAAGATTAACGATAATATGAGTGCATCGTAATCTTTACATGTAAATATATACCATATTTAAGTAGTCACGCGGACAGGTGGCGAACTGAGAGGAGAGTAAACGTGGAAGACTTTATTATAATATGATCTTTGGCGATCGTCTGACTCACAAAGCCGTCCTAAATGAATCCTGTTCCGGTAACCTAGCGGTGGTAAATTTTGACTTTGAAATTCCGTTCAGTAAGAAACTTTTGACTCTGATCGGTTCAACACGGCTCGCTAAATGTTGGTAGTCAATTATTTAAGGTCCGACTCCAAGGAACAATTCAAAACACGTTTCGATCATCCATATATTTTTTTGTCAAAAGAAAAAATCGACCACCTTTCAGTGATCAATCCTCGTTATATTTATAGTTTAAGAAAACTAATATTTCTAAAAAGGAAATGAATTATCAATGAAGGTTTAGGATAGATTTATTTCAAGGAGGGGGAACTAGGCTCTTGTGTGTTTTCCAAACCAAACCATTTATAATTTTATTTATCTAAACAAAGTTATTATATATAAAATGATATTTTTAGTCTCTACCGGCAATGGCCAGGGACTATAGTAATCCAAATGCATTGCTATAGCATTAGTTTCAAGTGCTATGTTATTAGTTTACGGTGATTAGACCAAAGTTTTCAAATGCATTGGTGTTTGCTATTGCCGGGATAACCAAAGTCTTCAAAATTATGCTGGTTTGCCATCTTATTTGGCCTCTTCCTAAGGCGGAAGAGGCTGGAGCATAGGCTATTTTGCTTTACCCTGTTTATTATTAGTGACCGTCAACGGTTTCATATTAATGTTAACATTAGTTTGAATGATTAGCACAATGGTTTGCAGGTTGGCTATTTGAGCATATTAGCAGGTCTGAGCATATTGGCAGGTGTTAGGCATGTAGGTGCTACAGGTGTCCATGCATGGCGGAGGTGTCATGTTTCGCTGGCCTCCCTTTCTTGTTTCCCCTTTCGGCTAGCCTGCCTTAGTTCGGCTCAGTTCCGATTCAGGTTAATTCAGCTCAGTTAATTCGGCTTAGTTCCGATTCAGGTCAGGTGCATTGGAACGGATTCATATCTGAGATTTGGATTTGGAATCGGCAAGCAACTTGGTCCATTGTCATTCCTCCCGATTATTAGGTGGGTCGTTTTCTGCGAAAACTAGGATTTCATTTGTTTCGTCCCCATTTCACAGCTTTTCTTATCTTCACATAATTTCTCACATTCATTTATAAACAATGGAATGGCTGCCAAGATTGCCACTCATAGAAAGGATATCGGAACCAACATTGTTGCTGGAGTCATCCAACAGATCGAGAATGTGCCTGAGCCAGAGGAAAAAGCTTCAGATCGAGAATCAATCGCACGCAAAGACGGTGCTTCTGTCATTGTGTCATGTGGAACCCTAATCTATTTACACAGATTACAGATTCAATCAACATTGTGAAGAGGTTGAATGGGTATTTTTCAATATCCGTCAATACTACAGCCAAGAGTTTAAACATTTAAGCCAGCAGCTAAGGTAGCAAAAGTAGCAATGGCCTTGACATCTGTTTGGAGAGCTATGACATTTGTGTTGATTAACGTGCCAGGCTGATTTGATGGAGGTTAACGTAAGTCAAGGCATTTTTACATGTTGGTTAAACAGCCCAAGAGTTTAAATATTTGGGCCAGCACCTAAGGTAGCAAGAAGAACAATGGTGTTGCCATCTATTTGGGAAGCTAAGACATTTGTGCTAGTTAACCTGCGACGCTGATTTGGTCGAGGTTAACATAAGTCAGGTCATTTGTACGTGTTAGCTGCTAATTATTCATTGTGTACACATTTCATTCTATTCAGCATTTTGCATGCAGTGTCCGCTACGTGTAAGTTATTTTTGTTTACTTTTGTTGCTATATAATAAAGTTAGAAATGATTTCGTGGTTACCTCGCATCGACTTTTATTTTTGCTTCAACTCCACTACGTTGGTCTATATCAGGTACTGTTTATGTTATTACATTGTTTTGATATATTTTAGCCTCTGCAGGGTTTGAGTTATTTTTTATGTAGGCTCTATCAAGCACTTGGGACTAATTCTATGTTATTAGACTACCATCTGTAAATGCATACTTCAACATGTTATTAGACTACCATCTGTAAATGCATACTTCAGCAGATCCAGCTACTTATAGTTTCTATGTTGGACACTGCCTAGTGAAAGGACCCTCCATGACCTACAACTATCCTCGAAACTTTACATCACATCCCTGTTGCAAATTCTCGGTAAGATGCCTGCATCTTCCATGTCATATCTTTTTTCTTTTCTGGCTGGAAAATGTAAATGAATCAGATCTTCACCTGGTGGCAAATGCTGTGATCAATATCTAGGTTTCTTACGGTTGAATGCATTTACAATGATATTGCAAATTTACATTTATGGGAATATTCTTAATTACATTTTTTTTCTCCTTAGTTACTAATCTTTTTCACTATTGCTGCAAGAGGATTTTCCTCTACTCACGCAGGTAGCATTCTTGTCGACTCATACTCCAAGAGTTTTCTTCCGCGGTGATTCAATTTGCTACTTATAAACCCTAGTGCCCTTAATCTCTACGGTGGTGTATGAGATTTGGGTTTTTGTTTTCGTTCGGTGCTCATGTTAGGGAATAGGTACAATTTGACTTTTTCCAGTACCATTTTGTTCACTTTAAATTAGGGCCATTTGGCCTCTCTTTTTCTTTTTTTCACTCAAGTCTCCCATTTAGCTGGTGCCCTATTTTTTTTTCTTTTTCTTTCAAGTCTCTCATTTAGTTGGTGCTAACATTAATCTATGTTTTACATAGTCTGCCATTTTACAGGACCTTGGCATATGATTTGGTTCATGGGTTTCTGTATAGTGAAATCAAATTTCACTTTAAACCCTTAATTTACCATTTGTGTTTTCAGTCTAGTCTACTGTACTCGGTTCTTTACCTTTTTCCTCCGTCTGCATAATTTTTATTATGTAACATGACTTTTATATGTCTTGACAAGTCACTGTGATATTATTTTCTACAAGGTTGGGGATAGTCAGGTGAAATTTCTATAGTTAATGAGAGTTTCATAAACTTCCCTTTCTATTCATTCATCATTGGTTGTGCTCCCTCTTTAATCGATACTAATTGACTCTATGATGTTTGCCTTTAAAGTATCCTGAGGAAATTGGCAAAGCATTTGTTGAATTGCGGTGCTTTAACTTATTGGTTTCAACACTTTTATCCTTACATTATTTCTATAATTCGACATTCTTCCTGGTTGCTCCTCTTGTCTTGGATGACGTAGTATGGGCGCATGTTTACAAACTTCAAATATGGATACTCATAGTTCTCTTTCCCTTTTTGGTTGCTTAATTTCAGGAACTCAGTATGTCATATTCAGCTCCTCATTATTATTACAGAGGTCCTTATATGACATTTACGTCCTTGCAGGAATGAGTGCCCCTTTTTCGACTGTGTGCAGGAGTTTAGCATGCTCCTTCAGGCTGCCCATGACTGTGGACAAGAATTTAGTGAAAAGACCCTGCTATGTTATTGGAGTTTGTCACTGAATCTTTTGTTTGACTCAATCAAAATTCCTTTGATAAAAATGCAAGCATCATAAATTGAAAATCACTGAAATTTGTGAATTGCCATGGCCTTCCTGCAATAATTTAGAATAGTGACAAGATATTTGTCCTCCTCTCCTACCTCCTCATCCTTGTCAAAGACATGCTAGGTGAATGGTAGCAATGACTTGATTGTTGCATTCTTGAGATAGATATCATGATGTGAGGATTTCAGGTGTCTAGGTTTGTTCTCAAGCGAGGTATTAGATCCTAGGGGCAATTCTACAAGGTTCACTAGCTTAAAAACTGTTTGGATTTCCCTTTTCCTTAAGTTCGAAGAGTTGGGCATGGACACCAAGGTGACACTGCCATCACTATAAAGGCTATCCATGCTATTACAGGGTCGCTGCAGGATGGGCATAACCCCACTAATGCATTCTTTGTTCATTTTCTGGGATAGAAAGCATTTATTTCCCATCTATATTTACAAGCTTTTATTTTCGACTGTCTCAAACTGTTTCTACAGTAGTGTTGTAATTGCTGAGGATTTTTAGGATAGAAAGCTTTTATTTCCCATATATATTTAGAAGCTTTTATTTCCCATGTCAAAAAAAGTTAAATTTGAAAGGAGTTAGTAAACATCAATTTCGAATGAATTACAATTACTAATTTTATGGCGTTAAATTATATGGAAAACATTAAACGAAATTGATACTTCATAAATCTATTATCTACAAAAGAATTTATAAGCAAGATTAATCTTCAGAATGCTTTTCAATATAAAAATAAGAAATTGAATTTGATTTCACTGACAAAGCATCATATTTGAGTAGCTTGCATCGTAGTTGCATCAACGTGAGACAGCGAGTAGCTTGCATGGTAGTTGCCTCAACATATGACCTGTTAGCTTTTATGCTCTAGCTTCTGTATCATAACATTGATGAGAAATATAGAAGGTTGGCCATGACTGTGCATAGGAATTTAGCATGCTCCTCCTTAACTGTAGATGGAAAACTCTTAAAATAATCAAAAGAGTTTCCTTGCATCACATCCCTGTTGCAAATAATGAGTGCCCCTTTTCGACTGTGTACAAGAGTTTAGCATGCTCCTTCTTAACTGTAGCTGGCAAATGCTTAATAACAGAGCTCCCTTGCTCTAGCTTCTGAATCATAACATTGATGAGAAATATAGAAGGCTGCCCATGACTGTGCACAGGAATTTAGTGAAAAGACCCTCCATGACCTACAACTATCCTCGAAACTTTACGTCACATCCCTGTTGCAAATTCTCGGTAAGATGCCTACATCTTCCATGTCATATCTTTTTCTTTTCTCGCTGGAAAATGTAAATGAATCAGATCTTCCCCTGGACTGATTTTCTTGACAGTGGTATTTTTTTATTCTCTCTGAGGTCTGATGCACTGCTCTCATTAGTTTGATTATGCAGTATTGGCCATTTGGATTGCACAACCTACTATTCGTCCTCCTCTCAATTATGGGATTCTGCCTTTTCTACACATTCTCAACCTTGATATTCAATCTCATTGACACTTGCTATGTAACTGGAATTTGTCCCTGAATCTTTTGTTTCCTAAAGCAGTCATATATAAAATAATATTGGTTCTTTTTATAAGAGAATTGTTTTAGTCAATTTCTTCAATTTGACATGAGTCTAGATGTGATGTGACAACACACAAAATTACATGGCTAAGCAACCGTGCATTTGTTGCCAATTGCCCGATCTTCAAAGTGAACATCTTTGTGATTAATCTTGTATTGTTTAGCTACAGTGGATTGATTTTCTTGACAGTGGTATTTCTTGATTTCACTTATTAATTTTAAGCTGTATTTGACTGGTTAGTGGATTGATATACATTTACAATGATTGATCCTAACGTACAGCAGGTTCTTTTTTGTCTTGGCAGTGGTATTTTGAACTCTGGTATCAAAACTGTGCATTGGATGTTAACTGACATAAGCAGTCTGAGCAGCTCAGTAGACATTTCCAATCCCAAAGGTACACACAATCACTTCCTGTTCTATATCCATTTCCATTGTTCAACTTGCTATTATGATTCTGTGACTTGTAATTGCATTGCATCACTAAACATAATATTGCATTGAACACTTAGTCGTCATCATGTCTCCTATGTCTGAGAAACACAATTTGCAATTAGTCTTGCAAAAGCATCACTTATGTCATGTGGACAATTTCTCATATCTAATTGGAGACTATTTATTCGATAGTTTAGAACTTTTGCTAGATTTCCAATACGCATGAGTAGAGCTAAGGAAAGGAACAATAGAGTATTTTAGAGACTGTCTCGAAAAACAAGATAGAGAGGCAATTCTGTCTTATGAACATGAACTGCATGAAGTGTCACTTAAAGAAATGCATAACATTAGCAACCGTGAAATCTATTTAGACAAAATGGCTAGATCTGCCTCAAACAGTATACCCCTAGGATCTACAGGTATATGGGGAGATCTTTTTTGTATCCATTAGCTCTCAAACTGGCTGAAAATTCCAATTAGGGTTTGGTCCAAAACAAAGATGAGAATTTATTTGCACTTCAATCCAAGTCTTACAGCAAATACTCGTGACATATTATTCCATGACGAGGATCCTCTGAATGGGCACTTCGAACCTTTGGTTCGTAGGCAGTCTACAATTGATTGTACCTTCCAACAAAAAACCAATACCTCATATGAGCAAATGAAGTTATGCAGTAAACAAGATAACATAGAAACACGTCTTCTTCCAGGTAAAGAAGATACAGGAAAAATAAAGATATCTCGTAACATAGACACATGTCTTCTTCAAGCTAAAGAAGATACAAGTGATATAGAGATATCTCCTCCTAACATTAGGACATCTTGTTACACAAAAATATCGTCACCATTATTATTTGCAGTCAGTATGGGTCTATCATCACCTATACTAGCCTCCTAAGCAAGTCTCAGACCTTAGATCTTCATGTCAAGCTTTGCAAAAGAGAGAAAGACTTTGAAAATCAATATTACTCTGCTTCCGCACTTTCTCCTACTTTTACCTGCGGACCCGCACCCTTTGTTCATAATACATGCGTACCTGCACACTCTGTCTGTAAAGGGGTGGGTGCGTACCCCTGTGAAAGTCAAAAAGGCACAATTTTATCCTAAAGAACTCACTTTTGGGTTAAATATAGATGTTTCTAGAAGGATTTTGACGTGGATTGTTCGCTCCAAAGTGGTTCATGCATCCCAAAAGAGAAGGAGCTAATCCTTTGATAGGAGGAGCTATCCCTTTGAAGGAGGACTTTATCCCTTTGAAGGAGGACCTAGTAACTTCCCTCCATTGCACTATAAATTAAGGCATTGGATCAGTTGCTAGAGAGGTTAGAAGCTAAACATTTTGAGGGTAAATGCTGATGGAATTGGGACTTCCTAGTTAAACTTGAGAGGAGAGATCACATACCTTTTGGTTTCATTGGGAAGTGAGTGAAGCTTGTCAAAGTAGAGGAGACTTCTTGTCGGACCCTGGGAGGAGCTTGTACAGCATCAAGGCACAAGTTGTAAAGTTCTTCTTCATTTGAATTAATACAATCAGATTCATTTTTCTTAACAAATTGTCTTATGGTTTGTTTCATAATCTCCTTGATCATTATGATGAATATGCTTTATAATA
>APFE031527847.1:0-19353 GCA_000404065.3 Pinus taeda
GGCAACAAGAGAAAAAATATCACCAAAATCAATTCCCGGCACCTGGGAATAACCTTTTTCTACCAACCGAGCTTTGTATTTCTCCACTTTTCCTTTTGCATTTGTCTTCTTTTTGAATACCCATTTGCTGCTAATGGGTTTTCTTCCATCCAGCAACTCCACTAGATCCCAAGCCTCATTTTTGTGCAAAGATGCCATTTCATCAACCATGGCCTCTTTCTAGAGTTTTCCATCCTCTGAAGCCATTGGTTCCTTCATAGTTCTAGGATCATCCTCAGTAACAGACAAAGCAAAATTTGAACAAAAAGCAGATGGACTATACCTTTCTAGCTACCTTGTTTCTCAAACTGATCTTCTCACTGCCGGAGTTTGTGGCTCTTCTTCTTCTGATTCCTCCTCTAGTGTAGAGTCTGATTCTTCCTCCTTTAGCTCAAACACTATCTTCTCAGGTTCCCTTGGTTGGAATTCATGTTTAATAACATCTTTCACCTCTCTGAACACCACATCTTGGTTATACACAAACTTCCTTGTTACTGGGTTCCAAAGCTTATAACCCTTTCAACCATCCTTGTAAGCAATAAAGATGCACTTTTCAGATTTACTATCCAACTCGGTTCGCTTCTCCTTTGGAACATATACATATGCATCACATCAAAATAGCCATAGATGTGAAAGAGAGGGTTTCTTACCAATCCATACCTCTTGTGGAGTCTCATCCTCCAACACTGATGAAGGTGACCTGTTGACTAGGTAACATGCAGTATCCACCACCTCTGCCCAAAATTCTTGTCCTAACCCGACGCCACTGAGCATGCTTCTTGCCCTTTCCATCAACGTCTTTTTCATTCATTCTGCAACTCCATTTTGCTGAGGTGTATATGGAGTAGACTTCTGTCGTGATATACCAAACTTCTTGCAGAATTCTTCAAATTCCTTGCTGCAAAACTCTCCACCATTATCTGTCCTCAACATCTTTATCTTCTTCTCTGTCTGATTTTCCATGAGAGCCTTAAATTCTTTAAACCTGTCAAAGACTTCAGATTTCTTCTTAAGGAAATATATTCCATGTATTCCTTTGAGAAGTCATCTATAAATGATACATAGTACATAGACTTACCCAGTGATGGAACCTTCACAGGTCCAAACACATCACTGTGCAAAAGCTCTAATATCCGTTTCGCCCTCTTACTACCAGAGGGGAAACTCACCCAATTCTGCTTCCCATATACACAATTTTCATAGAAATCAAAATCCAGAGAGCTATTACTTATGCCTTCTACCATACCTTTACCATGAAGTATTTGAAGGCCTTTCTCTCCAATATGTCTAAGCCTTTGATGCCACAACATGGTCTTCTCTCCAGAGATCACTAGATTTTCCACTCCACTTTCAGGAACCATAGAACTATTGCACCCATCAATAATAGTGCTACCTTGTAGCTTGTACAGAGTTCCAATCTGAATCCCCGCATCAATACCAGTGCTCGTCGAACAATTTTGCAGGTATCCTTCTCGAACACTGTTTTTAACCTGCATCATCTAGCTTGCTTACAAAAATCATATTTCTAGCTAATGCAAGAATATGTAGAACACCTGGAAGCGTTCTAACCCTTCCACCTTGGAACTTCAACTTTACCTTTCTGCAACCAACGATTCTAGCCTGCCTGTCATCTCCCAATAGACATCACCAGCATCATATTTATCATACTTGCAGAACCACTCTCTATGGGGAGTGAAGTGAAAGGATGCACCTGAGTCAATCAACCATGCCTGATGATCTACATGTGTACTTGAAGATGCCAAGTACACATCCCCACCTTCATCTAAGGTGCTTTTCGCCTCTGCAGATGGAGCCTCATCAGATCCATTTCCCTTGTCGAGAGCTTTAGATTTACAGTCCCTTTTGAAGTGGCCTTCCTTTCCACATTTCCAGCACACCACCTTTACAGGTTTTCCTAGAGATCTAAATCTCCCTCTAGATTTAGATGTCCCACTCGATGACTTATTTTTGTTTATGTTCTAGGACCGTCCTCATACAGACAATGCATCACCATGTTGGCTCTCCATATTTTTCCATCTCATCTCCTCCATCAGCAAGGCTGAGACTATTTCATCAAACTGCAAGGAAGTTGCATTGCTACCTATTGCAATAACCAGACTATCCCATGAATCTGGTAGAGAACACGGCAAATTGATGCACTTATCTTCATCTGAAATTTTAATACCAATAGATGCTAACTGACTCGCCACAATATTAAATGCATTAAGATGCTTTGTCACCAAGCCTCCATCTTTCATCCTCAGGTTATACAACTTTTTTAGGAGGAACAGTTTATTCACCAGAGACTTAGATTGGTGCAAACTCCCTAACTTTTCCCACAAAGCCTTCACAGTAGCTTCCCCTGATACATTTAGCAATACTGAATCTAAGATACACAATCGTATTATGCTCTTTGCCTTATGATCCAACTTCTTCCATTCTTCATCGGACACTCCCGTTGGTTTAGTACCCAGATCTACCATGATCCACTGATCTTTATCCACCAACAGATCCTCCATCTTGAGTTTCCACAACTCAAAACTCTGACCATTAAATTTATCGATCTCTGTCTTTCCATTTGCTCACCATCTTCTTTCACCACAAGAATCGATCTCGCAGATCTCCCACTGAGCAGGGTCTACCACAGGCCCGAGCGAAACCCCTTGGCAACAAAGGCATCCCCCTGAAGCCAAATCTGCTCCAATACCAAATGTTGGTTTTAACCCCATACATAAATTACCTGCATATGAATTCTAAAACACAGAAAATAAACAATCCGAGAGCATAACACATAAACACATATACACAGGGATTTCCCCTGGATCCCAAAATCGGGATTACCAGCTTGATTTTTCATTATGTTCCTTTCAATATTATAATATATATTTATACATGCTGAAGCATCCAATAACATGGACCAGAAACCATCGCATCCAAAAAACATGTGCAAAAATCATGCACAAAACCATAGTTGGGTTCGCCCAACCTATCATAGGGTCCAAAACCAAAATTTTTCGGGGCGCTACCCCGGACCCCATAAAGTGGGGTTATAGGTACACCTCAAACCCCTTGTGACCTCCCCCCTTCTAACCCCCGATTAACTACGTGGGCTAGTCGTGGAAAGAATGTAACACAACCCAACATTTCACACAATAGAATCTTAATCCAAGTGTTCAAAGATTTAATATACTTACCTTCTGGTCCCTTGAGAAAATGTTGCTCCGCCTCACTGTAGCTAATGGTTGTGTCTATCGTAAACTCAGTGACAAATCCTCCTATTATTCGGTCGAGCCAATGGTCCACAGCTCATGCAATCTTATTTCCTGACGCTTCTAGTCTATGCACTAATATCAGAGTCCACACTATTAGTTTGTCGAGCCTACACCTTCCCTAGCTATCTGCTAACTTTGCAATCCACTCATACAACTCAGAAGGAAAGGATGCAAAGAAAATTTCATGGATTTCCGTATACAAGTAGCGCCCCAACCACTACTCCTTAGATACTTGCGGAGTCCTGTTTTCCTGCGCCGCGAACTCGTGAATATTCTTGTCCAACCACTCTTCATTTTATTTCTTTGTTGGATTCCAGTGGCACGACATCAAACATCCCTTATGCAAATCTCGGTCCTAGCAATGGAACCATTTGTTGGCTTGTATGGGACTGACCTAGGTTTAGAGGTGATTTAGCCAAGAAAATCCCAGTACTACTGGCCCTTTTGGCAATAGTCCGCGGAGCGCGAACTGAGGTCTCACCCAAAGTAGTATGGGGGGGTACTAGAACCAGGTTTCTGCCCCCCGGGGATGTCTAATCAGCTTTTGGCAGTCTGCGGTTTGATCCTGTACAAATGTTGCTACGCACACTTGTTATTTGTTCGCAACCTATGATGCTACTTCTATGTAGCCCTACTTGAGGCGCAACCCGTATAATACCCAAGTCCCCTGCTATTTGATCTATTATTACCCAATTACCTAACTCATTGGTGTAAGACTAATGATTATTATAGAATATTCAACAATCATATCACTGCATGCGATAAATAAAATAGTATAAATATAAAGAAGGCAATGCAGAAGCAGATACACAGAAATAAGAATAAACTTCTCTTTATTATTCTTCGATCAAGATTATAGACTCGACACTGCCCTGCACACTTAGCTACAGGGGTCCGTGCATTCAGCTGCTGACTCTACTAGGCCTCTTTGCACTTAGCTGCAGAGCCTCTTCCTACTACTATGACCCAATACACTTAGACTCTTACTCTATGCTCAAACCATTCACATTCAGTTCCTTTCTTCCATATCTTTACAACTTAGAGCCTCGCTCTAGTTATACAATCCCATGTTCCGCGGACCATGGGTAGGATGAAATTACTTTACATTACATTACAATACTTTAAGGCAGAAAACCCTATGACTAATCCTATACTTCGCGCTCCGCGTCTGCAATTCGCAGAGTCTTACAATACCTTGACCAAAACTTTGGCTTTGAGCCCCAAAACATGCTGTGGGGGGATTCCATTCCATGCCCAACATTATTAAATAGAATTTTTGAGAATGAGGAAGGGGTTCCTCTTCTCTACAATAAGAGGCTCTGAAAGCACTATTGTATTTGGGGATTATAATTGTAGGTGAGGGGAATACTTAATATTTGAGGTGTTAGGGGAAATATCTGTAATTTTTCTTGCTAGACATATGCACTTTTGTAATGGACAAAAGGTTGATTTACAGAGAGAGATAACATTTTTGGCTTTGACGGGAAGGATTTCTTTACACTATTGTAGGAAATTTTTTCCTGAGCTGAAGCTAATCATTGAATGAAAAAGTTGTAATGAATTGTTGGTATTATTTTAATAAATTTTCATTCTAATGCAATATTGTTGGATTGCGAGTTAATTTTCTATTGCTATAATTTCTCTACTTGATTTTAATTTTGCTTCTAAATAGTGTATTTCATTATGATATTGAGCACTATTGTCATATTGATTGTTTTATGCTATTGAAGTTTTGTAGGATTTATCTCTGAGCGACAAAATTAGAATTAGAATTAATATGAACGCATTGAGATAGGAATGTATTAGCAGTAACTATTTATTGTTTAAATACATTTCCATTTTGTTTACTCTTTCATTAATTGAATGAACTAATCCTTTAATTGATGAAAATGATATATTGAATTCAATCATATAAACAATCCTCTTCCCCTGGTTAGTTAATTCATCTGCTCTTGAATTTAGAGAGGCATATCCTTTTCCCAATTCATGATATGATTAGTTTTACTTGCATCTTAGAGTAGATCTACATTTAAATTTAATTATGCATTGTATAAGTCCCCTCATACAGGGGAAGACCTTATTTGTGGTTTGGATGAGCCGTAGAGTAAGCTTAAGGATCAATTTCTTATAAGAGATCTGCGAGAGGGCATATTTGATTTCTCTCTTTCTATTGGCAAGTAATAGACATACTATAAGCCATCAGAGATAGAGAGAGGGTAGATGGAACTAATTGAACTAGTAAAAACCACTAAATCAAACAGATAAGATCTTAAATGGGGATTTGACTGGGTGGTATCCCTTACATGTTGATGATGTCATTTGTTACCATCAACATTTTTGGCACTAGAAGGAGGGCCTAAGTAAATTGTGTCTTTGAGTATTTTATGCTTTGAGATTATCTTATCACTATGGCTCAAGTTAAAATACCTCCTTGGAGTTTCCTTATTGGACCTGTTGGGAACCCTAGGGTCAATTTTTGGGTTAAAAGCCCAAGTTTTAGGGCTAAAGGCCCAAGTTTTGTATAAAGAATGTAAAGTCTTTGCATTTTTTGGTTGTGGAGTGTGAAGATGTAAACAGTCAAAAAGGGTTTATGCCCTTAGTTTAGGTAGCTTTTGTTAGCTTGATGAGAGCCACCCTTGGTCCGCGGACCATGGGAAGGTATAAAAAGGCAGACTTAGAAGAGTCTAAGGCAATGCAGTTCTCATTAAGTTTTTGGGCAATTGATTGATGTAATGGGTCTGTGAGGGCTAAGAGAAAAGAGTCTTAGCATAGGAAGAGGCTCTACAACTGAGTGCACAGAGGCCTAGGGTAGAAGTCTGTAGTTGAGTACGCGGACCCCTGCAACTGTGTGCATAGGGAAGTTAGAGTTTGTACTGGAGATCTGAACCATCAATAAAGAGAATCATTCTAGAGATATCTGTGTATGAGCTATTTTACTTCTGTTATGAATATATGTGGTTATGTTATGTTGAATACTGGGTTTATGATTTAATGTTGTATTGATGCATGAATCTATGTGTTTTGCTTTGTCATATGAATGCAAGTAAAAACATTTGTTTACATGAAGATAATCCTAATGCATTTTGAAGTTAGCCAATACTTAAGTTAATTTGGGTAGACACAGAAGTAAGAGTAATTATAGAGACACGTAAGCATCTAAATTTCCTATGTAGGGTCTACCAAGGATGATCACAGACCTTCACGAAGGTTTCGAATTCGAATAAGAGAAGTGCATCGATAAGCCCTAAAAGGCTTATCGGTCTACGCAAAGGAAGGGTTAGGGCATAAAACAACATCACAACTATCTCAGGGTATGGAAACTTGGTTCCTGCATCTCCCTATTCTGCGTCGGGTGAGACTTCTGTTAGCTACCTATACCAATAGGTTTCATTTTTCATGATTGGCGGGGGAAGTGCCAATATGATCTACTTTGGTGATACAAAGATCTCATATTCTTGTGGAAGAAATGTACTTACATTTGGTTGATGCTGCCCTACTCCTGAATGGGTAATCCAACAGCCTAAGCTGGGTCATGCCATGTTTCAATTTTTGTTGTAGATTAGAGAGAAATCTGTCCAAACAGTTCAATCTTGGCAAGTAAAGTAGATAGGTAGAGAATGAAGGTTCCCAACTGCTTAATCTGGGGCCTTGGAAGCAATAAGGGTAGTTTTAGATAGAAAATCAAAAGAAAAAGCGAAAGGAAAAGAAAAGGCACAGAAGGATTTGCAAGTCTAAGTGCAGCCTCCTTGGAGTAATAAAAAATGCTAGGAAATAGAGTGGGTAGGTAGATGGGGTTGCAGAAAGCATGGTTTATGGCATTTCACTAGCCTAAGCAAAGGTAAAAACATGGGGCCAGTGCAGATTTCCTATTTCAGTAGTCTTACAGCAACTTAATGAAGCATGCCTAACTTCCAGATTACCCCCCATCACATTCATGGCTAACATCCCTATGCCACCTATGTTCATGAAAAAGGTCAAAGTCTTTTGTTGGTTCTTGTTTCTTTAAGAGCCACATTTCTTGTGTAAAAATTCTTTTCATTTTGATCTACTTCCTAAAAACTAAGTTGATTTCATATAAACAGCTTAGTATTTTACCCCCCTCATCCACCTTCTTTCACTCATATTAACTACTAATCTATCACTATTTAACTCCTTATACCCCCTATTCCCCTTATTACTATCTAAATTTGGCAAACAACCCCAAAAATATCTATGTATCCCCTTCCCCGAGCATTATAGCTCTATGTATCGTTTTGAATGTTTTCAAAGGCTAAAACATTGAGCGCGACCCAAAGAGCGCTGAAAAATTAATCTTGGGATTAATCCGGGATTTGCTTGGATTAATAACCTTAAACCCGCTTTTGTGAATAAACCTTGCAAAAAACCATAAAAACCCACTTTGTATAATGTTCCGCCAGGCGCGCATTTCAGAGAATAATCATATTTTATTCGTTCACGTAGTCCATATTGCCCTCGTGTCTCATCAACCCGTCGACCGTCAGATCTGGGCTTTCCCATCCGACGGCCCACATGCATATCGGACGGGCACCGATCACCGAACTTTACCGCCCGAGAAACTGTCAAAGGGTGACGTCAGGCCTCTGCCACGCGTCACCCCCATATCTTCTCGGGCCGCCCTCTGACAATACCGTGACCGCATCGAGAGTGGTTCGAGAAAATCCACTTACTGCTGTGTTTTACCGCCCGCCCACGTCACTTCCACTCAGCGCCCTGTCAGCACCCCTGCCCGCCAGCGCTTCGACGTGTCCGCCACCTATGCAATCCCCGTGGAACACTCACAGGCTGCCATGTCACTCGATGACGTCATGCTGACGTCACCCGACCCTGACCCCACCTAATGACGTCATGCTGATGTCATCCAAAAAACGTGCCAATAACCCAAAAAGTCCATATTTTAGCCAAATTTCGTGTTTTTTCTCACTTTTGCCAAAAAGACTGTTGCTCACCTCTGCATGCAAATTACGACCATCTGTCGCCAACCTGCAGAAATCGACCCGAAGATCGTTGGCGCCTTCAACCCACCTGCATTTGTGACCACTGCTGGCAATTCAGCAGGTATTTATCCAAAGCATCCCCTCCACGCTTGGTTGTGTCTATAATTCTCCAAAACTGAATTAAAAGAGTGAGGAACCTTGTAATTACCAGCAAATCCCTGGTGACCAGCATTCCTTTTCAGTTGTAGGGTTGAAATTCGCCTGTTGAGCCCACATTCAATCACATTTTCCTAAATTCATAGTCTGTCCGCGCATTCGTGGACTGAAAACCTGAGCTGCACTAATTCACCGGGAAAACAGTGCTACTAGTCCTTGCATTTGCTCAATTAACTCTCTTTTGAGCATTTTACACTCTTATCACCACAGTTTACCCCATTTTCCCTTACAATTTGCCTTACTTTTGCAAAAATACCCCTTTGTGTTGTTCTGCTCACTAAAACTAGTTCTAGTACAAGGCATAAGTACTACTTAACCATGGAAACACCAGTAGCCCTGAATATTCAACCTCTGAATGCCCCACACAGAGAGCTAGAGTGGAAAGCCCTGGGTGATAGAGATTACCAGATGCTAGACTCATCTGCCATGAATTCCAAATTTGAAATTCACCTGCAGAATGAGTTAAAGGCCCAACATCTCAGTGGAGCTGATATCTTAGGGATTTGGGACTCCAACATGCCCATTTACAGTCTCCCTCAAGTCAATGTCCTCCCAGACTTGATAAATCAATGCCGTTCCAGCTATGATCCATGTCAAAGAGCTGTTCTCAGCCCCTCAGGCTCAGTATTGTTCCATATCACCCCTGAGGTCATTAATGAGATGCTACACTTTCACACTGCAAAGCCCCTAACTCCTCTCTCCATCAATGACTTGCTAAAGAAAGGGGGAAAGCTGTCCAGTGCTCAGATCACCAAGATTAATCAGTTATTTGTTCAGCCAGAATTTGAAGCTCTAAGTAGAACCCTTCCTATAGCATATCAATATCTCAATGAGTTGGGCAAAATGCTTGTGGATATGATCAGTTACATCCTGGGTTATGGGTCACAAGAGGATGTTGATGAAACCATTATGGCCATGCTGTCCATATTCTCCCCTGGAATGCCTCCTGCTGTGCACTATGATTTTGCTACATACATTGCTAATAAGATTCATGAACACTTGATGAATCTAGAAAGGGAAAAGGTGTTTAAATACACTAGGTACATCTATCACTTGTTCTTATTTTATCAGCCCGATGCTTTCCCTGTTCCTCTCAAGAAGCTAAATGCCTAGGGAAACCCAAGGTCTGTAGTGTTTTGGTCTTCAGTCTTTCATCTTGTATCTTTTTCACCTTACACCTACTGTGAATTCATAGACCTTTTTATCCATCCAGCTATGACCTTGTTATTGGGTGTCCCTCCTCCCAGATTGACAGATGAGATGCAAAGGATTCTTCAACTCTCAAAGGTCTACAACATTGGTGATTGGTACTTTTACCAAAACCATACAGTAATCAGAATATATGGCTGTGAGTTGAACCCTTATAGGCTGCCAAGATATGTCCCTATGAGACTTTTTGCCTTAGAGTATTTTAGGTAGTTTGGAAATGCAGACTTTGTCCATTTCCAAAGTAAAAACAAGAAGGTGCAACTAAAAGTGAGGAACTAGCTAGGCCCATTTCTATACAACAAAAGGGAGGAAGGATGGAAGGAAGCAGATTTGATCCTAGAGACCCTCAAACTGCAAACAAGTTTCAAATGGGTGCCTTATGACCCTAATCATTTCATTTCCCTCAGGAGGGTAAAATACAAATTGGGTGGCTATGCTCACGTGAGACTGCCTCATATTGAGAAATATGCCAATTCATTAAGATGGAAAGAGGGCACTCTAGAAGAGCCAATGGGTAGAGAACAAATGCTATAAAGAGAAGCAAAGAATATTGAGAAATAGGCTGACTTGGAAACTTGTGGGCAGGTTTCCTTTGCCTATCAAAGGCAACTTGGAGCAGCTGCCTCATCTTCTACAGCCCAGCAGCAAGCAGCCGGAACCGTCCAACAGGAATCAAGCAAGGATAAAGGGAAGCAGATGGAGCGAGAACAGCCACCTCCTATAGCAGAACAACAAGCAGAACAGCAAGCAGAAAAGCAAGCAGAAAAGCAGGTAGAATAGAAAGAAAAAGGGCAAAAAGAGGGGCAACAAATATAGCAAGAACAAACAGCTGAAGCCCCAATATCCACTGAGCAACAGGCTCAAGAGAATATGCCTCCTAGGCAAGAAAAGACAGTGGAGGCCTCAGTGCTGCAAACTCCACAGAAAGAAGAAAAGGGAAAAAAGAGGGATAGAGAGTAGGAGACTCCCCTCACCACATCCACAAATCAAGGGGAGAAAAGGCATAGATTGAATCCCTTCTCCGAGGAAGAAATTCCTATTGGGCAATCATTGGGCATAGGCCCACCGAGCACGGAGGCATCTGCCAGTTCCTTTCCGCAGGAACAAGAAAGAACCCTTGGAGGAGAGGTCAGCTCCTCAAGTCAGCAAAGGAGAGCTGAGACAGGCATCAAGCAACAATTCATTGACATTAAAAGGAGAAATGAGCCACTTAGGCTCCAGATCTACAATCAGTTGCTTAAGATGGCCCCTACCAATCAGCAGAGGCTTATATCAGCCTATGACATAACAGAAGGGAAAATGACCATGAGTCATTTCATGCCAACCATGCTACAACCACAGTCAGCTGCAGACTATATAAGAACCAACCTTGAGGTTCTTGCCAAGGACATCCACCCTATGGACCAAATAGAACTTCACAAGCA
Source organism: Pinus taeda (assembly GCA_000404065.3). Classification (NCBI taxonomy): domain Eukaryota; kingdom Viridiplantae; phylum Streptophyta; class Pinopsida; order Pinales; family Pinaceae; genus Pinus; species Pinus taeda. The sequence goes on from APFE031527847.1 coordinate 11,116, forward strand.
AACGAGTGAGATGGTCTATGCAACATTGGCAGACAAAACAATGTTGGCTAATAGGTTGGAAAACAACCTAAACAATACAGCTGCCCAACTTGAGTTGGAGAAAGCATCCTCTCAGGCCAAAGACAACAGGATCAAGTCTTTGGAGGATATAATTATAGAGCTTGGGCATGACCCCAAGGATCCAAAGGCCATACAATCGTTGCTGAAGATAAGAGATGCAGACCTTGCAGCCCTAAAAAAGAAGGTGAAGCTCTCAGCAACCATTCACCCCCAAACAAAAGAGGTTGCTCAGCAAAGACAAGACCAAGAGGTAGCTACATTGCTGGTAGCACTACACAAACAGCTAGTGCAGACAAAAGGGAAGCTGGAGGACACAGAGGCTGCACTACAGGCAGCCCTACAGCAGAAAGAGGGAGGCCAGACTTCTCAGCCCCCTCCAGAGGTTATAAACCTTGAGGATCCCCCAAAGACTACCGCTCCTCCTACAAAGCAAGCAGTGCCATCGACATCAACATCAGCACCAACACCAACTACAGAGCAGGCTCCGAGCCTCGATATGCAGAAATTGATGAGTGAGATCAAGGCCCTGAAGCCCAGATGATAGAGCTGAATGGAGCCAAGGAGAATTTGGCTAAGCTGAATGAAAAATATGACAAATCCAAGCAAAATGTGGCTGAAAAGGGAGAGAAATAAAAGCTCTCAAAGAGAAGATAAAGGAGCTGGAGAAAGAGCTCACCCTTGACAAAGTGGTGGCTGAGGTCAAGATAGTTTTGTGGACCCACATTGGCCAATCAATAACAGATCAGTGGCAGTATATTGAGACTATCCATGAGCAAATGGAGCTCATAGGCAAAGCATAGAAGGAAGTCCATAGAGCAAGGGCATCTCTAGGCAGTATGCCTGAGATATCCAACAGAATGATCAATGTGCTTAATAACCGCACAGGTCCTTAGCTGGCAGCAATAGGAATCTCCAACAGAACTGAAACCATCCAGCTGATAAAGAGGGTCCTCACATTGAAAAGCCTGGTACAAACATTGGATAGAAGAAGCCAGGATATGCAAACAGAAGTCAACAGATTCATGGATAAGTTTGCAACATTACAGGGCAGAGGTCTTCCTGGCTTACTGAACAGCGCAGGGAAACTATTATCACATGAGAATTATGCAAAAAGGGTGAACACATTTGCCACCAATCAGATCACTCAAGGATCAAGTACTTCAGAGGTAACAGGGCTAGCATCTGGGCAAAGTCTCTATGACAGAGTAGAGAACATATTTTTTATTATGAATGAGATCAGACATTTGTTTGAAGTGCCTCCAAACTTCTACAAATACACAGAGGCAGATGAAGCCTTAGGTACAATTTTGAGACATCAATTGCCTACACAGGAGTGGTGGACCAGCATGATACAATTGTTGCTGTAAACAAGAGGATTTCATCAAATTTATTTCATCAAAAAACATAAGTCATCATGTTCAGAAAATGTGATGCATACACTATGACTGGAGAAGAGTGGAAAGAGCCAACTCAGCAGGAAGACTCGGCCACTAAAAGCAACACTGACAGTTACAGGTAACAGGGCCGAAAAAGCTACATCATGACAAAGCATAAAGACACATCATTCAACATTAATGCAGAACACTCAACCGACTCAGTGGCCTCCAAAGGTCAAGAAGATTTATGACAGAATTAAAGACTATTTATTTTATATTTAGGGCAGCAATAACTTCCTTATCTGCTATTTTGTAAAGTTTGTGAGCGTATTTAATTTATCAAGTGACTCAGCGGTTCAGATATTTTGTAAAACCGATTGTATATATTCCCCCTCGCATAAGCTTGCAGGGGGGGGTTATTGTTGTTTCTTGTTAAGAAGGAGAAATCGGCTGTAATTTCTGGAAGAATGATATAAACAAAGCTTAGAGTTTACAGGAATTGGGTCTTAGTGATGCATGCTGTCTTGGAACCATTGAATGCTACAGGGTTCTAGTGCTATGGCTTAATATAATAAATGTTTCTCTATCTCTGTTAATGTTTTATTATTCGTTTAGCTCACACCTCTCATATGTTGTTCTAAATCTAGGAAGAAGGAAAAAGAATAGTTCAGGATTTGTCCATGGAGACACCCTGATCTCAATCTGTCTTTACTATAAATGTTTTCTATGACTTCAGCTGTTTAATTGGAATTCTTAACTGCTCCAATAAACCCTGAGTATTTCATAGTTTCTATTTAGTAATTCATGTATGCTACTAAGTAGAAATTATTGTTCAAATTGTTATCACACTGTCCGTAAACCCATTTCCCACTGTTTCACTCACTAATCAGAATTTATATTAAGAATAGCCACCTAGCCTTGCAGTAAAACTTTCTCCATCATAGGCACCAGGACTATCTCAGATTTCTGACTCCATATGCCCAATGGACTAGCATCTTTCACACACCTCATGCCCTTCTCACAACAACAGTTCACCAGCCAAAGTCTCAAACAAAAAACTAAAACTTATAACTAGCCTAAAATCTTCACAAAACAGAGCTAAAACTTAAAGAGAGAGCCCTCTCTTATTATAGGTAGGCTAGGAACTATACTCCAAAGCTTGGTTAGTGGTTACCCCAGCCGTATTCCCTTGGGAGTCATAGGGAACAACCTGGGTGTTAACAACTTCAATCCGCGCTCCGTTGATTGATGCTGAAAGGGCTAGTAGTATAGGGATTCACTTGGCTAATTAATGCTGAACTTGGGTCGAGGCCCATCAAGCCAAAAAATGGTTCTGTTGCCAGGGACTACTGGGATGATGCAATAGTAGATAAGGTCGCCAAATTGCTCCGCGAATACCAAGATCTGTTCCCTATGAAGATTTCAGATCTGAAAGGGATAATAGGGGACTTGGGTGTCACGAAGATCACTCTAAAACCGATGTGAAGGCAGTTAAGAAAAGGCCCTACTGCCTCAACCTAAAGTATAAAGAAAGGTTTTGCTTGGAGTTGGATAAAATGATTGTAGCAGGCATCATTGAACCAGTAGAAGAGTCTGCTTGGGTAAGCACCATAGTAGTTCAGGACAAGAAATAGAAGGATGAGATATGGATATGTATAGACCTCAGGAAGTTGAATGACACTTGTGTGCATGATCCTTTCCCAACTCTATTCACCGATGAGGTGCAGGATAATGTTGGCAGCCAGGAAGCATTTTTGTTTATTGATGGGTTCTTAAGGTACCATCAGATCAAGATCGCACCAGAGGATAGAAGTAAGATGACACTCACAACTGAATGGGATGCTTCTAGTATACGATGATGTCTTTTGGGCTAAAGAATGTGTCGACAATTTTCTCGCACATAGTCATCATAGCGTTCAAATATTTCATTCACAAATTTCTAGAGGTATATTTTGAGGATTGGACAGTGTTTGGCTTGGTAAAGCACCATGTAGCAAGTCTGCACTTGATTTTGGATATATGACGAAGGTACTAGATCGCCTCAATCTTAAGAAATGTTTGTTCTGTGTCCCTTTTGGGATCTTGCTGGGTCACATGGTATGAAGACAAGGCTTTATGGTAGACCTTGCAAAGGTCATGGTTATAATCAATTTAGAGGCACCGAGAAGTGTGAAATAGCTGTACGCGACGTTGGACCATACAAGGTACTATAGAAAGTTCATCAAAAGCTATGCCTAGATTACCATGCCAATGGAGAAAATGTTAAAAAAGGATGCTACATTCTGCTGGAATGAGGAATGTCAGAGGAGCTTGGATGTGCTAAAAGAGAACATAGTCACCGCGTCGATCCTAGTCTTCCCAGATTGGAAGAAGGAATGTCATGTGCATGTATTGCACTGGGAGCAGTACTGACATAGGCCAGTGAGGGAGAGTTGGATCATCCTATAGCATTCGCATGTAGGAATCTATCTAAAGCTGAGAAGAATTATTCAATAATAGTGCACGAAGGTCTGGCTATGGTATATGTGCTCCAGAAGTTCACGAACTACTTTCTTGGTGGACACTTTAAGATGTATACAGACCAATCTACATTGAAGTACTTGGTAAACAAGCCTATGTTGGGGGGGGAATATGCAGATGGTTATTGCTGTTTCGACAATATGAATTTGAGGTTATTGTGAAACCAGGACGATTGAATGCCGGGCTGGATCATCTATCATGCATTGAAACAAGGGAGGAGCCTGCTAATTTGGAGGAAGGACTACCTGACGTGCATCTCTTTGCGGTGTGCATTGCGGATAATCACTGTGAAGATATTATACACTTCCTAACGATGGGAATAGCTCCAAAAGGATATACTAGCTAACAAAATAAGGAATTGGTGGTGCACAGGATAGACTTTTCTGTCATTGCAGGGAACTTGTATAAAATGGGATCAGATGAAATACTATGACGTTATGTGCCAAAATTTGAATGGAACAAAATCCTTACTGAGGCTCATGGAGGAGTCATAGGAGGAAATTATGTGGACAAAGCAACAACGCAAAAGATTCTACACGCTAGGTTGTGGTGGCCAACACTGCATAAGGATTCAAAAGTGTATTATAGGGCATGTGATGCATGCCAAAGGACTGGCAGACCATCATGGAGGGATGAGCTGCTACTGAATCTGCAGGTATCATTATAGCCATTCGAGAAGTGGGTAATTTAATTTGTAGGATCAATTCAGCCTCTAGGAAAGAAGACGGGTGCACGGTACATCATCACCATGACTGAGTATTTAACCAAATGGGTGGAGGTGGAGCCTGTGAAGGAATGTACAAGTGAAAAAACAACAAAATTCATCTTTGAGTACGTGCTAACGAGGTTTTGTTTTCCAAAAATTTTGATGAGCGATCACGGTACACATTTTCATAATGAAACGATCAACGTGTTGACAGAGGAGTTTTAGGTTTACCATCATAAGGATACACCATATCACCCGTATGCTAATGGAATTGTAGAAGCATTTAATAGATACTAGAGAGTGTGCTGATGAAGGTCTGCAATGCATAAATAAATTATTGGGATGTGCGTGTACCCACAGTCCTATGGGCTTATAGAACAACTTGTAAGAAGCTAAATGGATAAATGTCTTTTAGGCTGGTTTATGGCATTGAAACTATGATGCCAATGGAATACATCAGAGCACGGAAGGACCCCAGACAAAAATGGTATGATCTTTCATACCTGGAGATGGATGATGCAATCACCATGGTTCTGGAAAGTTGGTTGGCAGAGTGGCGCATGGCCTCAGACTTATCAGCTGGGTCTAGTAAGTCTTCAGTGAAGCAAAAGAAGGAAGAGGCTAGGTTGAGGATGGAGTAGTTGGATGAAAATCGAAGCAAGGAAGCCGAGGACAAAGCCAAAGCATAGCTCATTGCCAAAAAGTAAGCAGAGGGGATGAGGAAGAGCACAAATTTGATAGGAGTCAAAAGTTTCCTTTTCCGTAGATAGAGGAGGAGGAGTAGTGCTCAGAACAGGGAGGATAAGACCCGAAGACTACTCCATTCCAGGTTAAGCGCAAAAGAGAGCAGGAGAAAGTAGGTTCGCAAAAGAATTCCAAGGCGAGAAAATCATCCCTTGACCCAATCACCTTGAAAGAGGGTGATTTGAATGATATAGGTGATACAGGGAGGGACATGACCGCAAAACTACTGCAATAGTTTGAGTAGCAATAGAAACATGCCTTGGTCTCCATTCAAACGAATCTCCACGAGTTGCAGATCCAGGCTACTTAGGTGCAGACCATTGTAGGACGGGGCAGTGCGACATCAAGCAGTTTGGCTCTTGGAACCTCAGATGTAGAAGAGATGTTCCGTTTAATGGATCCTTGGGATGTCATGCTTTCGGATGGAACATTGACCATAGAAACAGAGGCTGACATAGGCCACTGTTAATGTCCTCAAGAAAGTCGGGTTAAACTTGGTTGTGATCCCAAGTGAAGCTCTTCACACCTTGCATGATGGTGTGATCATGAACTTCAGGCTCGGGAACAACGTGCATTGAATGCTATCAGTGAGCAGAAGGTGAACAATGCCTAGTTGTTCATAGGAAAGACATATGCGATTAATATTCTTAAGAAGATCACAGAGAAGAATGAGCACACAACAACTGTGGTGGCTCAGGCATGCCAGACTGTTCCAGAGATGAACATCCCAAAAGATGCTCCAGTTGATGCAAGAATCTAGAAGCTCGCTTGAGGTGTGTGAAATGCACAAATAAAGCTTGCTAAGGTTCAGTTTGAACTGAACCTTAAGATCACAAAAATTTAGTTGAGCGCCCAGCCTTCAACTCCACCAAAAGTCAGAGAGTAGCGTGAGACCGCTGTCAAAGATTTCATTGCAGTTGTCGATACTACAGTGAATGATTACACTACGATCTTTGAATATGTGCTCAAATTAGTTACCAGTCTGCAAGAAGTTCCCAACCTGCAAAGGCTAGAAATTGAGGCTCGTGAGCTACAACAGAGGTACGACAAAGTCAAAGCAATGACGCGCACCATCGCCATCATGCAGAGGTTGGTGAAGCTGGAAGAAGTGAAGGCACTAAAGGAACAGATAGATGCAGCTCAATGCAAGGAGGAAATACTGAAGGCCAGATTGGGGCCTTGGCTAGAGGAAGCCTATGTGCTCACGGTGTCAATTGAAGGAAAATTGGCTAGTTTGCAGGTGACATAACAAAAAATATAGGCAGATAGCATAGGACCAACGAAGCAGCAGCTGATCGAACATGCTAAGTAGTCGGCAGCGTAGTATAATGCTGAGGTTGTAGTAGTATAGGTGGAGCTAGGAGGTCTTTGTAGGTTTTAACCCCGTACAAAAATTACCTACATATGAATTATAAAACACAAAAAATAAACAATGCGAGAGAATAACACATAAAACCCATATACACAGAGATTTTCCCCTGTATCCCAAAATCGAGACTACTAGCTTGATTTTTTATTATGTTCAATTTAATGTTATAATACATATTTATACATCTGAAGCATCCAATACCATGGACCGAAAACCATTGTGTCCAATACCATGGACTGAAAAAACCATCACATCAGAAAAACATCTGTGAAAATCATGCACAAAACCATAGGTGAGTCTGCCCAACCTAACATAGGTTCCAAAACCAAAATTTTTCGAGGCGCCACCCCATACCCCATAAAGTGGGGTTATGGGTACACCTCGAACCCCATGTGACCCCCCCTCTAACCCCCTAGTTAACTACGTGGGCTAGATGTGGAAAGAATATAACACAACCCAAAATTCTCCCACTTGTTGTTTTCTTTCCACAGGGGGCCACAAGAGAGATTAGTCATTTTTCCAACCTTGGAAAGCCCATTGTCTCTCTACACCAAGAGAACTTCTCAGAGCTCACATATTTTGTCAATGCATCTACAATATTCTTCAAAGTGTCCAACTTTACCAGCAACACCTTTTTGTCTTCTATTATATGCCTCACAAAGTGATATTGAACATCAATGTGCTTTGTCTTTGAATGATATGCGGGGTTCTTTGCCAAGAAAATTGCACTTTGGCTATCACAGTGTATTTTTATAGCTACCTATACTAACCCCATACTTAAACACAATCTCTGCAACCAAACTGCTTCCTTGCTTGCATGAGTGGCTGCCATGTATTCTACCTCTGTAGTTGATAGTGCCACTACAGATTGTTTCTTACTCATCCAACTGACTGCATCTCCAAATAGGTTAAACACATACCCACTTGTAGATATTCTTTGATCTAGGTCTCTAGCCCAGTCAGCATTAACAAAGCCACAAATATCCAACACTTTATCTAATCCTAGTCTTCCTTGGTAGCACAAACCATAATCACTAGTGCCACACAAATACCTGAAAACCCACTTCATTGTTGTCGAGTGCTCCTTCCTTGGTTTTGACATAAACCTACCCAATACTCCCACTACATGTGCAATGTCTGGTCTAGTACAGACCATTGCATACATCAGGCTACCAACTGCACTTGCATATGGAACATGGGACATGTCCTCTTCCTCTTCTTGTGTCTTGGGACAATGTTCAGCAAATAACCTCACACCTACAGGAATAGGAACCTTCACTGGTTTACTATCCTGCATATTAAACCTTTGCAGTATTGTCTCAACATAGTTCCTCTGGTTTAACTAGAGCTTCCTCTTTGTATGATCTCTTTTAATTTCCATGCCCAAAATATAGTTTGTAGCACCAAGATCTTTCATGTTGAATTTGGAGGACAATTGGGTCTTCAAATCCTAGATAATTTCT
>APFE031527847.1:19373-56539 GCA_000404065.3 Pinus taeda
TCACCAATTAATTTAAAATACACACAGTGATCTGATTTGCTTCTGGTGAAGCCAAGTCCCCGTATAAATGTATCAAAATTTCTGATACCACATCCTTGGTGACTGTTTTAACCCATACAGAGACTTCTTTAACTTGCATACTAGTTCTTTCTTACCCTTCACCACAAAGCCTTCAAGTTGCTTCATGTATATTTCCTCTTCCAGATCCCCGTGAAGAAATGTTGTGTTCACATCCATTTGTTCTACCTCAAAATCAAAAGCAACAACAATAGCTAAAAGTAATCTAATAGAAGTTACCTTGGCAATAGGAGAAAAAATATCACCAAAATCAATTCCCGACACCTGGGAATAACCTTTTGCTACCAACTGAGCTTTGTATTTCTCCACCTTTCCTTCTGCATTTGTCTTCTTCTTGAACAACGATTTGCTACCAATTGGTTTCCTTCCAACCGGAAACTCCACCAGATCCCAAGCCTCATTTTTGTGCAAAGATGCCATTTCATCAACCATGGCCTCTTTCCAGAGTTTTCAATGCTATGAATCCACAACTTCCTTCACAGTTCTAGGATCATCATCAGTAACAGACGAAGAAAAATTCGAACAGAAAGCAGATGGACTATACCTTTCAGGTTGCCTTTTTTCTCAAATTGATCTTCTCACAGCCGGAGTTTGTGGCTCTTCATCTTCTGATTCGTCTTCTGCTGTAGAGTCTGATTCCTTCTCCTTAATCTCAAATTATATCTTCTTAGGTTCCTTTGGTTGGACTTCATTTTTAATAAAATATTTCACCTCTCTGAACACCACATCTCGGTTGTACACAACCTTCCTTGTTACTGGGTTCGAAAGCTTATAACCCTTTAAACCATCCTTATACCCAATAAAGATGCACTTTTCATATTTACTATCCAACTTGGTTCTTTTCTCCTTTGGAACATGTACGTATGCATCACATCCAAATACCCTTGGATGTGAAAGAGAGGGTTTCTTACCAGTCCATACTTCTTGTAGAGACTTCTCCTCCAATGCCGATGAAGGTGACGTGTTGACCAAGTAACACACAGTATCCACCGCCTCTGCCCAGAATTCCTGTCTTAACCTGACACCACTGAGCATGCTTCTTGCTCTGTCCATCAATGTCTTATTCATTCTTTCTACAACTCCATTTTTCTGAGGTGTATATGGAGTAGTCTTCTGTCGTGCTATACCATACTTTTTATAGAATTTTTCAAATTCCTTGCTGCAAAACTCTCCACCATTATGTGTCCTCAACACCTTTATCTTCTTCTCTGTCTGATTTTCCACGAGAGCCTTAAATTCTTTAAACCTGTCAAAGGCTTCAGATTTCTTCTTAAGGAAATATATCCATGTATTCCTTGAGAAGTCATCTATAAATGATACATAGTACACAGACTTACCCAGTGATGGAACCTTCACAGGTCCAAACACATCACTGCGCACAAGTTCTAATATCTGTTTCGCCCTCTTACTACCAGAGGGGGAAACTCACTTGATTCTGCTTCCCATATACACAATTTTCACAGAAATCAAAATCCAGAGAGCTATTACTCATACCTTCTACCATACCTTTACCATGAAGTATTCAAAGGCCCTTCTCTCCAATATGTCCAAGCCTTTGATGCCACAACATGGTCTTCTCTTGAGAGACCACTAATTTTTCTGCTCCACTTTCAGGAACAACAGAACTATTTCACCCATTAATAATAGTGCTACCTTGCAGCTTGTACAGAGTTCCAATATGAACTCCCCACATCAATACCAGTGCTCCTCGAATCATCTTGCAGGTATCCTTCTCGAACACTATTTTTACACCTGCATCATCCAGCTTGCTTATAGAAATTAGATTTCTGGCCAATGCAGGAATATGTAGAACACCTGGAAGTGTTCTAACTATTCTACCTTGTAAATTCAACTTTACCTTTCTACAACCAACAATTTTAGCCCTTCTGTCATCCCCCAAGAAGACATCACCACCATCATATTTCTCATACACCCAGAACCACTCTCTATGGGGATTGAAGTGAAAGGATGCACATGAGTCAATCAACCATGCCTCATGATCTACATGTATACTTGAAGAAGCCAAGTGGACATCCCCACCTTCATCTGAGGTGGTTTTCACCTCTGCAGAAGGAGCATCATCAAATCCCTTTCCTTTATGAAGAGCTTTAGATTTACAGTTCTTTTTGTAGTGCTCTTCCTTTCCACATTTCCAGCACACCACCTTTACAGGTTTTCCTGTAGATTTAGATCCCCCACTCGATGACTTATTTTTGTTTTTGTTCTAGGACCGTCCTTGTACAGACAAGGCATCACCATTCTGACTCTCCATACTTTTCCGTCTCATCTCCTCCATTAGCAAGGATGAGACTATTTCATTAAAATGCAAGGTAGTTGCATTGCTACCTATTGCAATAACCAGACTATCCCACGAATCTGATAGAGAACACAACAAACTGATGCACTTATCTTCATTTGAAATTTTAATATCAATAGATGCTAACTGACTTACCATAATATTAGATGCATTCAGATGCTCTGTCACTGAGTCTCCATTTTTCATCCTCAGGTTATACATATTTTTCTGCATGAACAGTTTATTCACTAGAGACTTAGATTGGTACAAAGTCCCTAACTTGTCCCACAAAGCCTTTGCCATAGCTTCCCCTGATACATTCAATGATACTGAATCTGAGACACATAATCGTATTGTGCTCTTTGCCTTCCGATCCAACTTCTTCCATTCTTCATTGGACACTCTCGTTGGTTTAGTACTTGGATCTACCAGGATCCACTGATCTTTATCCACCAACAGATCCTCCATCTTGAGCTTCCACAACTCAAAACTCTGACCATTGAATTTCTCGATCTCTATCTTTCAACTATTCACCATCTTCTTTCACCACCAGAATCAATCTCGCAGATCTCCCACTGAACAGGATCTACCACAGGCCCGAGTGAAACCCCTCAGCATCAAAGGCGTTCCCGTGAATCCAAAACGACTTTGATACCAAATGTAGGTTTGAACCCCGTACAGAAATTACCTGCATACAAATTTTAAAACACAGAAAATAAACAATGTGAGAGCATAACGCATAAAGCACATATACATAGAGATTTTCCCCTAGATCCTGAAATCGGGACTACCAGCTTGATTTTTCATTATGTTCCTTTTAATGTTATAATACATATTTATACATTCCAAAGCATCCAATACCATGGACCGCAAACCATCTTATCCAATACCATGGACCGAAAAAACCATTGCATCCAAATAACATGTTTGAAAATGATGCACAAAACCATAGGTGGGTCCACCCAACCTAACATAGGTTCCAACACCAAAATTTTTCGGGGCGCTATCCTAGACCCCATAAAGTGGGGTTACGGGTATGCCTCAAACCCCATGTAACCCCCCTTCTAACCCCCCGGTTAACTACGTGGTCTAGTCATGGAAAAAATACAACACAACCCAATAGTCTTCATGACAAGATTTCCACACCGGCCAAGTGACTCGGGGTGAGTCACCAGATTTGTGTTGGGGGCATATTGGGAATGGGTCCCCTAAGGTCAGTTTTGGGGTTAAAAGCCCAAGTTTTGTATAAAGAATGTAAATTCTCTGCATTTTGTGGTTGCGGAGTGCGAAGATGTAAATAGTAAAAAAAGGGTTTCTGTCCTTAGTTTAGGTAGCTTGTGTCGGCTTGATGAGATTCATCCTTGGTGCACAAACCATGGGAAAGTATAAAAAGGGAGTCTTAGAAGAGTCTAAGGCAGTTCAGTTCTCAGTAAGTTTTGGGGCAATTGATTGATGTAATGGGTTTGTGAGGGCTAAGACCAAAGAGTCTTAGTGTAGGAAGAGGCTCTGCAGCCTAGTGCGCAGAGGCCTAGGTTAGAAGTTTGCAGTTGTGTGCATAGGGAAGTTAGAGTCTGTACTAGAGATCTGAACCATCAATAAAGAGAATTATTCTGGAGATATCTGTGTATGAGCTATTTTACTTATGTTATGAATATATGCGGTTATGTTATGTTTAATATTTGGTTTATGATTTAATGTTGTATTGATGCGCGAATCTATGTGTTTTACTTTGTCATATGAGCACAAGTAAAGACATCTGTTTACGTGAAGATAATCATAATGCATGTTTAAATTGACCAATACTTAAGCTAATCTAGGTAGAAAAAGAAGTAAGAGTAATTACAGAGATGCATAAGTGTCTAAATTTCCTATTTAGGGTCCGTGAGGGATGATCGCAGACCTTCGCGAAGGTTTCGAAGTCGAGTAAGAAAAGTTCATCGATGCCCTAAAAGGCTTATCAATCTACGCGAAGGAAGGGTTAGGGTATAAAACAACATCACAACTATCTCAGGGTGTAGAAACGTAGTTCCTGCATCCCCCCATACTGCTTCGGGTGAGATTTTAGACTGTGCTTCCTAGATTGATGCCAAAAGGGCTAGTAGTGTAGGGATTTGCTTGGCTAATTAACGTTGAACCTGGATCAGGGCCCATCAAGCCAACAGGACCTCACCCAACTTCTACTATGATAAAGGAAGTCCAAACCCTATCTAAGGTAAAGTATAATGGTACATCATCTGCTTTTAATCATCTCCTTCAATTTATTTTAATTTGCAAAAAAACAATATTGATGAAGATATTATTTGTAGGATCTTCATTATTACTTTGATAGGTAAAGGCAAATATTGGTGCTTATTTCTTCCAGTTGTCTCCGTACATAGTTGGGACACGTTTTCAAAAAAATTCCTTTAAGCATTTTAGGAATGTGATTAGAAAAGGGTGTGTGGTTAGTTAGAAGAATTGTGTAGGATGAAAGGTGAGACTTTGGATAATTTTTACATTAAATTTAAATAAACTTTAATGCAATTTCAATCCAAAGATTTTCCTTCTCAATTCCAATTAATTGGATGGTTTAGACATTTAGACATGAAGAAACATAAAGTATATCTATTGTTTATAATGAATTAATTTCTTGAAATGACATTGCCGATTCTCCACAAATTGAAGTTTCAAATACTACTAATCATCAATCTCAATCAGAGATTATCACTGCTCAAATAAATCATGCTTATGCTAGAAAATTCTCCAAATCTACATAATGCTGCTATATTTGATGAAATTAAAAATCAACAAGATATGTAATCCACTGGCATCAATTGATATCAATTAATTCAGCATCAAAAAAATCAACAACAATTAAATTAGCCAGAGAATGTCAGCAACGCACAAACGACTGCAATTATTTTAGAATCCTCTTCTGCTAATAATAATTGCAAGTTATGGAGCATCTTACTAACAAGTTTTAGATCAATCAAATGCATAAAGAATTCAAGTTTTATGAAGAAATTGATCAACAGTCTGAAATTTGCAATAATTCAAATGTAGAAGAATCTAAATTGTGCATTTTAAAAAATGAGCAATCTTCTGTGAAGAGAGAAACTTTCAGGTATTTATCTTCAACCTATTTTTGTCTCTATCATGATATTTTTAGAAACAATTCATAATCAATCAACAATCCCTTTGAACTCAAATTTAATTCTATAAAACAGAGGAGTTATCATTAATAACGAATTATTATTTACTTCTGATATTGCTAGAGAAAATTTAACCAACAATATTTTCAATTATCCTGGAAATTCTCTCAATCTAGCATTTAATTATCTGCCTGGTTCTGATTTATTTTATTGAAAGGAAAAGAAAACTAATGAATTCATTTATAATGAGGATTTAAAGACTGATAATGTTGAGCCTCTTTTCTCTTCAGAAATAGTTTTAACTGATTCCCATTTTCCCAATTCCTTAAGTGAATCTATTTTTGAAGATGAAAATAATATTAGCTTAAATATTTGAGTTAATTCTCAGTCATCCAATAATCATAGTGATTTCAGCGGTCATGAATCCATTCCAATTTATGATTTCTACAATGATGAAATACCTTTATGGGATCATGAACTTAAAATTTTCCCACCTCTACAAGTGAATGAAGACAATAATTTTAATTTCATAATTTTCGTTGACACTTGTGGAAAGGAAATTTTTGCCAATAAATATTAGTTGTGTTGTACCATTATTTGTAACATGAATATAAATTTGGGTATGCTTTGTCTTTGTTTTTCTCGATTTGAGTTTATGTTTCTTTTAAATTTCATTTTTGAGTTTCTGAAAACTATACGGTGGCACTTTGAACATAATGACTCTCAGTGCACATCAGGTGCATTAATAAGCTTGTATGAAAATCAATTCCTAAACTTCAAACATGAACATCAACTACTTCTTAGCTTGAAATTTTATTTGATGATCATGTTTGTCCAATTTCTGATTTTCAAATGAGTTCTTCTCAAACTCAAGCACTTGAGAGTACATCATTACATTCTGGACAAAAATATAATTATTTTAGTAATCTTCTAAACTTTTACCCACACTTAATTGATTCATTTGAAGAGAAGATTTATTTTCATCCCCTTTCTTTTGCGCATAATACAAAACCATTGGTATTTGGAGATTCATCATTTAAATATTCTCTGATTTAAATTTTCGGTTTCTTCCAATCATTCAGTTAAATACATCTTGATTTTTACGATCCTATAGGCATATGGTTGGAAGAATTTCAAGGTACGATTTTTGTCAATAAATTAATTTTTCCAGATTTTAATGTAAATAGTAGGTTGAGTTTTCCTTTTAATAATTTAGCTACAATTTTATATTTTTGCTGATTTTTGACATTTTCATTAGTGCAGAAATAAAACTGAGAGAAAGGGTTCACTGGAAGTATGAATATACTTAATCATATGCTCTCTCAGTCAATCAAAATAGGAAAATGATTAATTTTTTAGCTAGTTCGCCTTTCATTTATCTTCTGGTTTAATTCGCAAATTTTTAATAAACAAGTAATGGGCCCTAATATTTCCCTTGTTATCCCTTTCATTTTTGTAAAAAAGTGGCTTAGACTGCTTTGGATCATACACATGTGTGATGCTCTTGAAATTATAAAAATCATTACAACTAAGCATATTGATTCCCCAAATTCACAGGCATTTCTATATGGTGACTTTTACTACTTTTTCCCTCAATTTAAATGTGAAGCACATGTAAATGGCTCATTACTCAGTATTTAATCTAGATTGAATAAGTAGATGATTCTGAACATATTCAAAATCAAAGATAATACATGGGATAATGTCAATATCTATAAGGTCTTCATTGCATTAATTTGGAGGCTTGATTTTTATTAGAATATTAAATTAGCTTTAGAATAAAGCAAGTAGTCAGCGTTTTTTAGACTATTAACATGTTCAGCTAAAATTGAATGCTTGGATTCTTCTTTTTTAGATTTGTCATGGCCCTGTAGCTTCCTACATTTCAAATAATTAATCAAAGAGCCAACAATCAAAGGAAAATCATAAAATCTTGCAACAAATACTCTTGTCTATGATATTACCTTTGCCTATTCTGAATCGTTCATTTGTCGAGTTGAGTTGAAACATTGCATCACACTCATTCATTTTGCATCCTCTTTACTCACATTTCCTCCTTTCGAGAGGATTCAAAGCCTCTATCTTGTAAATCTTAGGAATACTGATTCTTTGCTTTTTGTTTCATTTTTAAGAGAATGGCTTTTCCAAGATATTTTCTTCATTTCTTCAAACTTGTAGGTTTCTCAGATTCTTGGCTCCATGTTATATTGAAGCTATTTTATGAAGTATTACGAAATTGTTTATGTCTGATATTTGAATGCCTGATGGGCTGAAAAGGTAATATTCCCATGTCATACATTAAAATCGTTCACTGTCAGACATTTTTGATATCGTCAGTTTTATTTATGAAGTTACCAAATGTTTTATCTCGAGGTCCTTCTTTCTGACACTTTCCCCATATATTTGGATTTTTGATATCATAAGTGAAATTAAAATTAAAACTCAAAAAACAATTTCACTGAAAATGTTTTAATATCAAGGGATTTGTTTATCGGAGTTTGTTTATTGCAAAATTTTTATTTCGGAAGCCTTGTTTATCATAGCTCTTACCTTCAACACATCCTACTTTGGATCCTTCCATAAAAGAGGATTGCCATATCTTAAGACCATTTTGAATTACTTTATGATATTTCCATCCTGAAATCTGATGTGGAAATATTCACATGGCTTCCCATCATTTCACTTAATGGATTTAAATATGATTTTAGTGTCTCAAAAACATAAGAAAATTACATTTAATTTTCTTTGATTATCTTGGAACCTCAGAATATCAGGTTGTTATCGTAAATATATTTAAATTTAGTCTTGAGATTTCCTTTTCAACTCTTTCCATCTCAAACCCTTTGAATTTCGGATTATGTATTCTTGTAGGCCTCTGGTCAATTCACTCATTGCTAGACAATGTGATATATCACTATGCTCACATGGAATCCTCTTTTATTTTCTCTCTATATTTATCCTAATTTCTATGTTATCATGGTGATTGAGATCTTGGATTTATTTTTAATTCCAAAAATCATTCCTTGGAACAACTAAGTGACTTTAGGGATATACATTATTCATAGTGTGTGCACTCAGATCTTATCGTTGTGCCCTCATTGGACATACATTTTCACATGTAAAATTGGGAGTCCTTTTACTCTACACGACAATTCTCTTGGCTAATGAAAAGTTCATCACCTGTGGCTGACCCATATTTCAGTCTTTATTCTACTATTGGATGCCCATTTATTTTTATTTTATCCTATAATGAGCATTCTCATTTTATTTTCAAGGCACTCTTGAGAAACCACTATGAGATGCAACCAATTGGTAAGAAAATTTAGAACATGCAAAAGGTAATGGGGCGTTGGTCAATTTTGATTTCTAATGCTAGTTTGTCGATATATCGCTCCACTTCAACGATATTCATCAATTTGAGTCCTCTTCTCTCACACAAACACAAACTTACAAACCATTGTTACATTGTTTCGGACTTTGAATTGATTTCTTGAGATTGTATGAAGATTTTGGGGCTGATATAAGACTAGAAGAGAATAATCACTACTGCAATTCATGAGAACCACATCTTAATTTTCATTTCTGATGAAATTTATTTACTTCAAATTCCTTGAACATGATTCATTATTTTCTTCTAGTTTACTACTTGGTTTAGTTTAGATTTAATAAATTATGATTTTGAGTCAATGAAAATTCATAGAATATAACTTCTTATGCTTTTAATTCCAATTTATAGAAGAAGTTATCTTTTTTGGGAGAAAATCAACATATTTCAGGTAAATTTTTAATGAGATTCTTCAAATGGTATGTTTAATATGCCCATTTTCATCATTTTCCATTTCTTTGCATTTTTCTTAGCTTTGTTTTAGTTTTCGTTGATATAAAACTTTGTTTTGTAGGACCTCAAGAATTGTTTTGTATCCATACTAGCTCAGATTTGAAACTCATTATCCTTACTCTGTTTTCCTCTGAGTTTTGGAAGAGTAGTAATTATTTTTATCGAATCAGCTAAATTGGGGAGTCCCTGAACTTTTTATTCTATTCCTCAAGCATTGCTTTTATTAGAAAATTATTTAGATGTTCTCATGTACGCTTTGAAGCTCAAATTTACAAATGTTAGAAACTTCTCTTTTAGCTTAGTTTTACCTCATGACTGCTCCTCACTTTATGGTTTGAGAGCCTAATTACTTATAACTCTGCAAAATAGAATTTACTAATATCTCAATATAAGACGAACACCCACATGCATGTCTTATTTTACTCTTTTGTTGATACATCTTTATAGTTAGTCTTGTTGGGGTTGTCTTTTAATTTGGGCTTTTATTTCTGTGTTTCCTTTCCTATTTCACATCCTTGAATTTTGTTGATTTCTTCTATCACTTCAGTTTGGATTTCTTTTTCCTTTCTCTACTGATTATGGATTGATTGTGATGATATTACCAAGATTTATGTAAAAGGGATTTTCCATACCCAATAGTGGTTGACATATATGGGAAATTTGTACTCTGTCTATTTCAATGAGTTTCATTTACCTTAAAGGTATGTCTTTATGGTGCCCTATAGCCCTTTTACCTTAAATCCTTTTCATGGCGGAACATGCATTCTTTCTAAGTGATACAGATCATGTTTTTAAGAAAAGAATTTATCTTGAGTTTAACTCAATGAATTCCTCCCATCCCTCCACTTTATAAAAGCATCTGAATGAATAGTCATGGGGAAAGATACATAGTTAACATTATGGAAGTATTAAATCCATTTGCATAGGTCTCTTTTGTTGTCTCACCCCTTTCAGTGAAGTACATCATGAACATAGCTCGCAAATGTGCTTATCAAAAGGGTGATCAAAAGGAGAAGCATGGGAAATACAAGTAAACCCATTTAGGCTATGGATGTTCGCTAGCAGCAGGGTTATGCTTGCATGGCATAAAAGACAACTTCGTTGGGGTACTAACTATGTTCACTGGAAGTGAAGTAATGTCAAAGACCATTCATATCGATGGATATATGCTTTATCAAAAACTTAGTATCTATACCTTTTCGTATCACTTATATAAGTTAATTTTAAATATGAAATACCCCCAAAATTTGGATTCATGACTTTAGACTCATTCAGTATGGGTACTTATCATTTCGAGCTTATATTATTTTATCTATTAATGTGGGACTCATGCGAAGTGTTTTACTGTTTGACATCTTAATAAATTTTTTCAATTTTAATCTTTGGGTAAAGTGAATTTCATCATCTTTTAACTAGAGATAACTAGTTGTGGTGAAATCACAACACCCTCGTTTTTAACTTATTATTTCAAAATAATAATGGAGGCCCTTTTCATAAATTTTGGCCAAATCGCCTTTTAATATTTTCATTTGGTTAACTGTCTGACAATTTTGTGAGATTTTCATTTTATTTGGATTTCCATTCTTATTTCTTCATTGCATTTTACTTTTCACTAGACTTCCATTGGTATTCGTTTCATCTAATTTGGACTCACGGTTTGTAAATGGTGCTTATCAGAAGTTCGATGATTTTTACCGCCTAGGGTAAAAAATATAAAAAATTAGATTATTTTGAGTTTTGTAAATTAAATGTAAATATTTTTTATTAATTTTTAATTAAGTTTTATTAATTATTATTTTATTCGCTAATGGTTCTACAAAATCGTCGCAGCTGAAATTGTAGAACAATTAAAATTATGTGTTTTCGAATTTCAGAAGTTTATTTCAAATCTCAATTTCAAAATTACGAGAGCCGAAATCCCAAAAACTCAAGTAACTACAGTTCACGATAGAGGCCATCACTCCACATGCACCTCGTCTCTCCACCTCACCCCCTCACCTCACTCTTTTCACTCTCTTCATTTCAGAGCTTCTCCATTTCAAAGCTTCTAGTTTTAATCACTCCCAAAATCACAAGCCCTGAAATTACGCCACCTCCAAAATTCTCTGAGCTCCAAAATCCCCTTTCACCCTTCACACCTTAGCTTAATTCCCCATATCAAGCTTATGCATTTCGTGACTTAATTTTAAATAACACTCCCGAAATTGCCACCTTCTGAAATCTTCCTCCTGATATTTCTCTTCCTTATAACTCACAAAAAAACCTCACCTCGACACCTTAGTCTATTTCGTAACTTCATTTTAGGAAACCCTTCGAAATAATACTCCTCCAAAACTCCACTAACTCCTTATCTCCCGTTCCCATTTCGTAACTCCCTTTTTAATAAGTCTCTGAACTGAGACATCCTAGATGCCTCCTCCTCTCCCATTATTCCATTTTGGGCCTATTTTCATAACTTCATTTTATGAAACTCCCAAAAAGCTTCCTCAGAAATTCATACCTTATGCCTTCCATCACTAACCCCTTACAACTCCCATATTCGTATACCATTATGGTCCATTCAATTGGAACCAGTGGCCATTACTGAATTTTTAATAATATATTGTAATTAATTTATATAACATTTTTAATTTAATGCATATTTTTAAATTAAAATATTAATTAGTTTTTGTAATGTATTTATTTTTTAATTATTCTATAATTTATGTTTGTTGGTAATTAATTAATTTTTCTTAATTTTAATTATACAGTTAATTAATAATTAATAATTTAATTTAGATTAGGATTTTTAATTGAAATTGCGCAATTTTAACACAGCATGTATTTTTCCAGAACTGTAACAATTTTGACACTTCAACTTTAGAGTCTCATAAGTTGAGTTTTACTTAGATAAATGAGGCCGAGGAAAAATCGTTAGAAAGATAAACCATGAAGAATATTTATGAAGTGGTTATATGACTAGATTTAGTTATTAACTAAGCCTACAAATTATCAAAAAAATAAGCTTTGAATTAGCAATCAAAACTAATTTCCTGAGCTTTGTCTTTTATATTTTCATTTGCCCGAAGCTTATGTTGTTACAAATTTGTTTGATTCTATCCTATTGGACCAACAAGATATTTATAGTGTTAAACAGAAAGCTTACATTTCTTTTAATTTATTTATTTAATTGAATTTTGATTGCAGAAGTTTGTTTTTCCCGAGTTTTGTAATTCTGATTTTGATTTGCAGTTTAATTTATTTTTTATTGTTTTTTGGCAAGAGAATATTTGAGGAGATGAAGAAAAGAAGACATGGAGAAATACCAACAAAGAGAAGAAGGAATAATTTACAGCTCTAATTGTAGATATGGAAAACTATTCTCAACAATTATCCATTTTGGAGATTCTTATAATTATTAAATAAAATTTTAGAAAATGAGGAAGGGGTTCCTCTTCTCTGAAACTAGAGGCTTTCAAAGAACTATTGTATTTGGGGATTATAGCTATAGGCAATGGGAATAATTCAGATCTGAGGTATTAGGGGAAATCTTTGTAATTTTTCTTGCTGGACATATGCACTTTTGTAATGGCCAAAAGATGGATTTGCAGAGAGATATAGTAGCTTTGGCTTTGAGGGGAAGGATTGTTTTGCATTACTGTAGACAAAAAAAATTCAAGGAGCTAAAGTTGCTCATGGACTACAAAAGTTGTAATGAATTGCTCGTATGATTTTAATAAATTTTCATTCCAATGCACTATTGATTGGATTAAGAGTTAATTTTTAATTGCCAGAATTTCTCTACTTGATTTTAATTCTCATTCTAAATAGTGTATTTCATTCTGATATTGAGCACTACTGTCATATTGATTGTTTTATGCTATTGAAGTTCTTTACGAGATATCTCTACTGGGAAGAACTAGAATTCGAATTAATATGAACTCATTGAGATAAAAATGCATTGGGAAGTAACTATTTATTGTTTAAATACATTTCCATCCTGTTATCTCTTTCATTAATTGAATGTTCTCCTTTAATTGATGACAATTATATAATGAATTCAATAATATAAACAATCATCTTACCATGGTTATTTAGTTCATCTGCTCTTGAATTGAGAGAGGGATATGTTTTTCCCAATTCAAGATAAGATTATTTTTACTTGCATATTAGAATAGATATGCTTTTTGATTTAATTTAACATTGTATAAATCTCCTCACACAAGGGTAGACCTTAGTTGCAGCTTGGTTGAGCCATAGAGTCAACTTAAGGATTACCTTCTTGCAAGAGCTTTGTAAGAGGGCATATCTGATTTCTCTCTTTCTATTGGAAGGTAATAGACATTCTATAAGCCAACACAAAGAGAGAGAGGGTAACCGGACCCAATTGAACTAGTTATAACCACTAAATCAAATGGATAAGAGCTTAATTGGGGCTCTGACTGGGTGGTTTCCCTTACATGTTGGTGAGGTCGTTTTTGACCATCAACAAAACCTTAAATGAGATTCACACACATATAAGAAAAGAATTACCAATCACCAATAACTTCATAATCAATAACTTCATAAACATAAGTAAACACATAATCTATAATGATATAGTGTTGACATCAATAAAGTAGTTTATTGACATGAACATAATGAACTCATAACATATACCATCCATGTGTTTCAAGAGAAATCCCACAACGTAGGAAGAAAAATGAAGATTCAACACACTAAAGTTCATAGAAACTTCCAATTCATTAAGATGATAATATCCATGGCACCATCATACAAGACCTCCCTCAAATCCAAAAGTGGAAATCGAAAAATTACTCACATTCACTAGAAGGTCTCAAGCTCTTAAAACATATCCACCAAAATTGAGTCTAAAGCTAAAAATTCCCTTACAATGTGTCATGAGGGTATATTTATAGAAAATAGGGTGACTCTTGGTTTTCCCATGACACTTGGATTACCTCATGAAATTTCATATTCCTACTAGATTATAGTATACTCTATCTTGCTATGCATGACAAAATTGGTCCTATTCTAACAATTTAGTAATAGACAATTCTAGGACATCCACATGTAACTACTCCATAAGATATGTGTGCCAAATCTTGTACTCAGTAGCCACTGCGACTACCTTTTGTTGTTATTCATCATGTCTGTGAAGGAACTTAAGGGCATTCGGTATTATAGTTTTCTTCTTGACCTTGATCTGATTCGACATAGTTACTAGCATGGTATACATTTTACTAGTTCTATCACATACTGGGTGATATTCTCCTTTATCACATGTAAGTCTTCCGTGGTGGAAGCCTCCATTAAAGGATCAAGGAATGCCTGAATTTCCTATAGGATTTCTTCCTGCTTATTTTTCTCATTTTCTGCAATGGGGGGGAACTCTATGAAATTCAATTACACATTCCAACCCACTCAGTAAATGTATGTATGAGGCGAGAACCCTGTCCACATCCCTTGCAAGTTTATCTCATGATTAGATCCTAATGCGGATCTAAACCTTGTCATTTTGGGCAGTTATCCAATCTTTTGTGGGAATAGTCACTGGTGTCTCTCGACATTTGTTGGTCAACTCATGAATGTTATTAATTCCTGTGGAATCTTATTTTAGCATGGTGGTCTTCTCCTTTGTATCATTCTATATGGTAAGGGAAGTATACGTGGTTTGATGCAGCTTCAACATCTCCTCATAAACCACAACCATGGCTTCCTCAAGATTCCCTATTTCCTCCTTAATTAATTCTTGTTACTCCTTTGTGCTTGAATGCACTAGGCACAGGGATTTATTCTCTTCCTCTAGCCTCCTCCTATCTTCATCTACCTTGGAAGCTCTCTGTTTAGAGGCTTAGAGTTTTCCATGGAGCTCTGCGATCTACTTACTCATCCTTCCCACATTCAACTTAGTTTCATTCATGAAGGAAATCTTAGCTGAAGCAATTATCTCAATATTTATTATTTTATCTAGGATGATTTCCTTTTCTGCAGTCATAGATAGTGGCTATGCAGGGTTCCTAGCATAGAACTTCCTTGTTTCTTGCATAATCTTACAATGGACCTCATCAAAAGTATGTCTAGTGAGGTCCACCACCTCTTCCTTTCCCTCATCGAGAATGCCCAATTATTTAAGGGGAAGGTGCCCTCTAGTGGTGGGGGTTGATGGATAAACTTATAAGGGAGAAATCTTAGCCTGCACATCAGACTCTCGGTGTTGGTGCTGTTGTTGGAGATCCTACCCAACTTTCTTAATGTCTCTTCATCTCCGCTTCTTCCTGCTTTCTTTTTTCTTCTTCAGATTTCCTCCTTTGTTCTTCTTATTTTATTTTCTTCTCTATTTCTTCTTTCTCCCACTTCCTCTTGAGTTCTTATTTTTCTTGTCTTTTCTTTTCTTCTTCTTCTTGTCACTTCTTCTCTTCTACCTCCCTGACACTTCACTCCTCTTCTTAATTTTTCAACTGTTATTCCTCTCCCTGCGTTCTTTTCTTTTCTTCTTCTTGTTGATGTTGGTTGAGGTCCTCAGGTTGTTGGTCTCCTAAATTTTGCGCTTTCTTCAACTCTTATTCCCTCTTCCTCCTCATTTCTTTCTTCTTCCTAACCAAGGTGGAATTTCCATATTCCAAGGTTTCATAGTCCTCATCTTCCTCTTGCTCATCTGAAGGGTCTTTTGGTTCATAAATTTTGTGCCTTTTCTATTTCCCTCCTAACTTTTGTTTCTATTTATTTCTTTTGAGCGAGGCTGACCTACCTTGTAGGATGATGTTTTCTTGTGATTTCACAGCCTGCTATTCTTCCTTCTCCTATTTCTCTCTTGGCCTGAGTTCGCTGGCTACATTGTACCAATTCCTGACCTTGTCTTCAAGAATTTTTTTGTTATGCGGGTATGACTAGTTGAGTCTTTCCTTCTTGCACTGTGTTGGAACCACTCCTTCAGGATCATACCTACGATGACTAGATTGAAAAAATGAATTCCTTTCATCTTAGCTTCAACATCTACTTCTGTTGCAATGAAATTTACATGGAAGTAGCCATTTCTCCACAATATCATGCCCAATTGAGATCACTAAACAACTAAAAATAATGACTATGACAATCTAATAACATCCCAAAATCTAAATGGCCATGCATGTAGTTTTGAAGAAATTTCTAATGGTACAAAGTGTGAGAAAGTACCTTGACTCCTTGCAGGTTGGTTAATGGTTTTGGGCATTGTTGGGCACCAAATCGCGCTATCTTTCTGTTGCATTCCCATCACCCTTTTTGACCTTTTTTCACTTATTTACCCATGCTTACTATGCTAAATTCACAAGGTAAACACCCATGACTTGTCTATTGGAATATTTTATTAATGAAGTAAAGTCATGGAGTTTTGCGTATTCTTAGCACTAAAATGTATGTTTGACCGTAGCTTCTAGAGAACAGGAACAAAGGCTTCAAAATTCTGCAACAGATTTGTCATTCACAACAACAACGAGCCATAGAGAGATTGAGCAGCTGGAGTCACAAATCCCTAAGCCATTCTTGGGCATCTTGATGATCTTGCTTGTTTGGTGTTGGTACCGTTCCAAACTAATGTATATTTTTGGGGTTACGGTTACCATGTTTTGGGGAAAGAGATTGTTCGCCCTGATCAAGCTAACATTCTTAACCTACCTTCATATATCATTTCCACTGCAGATTTGTACGAAATGAATCTACGATCAGGGCGAACAGTTAATGTTCAACCTCCTCCAATTATCATTGAACAGCTTGATAGTGAAGGTAAGGAATCAGAACCAATTAATAAAGATCCAAAACAAATTGATAAAAACCAGTCACCTCCTCTAAAACAACATCAATCTGAACCACCTTACCCAGAGAGACTAATTCTGAATAAATCAAGCCCTCAAGCTGAATTTGATTTATTAGGAGAATTGCATAACTTATTTGTTAAAATTCCCTTGTTACAAGCTATGAAAGATGTGCCAATATATGCAAAAACTCTTAGGGAATACTGTTCATAGAAACCTACAAAGAAACCCAAAGACCCCCTCAATATTCATGTTATGGGAAAATTATCAGACTTCGTGATGGGAAAATCAATGCCTGTAACATATGGAGATCCAGGGAACCTGATTTTGATAGTACAGTTTAAGGGGGTAGAGATTCCAAATGTGTTGGTGGACTTGGGTGCTGCCATCAACGTCATTGCCACTGAAACAATGCATGCATTAGGTCTTTGCAACTTGAAACATACACCTACAATATTGGAATTGGCAGACCGATCTACAATCAAACTTGTAGGGAAGTTGGAAGATGTAACAATTTCAGTGGATTCATGGCAGTGTCCCATAGATTTCCTGGTTTTGCACATGCAATCTTCGGTGGGTGGCCACCCTTTGATTTTGGGTAGACCATGGCTGGCTATTGAAGTTGCTTACATTGGGTGTCGTTTAGGGCACATGGTTATTTCAAATGGGCACCACACTAAGAACCTAGTGTTATACCCACCTGCAGAACCAAACCTGCCCGCAAAACTAGTAGGTTGTAAGAAAATTTTATCTAGGAAAGAGACTGAAATAGAAAATGAGGAGTTGAGACCAATCCTCACTATTGGACATGCCCTTCAGTTGAAAACAGAATTAGAAGATGATGTAATCACCTTCTTTATGGATGATCCTTGCTCCGTTTCCGAGCCAAATCAACAAATCCTAGAATCTATCCTAAGCTGTGAGACATAGGAAACAATTGAAGCAATAGAAGGATCAGAGGAGCTACCTGTTGATGCACCCCATGAAAGTGTGCTGGTGGAACTAGAACCAGGAAAAACCCTGAATATTAATCCAACCCTGTCAGAATCCCAAAAGAAGCAGCTCGTGGATGTCCTTCAGAAACATAAAGAATCCTTCACTTGGTATTATTCAGACATGATGGGGATTCCTTCTAATTTATGTACCCATCACATATACATTAAGGAAGATTGTCATCTTGTGAAACAACCTCAGAGAAGAATGAACCCTACATTGAAAAATGTTGTGAAAGAAGAGCTTAATAAATTAATAGATGTAGGTTTTATTTACCCTATCTCAGATAGCTAATGGGTCTCACCATTAGTAATGGTCCCCAAGAAAAATGGTAAATGGCGGATATGCATGAATTATCGAGAATTAAATAAGGTAACATAGAAAGATCATTTTCCTTTGCCATTTATTGATCAAGTTTTGGACACATTGGCTAGGAAATTTTTTTTCTCTTTTCTAGATGGGTTTAGTGGATATAACTAGATCCAGATAGCTCCTGAGGATCAGGACAAAACCACTTTCACATGCCCCTGGGGAACATTTGCATACCGGGTCCTTCCTTTTGGCCTATTTAATGCTCCTGCAATGTTCCAGAGGGAAATTTTGGGGATCTTCTTTGATTTGGTAGATGACAGAGTTGAAATTTACATGGATGACTTTAATCCATATGGGGATTCGTTTATTGAAGGGCTGAAAAATTTAGAGAAAGTTCTCGAAAGGTGTATAAAAGCGCGTGTCTCTATGGGTACGATAAAATGCCATATTATGATGGAGGAGGGAATTGTTCTGGGACATTTGCTCTCAGTTAAAGGAATCTAGATGGACCCAGTAAAGATAAAGGTAATTCTGCATTTTCCGACACCCAAAACACCCATGTAAGTACACAGCTTTATTGGTTGTGCTCTTTACTATAGGCGTTTTATAGAAAATTTTGCTAAAGTAGAACATCCACTTTTTCAATTGCTAACAAAAGTTTCATATTTTGTGTGGACAGAGGATTGTGATGCAACCTTTACGAAAATTAAGGAATTGGTTTGCAGTGCTCTCATCCTTAGACGACCAGATTGGGCATTACCTTTCCACATTCATATGGATTCTTCCCAAACAACAATTGGTGTAATATTAGGACAGCAAGAGGACAAAGTACCATACACAATTTACTATGTTAGTAAGAATTTGGCTCCTGTTGAATTAAACTACACAATAACTGAGAAAGAGTTCCTTGTTGTCATTTATGCCATCAACACATTCTGACACTACATTATCGGGTATCCTACTTTTGTGCATACTGATCATGCAACTATCAAGTATTTAATGAATAAACCTGTTACCCTTGGTCGCATTACACGATGGCTCTTGCTACTACAGGAACTTGATATTAGCATAGTAGACAAACCAGGGAAGGACAATGTGGTTGCAGATTTCTTATCTAGGATAGAACATGATGGTAAGAATACACCAATCGAGGATAATTTTCCAAATGAACATCTTTTTGCAGTTTTTGCTAACACTCTGTGGTATGCAGATATTACTAATTATCTTGCTATAGGGAAGGTGCCTCGTCATCTATCATAGAAGGAGCAAAGGAAGATTATTCACTAGAGTACTCGATATTCATGGATGGTAGGATATCTCTTTCATACAGGGGTTGACAAACAGATTCGGCATTGTGTGGCAGAAGATGATATCTATGAGATATTAAAGGTTGCACATGATGGACCCTGTGGAGGACATTTTGCAAATAAAATAACAGGTCACAAAGTGCTGCAAATGGGATATTATTGGTCCTCCATCTTTCGTGATGCTCGGGATTATGTCTGAAGGTGTGATAGCTGCCAACGGATGGGACAACTAGGGAAAGTAGATGAAATGCCTCTACAGCCCCAAATAGTCCTTGAAGCATTCAAGAAATGGGCCATTGATTTTGTTGGACCATTCATCCCACCTTCTCATTAGAAATTTTACACCTTGGTCTGCATTGATTATTTAACTAAATAGGTGGAAGCCATAGCTGTCACAAGAGCAACAGAGCAAGTAGTGGTAGAATTTCTTTTTTAAGAAATCTTTGCCCGATACGGTACTCCAAGGGAAATTGTATCAGATGGAGGATCATAATTCACATCTCACATGATAGGAAAGTTGATGCAGAAATATGGGGTCAAACATACAGTGACAACCCCATATCACCCCTAGGCGAATGGACAAGTAGAAAGCACAAACAAGGTATTGGAAAACATCTTGACAAAGACAGTAGCAATTCATCGCCGAGACTGGGAACAGAAACTTCCTGAAGATTTATGGGCATACAGAACAACATGGTGGAATACAACTAGGTTTTCTCCATTTGAATTAGTCTACGGGAAATTTCCTTGTTTCTAGTGGAATTTGAGATCAGTACACTCAGAACATCTCTAGAAGTAGGCCTAGACCTATCAAAAACACAGAAACACTGAATGGAACAACTGAATGAGTTGGATGAGATTCGGTTAGTAGTTGTCTAGAAGACTATTGCTGTTCAACAATAGAGAATGAAATGGAACGATAAATTTATCAAAAGTAAGGGGTTTCATGTGGGGGATTGGGCATTACTTTATGACTCCTGATTTAAGGATTTGAAAGGCAAGCTTCACACTCACTAGATGGGACCATATCAAGTGGACGCAGTGTTCGACAATGGAACGGTTAGGTTAATTACAATATATGAGAATCATACCTCGTTCTTAGTAAATGGACATCGTCTGAAACTATACCACCATCCAACCTTAGGAGATGCCTTTATCAAACACCTTGCTGAATTATCTGATTTAATGGTTGTTGGAATAAGGGATACTCTCACTCCTAAAAAAAGAAGATAAAAAAAAATAAAAAAAATAATAATACCGTTATTACTTACTTGTTTGTATTTTGCATGAATAACGAAGGAATATGGCCAGGAGAAATGTAACACTCGGTGATGTTACTCCACCTGTACTACTATTGAGATGTTGCTGTTACTCCACTGGTGTGTCCTGATACTCCACTAAAGTGCTTTTAATCCACTAAGTAATTGTTGTTAGTCCATAACTGTTGTTACTCCACTAGTGCTGTTACTCCACTAAGTGTTGTTACACCATAACTGCTGTTACTCCGTAACTGTTGTTACTCCACTAAGTGTTGTTACTCCATAACCACTACTACTCTATAACTGCTATTACTCTGTAACTGTTGTTACTCCGCAACTGCCATTACTCCACTGGTGCTATTACTCCGCAACTGCCGTTACTCTGCCACTGTTGTTACTCCGCAACTGTCGTTACTCTGTCGGTGCTATTACTCCGCCGATGCCATTACTCCACAACTGCTGTTACTCCACCAGTGCCATTACTCCGCAACTGCTGTTACTCTTCCGGTGCCATTGCTCCGTAACTGCTGTTACTCTGCCATTGCCATTACTCTGTCATTGCTGTTACTCCCTATTGTTGTTACTCCCTGTTGCTATTACTCCCTGTTGTTGTTACTCCGTCATACATTTCGCTGTTACACCACCATAAGGTAGGTCCCCAAGTACGTCTCCACTGATTTTACAGATTTAATTAAAATAGTCCAAAAAGACATTAAAACATGCCGTGGACAACTGTAATTAAGTTGGGGGGGAACCATCATAATAAACAATGACATACCTCGAAAAATCATTCATGACACATGATCCTCACCTAACAGAATCTAATGATTTCAGTACTTTGTAATCATAAGTTTGATGTGTTGGAATGCGTATTCATATGCGCAGAGTCATAATCAGTCACCTCCTCAACATGCTGCATTAAATTTATGAAATATCTAACAGTACCACCATAATCTGTCATCATTTTCAAATGTACCAGTACTATTTCATCCGTGTCCCCAAAAGTGACCATGACGTTATTTCAGTTGCCAATGGTTTGGAGCCTTGTCATTCTCCCCTGCCAGCCAACTACATTCGATGTGCTGATCTCGCCTCTACAACGATGGGTGGATGATTTGTGTAGCATGAGCCCGAAGATGCAACGAGAGTTCGGAGTAATCAGGAGGTATGGCAGGTTTTTGAGAACGCAGGCTGGAATGTTTACTTTGACAGGTTTTGAGGGTCGAATGAAGAAATTACGATAGAATTTTCACTCAGCTTGGGAGAAGAAAGCTCTCGGGTCTGTGGAATTTAAATCCCATTGGCAGAGGAAGCCATTGCAAAAGTCAGTGGGCTCCTCAAAATGGACAACGATGATTTTCAAGAAGGACTTCCCTTCTAGAGTTTCCCAAAGCCTTTTTATAGGTGGGAGAAAGCATTGTGTAGAAGGGTCGGGGATATGATTGGAACTTGCTACCACATCCATGGGGAGGAGTAGCAGAGTTTGCCATAAAATATATGAATTGCGAAGGGAGATACTCCACCATATTCAAATACCATCTCCGCATACTAGCTCACCTGCGATTATCCCAAGCAAAATCTTTCTCAATGAATGTGCCTTATTTCCTATTGAGAAGCCTTCACCTAATGGCACATTCGGCTCAGGGGTCGCGACAGGTATTGGCAATCATCACCCACCATGGGCTGGTTCAGCTATTAGTAATTAATGCCATCAGACGAATTTCGATCCCGTGGGAATTGTTTTGGGATTCTATAGAGGAAGAAGTAGCAGCCACTGTGGCTATTAGAGAAGAGGAACCAGAAGCCATGGAGGAAGAAAATGCAGGAGAAGATGATTTTGTTGACCAAGAGGAACCAGAAGAGATGGAGATGGAAGTTGAAGAATTTGAAGAAGAGGTTGCTCCTCAAGAGTAAGTCGAAACAGTGGAGCTAATGGAAGATGCAGGAGTTGACACAAAAGGGCCCACTAGTGCCATGGTCGAGGATGTCCCACAAGAACTAGCCTTGCTAGTGGAACTAGTAGGGCAATTTTATAGCACGATAATCGCAGAGGTAGGTCCACAACAGGAAAGAGCAGGTGAGTTGGTCAATACTACGACTGAGAGTACCCTAGAAGGACCTCTTGCCACCATGGAGCTGATGTAGGAGGATCAACCGAATGAAGAAGGGGTCAAGACCACCCCGACCTTAGAACCAATGGAAGAGGAGGAACAAGGACAAGAAGGGCCCGGAGCTGGCGAAGCCATGGGGCCCATGGAAGAAGCTCTGGGAGAACTAGGGCATGAGGTTGGCGTTGACCCACAAGAACTAGTGTTGACCTTGGGACCGAACATTGAAGACTCATGACAATTCTCCTTCTTCTCCTCTATCCGAAGAGGAGCAAGGGTAACTTGTTCCCCTTGGCGCAAAGAAGAAATGTTGGGTCCCTATAATACTAGTGATTACCCCATTACTATTGTAGTTATACCCCTTATTAATATTGTTGTGCCCCTATTGTCCGCATTTTGTTATTATTGTGCCCCATAGAATCCCTCTATTGTTATTTTTGTGGCTTTATATTATTATTGTTAGGTATGCTGGGTTATATTGGACTCCTTAGACTCCTATATATAGAAAGGAGGTTTTGTCATTTGAATCATCCAAGAATTGTTCATTTATGTAATGTAAAGGAGGTTGCCCCCTCGAAGAGGCTGAATTCTAAGGCGTTGATCTATCTTTTCTATCTTTTTCTTGAGCTGGTTGTATAACATTTGGTATCAGAGCTTTGGATTCTAGGGTTTCGCTGCTCCAAATAGGTCATCGTGGCATTTTTTTCTATAACTTTTTTTCTGCGACGTTTCAGAAGTTGAAAAAACACCCATTTGAGAAGACATCGCACTACATCTCAGGTCCGAATTTCAGATATTTTGGCTCTATATTTGCGGAGATATGAAGTGAGGAAGTTGGGCTTTTTGCGGACTCCTGAATTACATTCCAAACAGGTGACCTGGGGAAAATCGTCATAACTTTTTTTCTGAGAATTGGATTGAAATTTCGTAAGAAGGTGTAGAAAGAGGACGGATTTTAGTTTCTTCTATATATTTTTCAGAGCTAAAGGTTGAAACAGTGACTCGTGGCACGTCGTACAAGTTCGCTCTACTGAACTAGTCTATAATCAGGTCACTATGGGAGATTTCACATAACTCTTCCTTGGAGAATCAAATTTGGATTAGACTGGCGGCATTGGAAAGAGGACACAGAGGGCTACCATAGATTGTAATTTCAGAACTGGATGATTTGAAATTACAGAGATACATCAGATTCAATATCAGGCTCCTACAAAGTGAAAAAAGGTGTGTAGTTTTTTTAAATTTTTTTGCATAAGATTGGTTTGAAAAATTAGTTTGAAGGAATTCAAAGGGCATAGTAAAGCATTATTATTGGTAATTGATGCCTCGAGGTAAGAAAATGCAAACACCTAGTAGGCAACCTGAAAGCTCTAGCATGACACATGAAGAAGAGGAAGAAATGCAACATGATATATCAAAATTACAAGACCAAGTGCAACAATTGTCACTTGCACAAAAAGAAACATAATCTAAGATGGATGGTTTAAAGAAAGATGTAGAAGCTAAGATGGATGGTTTAAAGAAAGGGGTAGAAGCTAATATGGATGATTTGAAGATAGATTTGAAGACAGACATGGACGAATTGAAGATAAATATGAATAAGTTGCTACAAGAAATGGTCATTAAGGGTGAAAGTGTAGTAAAGGAAACTCATGATGACAACAAAAGAAATTTTAATCATGATTCCTTAGAATCTAATGTTGGATTGAAGACCCACCATATTCCAAAAATCAATATGAGGAAGTTTGATGGCAAGGATCCCGCAACATGGTATTACAGATGGAGAAATTTTTCGATCTCAATAATGTGCAAAACACACAAAAGGTACATATTGCAACTTTATATTTGGAACCAAATCAGTTTGCATGGTATCAATGGCTTTGCTCTTGTGAACAATTTATCACTTGGGCAACTTTTACGGAAGAATTGATAGCACATTATGAGGATACAAAAAGCAATACTTTTTTTAGTCAATTGATAAGTCTCAAACAAAAGGGTTCAATAATGGAGCACATTGAGGAGTTCCAAAAATTGAATATAAGGGTAAAAAATATTCCAAAGGAGCATAGGATTGATGTGTTCATAGGGTCTTTAAAGGATAATATCCAACATGATGTTCGCCTTTGGGAACCTGATTCATTAGAGAAGGCATTCAGGTTAGCAAGAAAAATGGAAACAAAATTATGGCAACCAAGAAGGATACCACTCACAACTATAAAGATGGAAGTGTTGTTGCCCCCAGCCTTCCACAACCTATAAGGTTGACACCACAACAATTGGAAGAAAAAAGAGCAAAAGGGCTTTGTTACAGTTGTGATAGCAAATACACTAAGTTCATAAGTGTGTTGAAAATAAATTATTCTACATAGATTGTGAAGAGGAAGAAGAAAAGGAACAAGAAAGTTCAAAAGAAGAGGATATACTCCAGGAACAGAGCCTAGATAAAGAAGAAAATAAATCCGACCATATCTTGTAATGCATTGGCATGAATTACCACTCCTCAAACCATCAAGATAGAAGGACAAATCAGAAGAAAAAGGTAATAGTTTTGATTGATTCAGGAAGCACCCACAATTTTATTCATTGTAAGGTAGCAAAAGAATTGAATTGCTTCCTATATCCAGCACCAGAGTGTCAAGTGATGATTGCAAATGGAGGAACAATAAATTGCTCTGGAAAATGCCATAATGTCAAGCTATCCATGGGAGAATATGTATTGACTAGCCCAATGCTTTCCATTCCAATGGGAGGTGCTGATGTTGTACTAGGAGTCCAATGGCTACAATCCTTGGGTACAATAGCTTTAATTTTCAAGAACTTTTCATCAAATTTTCTATGGAAGGAAAGGAAGTTGAATTAAGGGGTATTACAGGGAAACCAGGAAAGATAAATAAGCTCTAATGGTATGACAAAGCTTCTAAAAAAGGAACGAAAAGGTGTAATTGCACAATTATGTTCGCTAGATGTTTCCACATTGGAATCATCTATTCTCCAGATCTCCAAATAGTCTTGGACAATCATTCCAAGGTATTTGAGACTCCCAAAGGTCTCCCACCTATTCGTGATCATGATCATGCTATTCATCTGATTCCAGGAAGTGGTCCTCCAAACATCAGGCCGTACAGATATCCCTATGCCCAAAGAGTGAAATTGAACGTATGGTTGTAGAAATGCTAGAGGCCGGTATAACTCAACCTAGTCAAAGTTCTTTCTCTACTCTAGTAGTATTTGGTCACAAGAAGGATGGATCATGGTACATGTGTCCAGATTATAGGGCGTTCAACAAGCTCACTATTAAAGATAAATTTCCCATTCCTATCGCTGATGAATTATTGGATGAATTGCATGGATCAATTTACTTCACCAAGTTGGATCTTCATTCAGGATATCATCAAATCAAAATGAAGATGGAAGACATTCCAAAAACATATTTAGAACTCATGAGGGTCATTATGAATTTTTGGTCATGCCTTTTGGCCTTACCAATGCACCTTCAACATTTCAAGGTTTGATGAATTCAATTTTCAAACCATTCCTTAGAAAATTTGTGTTAGTATTTTTTGATGATATACTAATCTACAACAAGTCTTGGAAGGATCATGTTGAACATGTTGACAGGGTGCTACAACTATTGGAGGAGAAACAATTATATGCAAAAAGATCAAAATGTTTCTTTGGAGTCCAGGAGGTGGAATATCTAGGTCATATTGTATCTCATGAAGGAGTTAAGGTAGACCTTAGCAAAATGAAAGCCATTAAGGAATGGAAAATCCCCACATCCATAAAGCATCTGCGAGGATTTCCTAGGTTGACAGGGTATTATCACAAGTTTGTTAAGAATTATGGGAGAATAGCAGCACCTCTAACAACATTATTAAAGAAAGATGCATTTTCATGGACTCCGGAAGCAACAAAGGCCTTTGAACATCTTAAAGAGGCAATGTGCCAAGCACCGGTCTTAGCTACACTGTACTTCACAAAAACCTTTATTGTGGAATGTGATGCTTCAGGAAATGGAATTGGTGTTGTTCTAATGCAAGATGAAAGACCCATTGCTTTTGAAAGTCGTCCAATCAAGGGAAAGTTTTTACACAAAGCTATTTATGAGAAGGAAATGTTGGCAATACTCCATGCACTTAAGAAATGGCGACCCTACCTAATGGGAAGACACTTCAAGGTAAAAACGGATCATGATAGCCTCAAATACTTGTTAGAACAAAGATTATCCTCTGAAGAGCAACAAAAGTGGGTCACAAAGATGTTGGGTTACGACTTTGAAATCATCTACAAAAAAGGGAAGCAAAATGTGGTGGCAGATGCACTCTCAAGAAAGGATGAGGATGTGGAAGCATTGTTGTGCGCCATTTCTATTATCCAACCAGATTGGATAAACGAAGCAAGGAGGAATGGAAGAATGACGAAGAAGTGTGGGCACTTATTCGAAAGTTACAACAAGATTCCAGTACGTCTGATACATTTACCTGGAAAAATGATTCATTATGGTACAAAGATCGCTTATACCTCTGTAAGAATTCCCAGCTAAAACAAAATATTCTTATGGAATTACACACTTCTCCCTTAGGAGGGCACTCAGGATTTTTAAAAACTTACGACAAGGTTAAGAAGGAATTTTTTTGGGATGGCCTTAAATCAGATATTCAAAATTTTGTGGCAGAATGTTTGGTTTGCGAACAAAATAAAGTTGAAAAAATTAAGACACCGGGTCTATTACAACCTTTATCCATTCCAAGCCAACGTTGGGAGGAGGTTTCAATCGATTTTATCACAGGTTTACCCAAGTCTGAGGGAAAGAGTGTCATCATGGTGGTAGTTGACAGACTTACCAAGTATGCACACTTTTGTGCATTATCACATCCATTTAAAGCCACTACAGTTTCTACTGCATTTATCGAAACAATTCAAAAGCTACATGGAAACCCAAAGATTATTGTAAGTGACAAAGATCCCATTTTCACTGGAAAATTTTTGGACAGAATTATTTTCTTGTCTTGGTACTCAGTTAGCTCATAGCTCATCTTATCATCCTCAATCTGATGGGAAAATTGAGATAGTAAACAAATGTATGGAAGGATATCTTCATTCCTTTGTATCTGATAAACAAACATAATGGGTCAAATGGTTGCCTCTAGCTAAATGTACCCTATAATACTTCCTAACATACAACAACAAAAATGACCCGATTTATGGCACTTTATGGGTATCAGCCACCATCCATCACATCATATTTAAGAGAAAATTCTAAGGTTCAAGCAGTGGAACATCACATCGAAAATCAACAAAAATTCCTCCAACTCTTAAAGGATAACCTCATGTTGGCACAAAATAGAATGAAACAACAGGCAGATCAACATCGCAACGAAAGAAGTTTTGATGTAGGTGATTGGGTATTCCTACGGCTACAACCATATAAACAAATATCCCTCGAGAAAGCTAAGAAGGATAATAAATTATCACCAAAGTATTATGGTCTGTACAAGGTGTTGCAAAAGACTGGTACTATGGTATACAAATTAGAGCTTCTTGCAGCTTCTCAATTGCACCTAGTTTTCCATGTTTCTTGTTTAAAGAAGGTTATAGGCGATAAGTTCCCAGTTTAAACAATATTGCCAGAACTTGATGAGGAATGAAAAATTATATTGGAACCAGAAGCAGTCAGAGAGACAAGAACTCGACAGCTATGAAATCGATCAATTTTAGAGTATCTTATCAAGTGGAAGAACTTATCTGCTGGAGATTCCACATGGGAGGATGAAAATTTTATACAGAAGCATCCAGAACTACTCAAGCGTTGAGGACAACACTTTTTTGAAGGAGAGGGGCATGTTGGGTCCCTATAATACTAGTGATTACTCGATTACTATTGTAGCTGTACCCCTTATTAATATTGTTGTGCCCCTATTGTCCCCATATTGTTATTACTGTGCCCCATAGAATCCCTCTATTGTTATTTTTGTGGCTTTATATTATTATTGTTAGGTCAGCTGGGTTATATTGTGACTCCTTAGACTCCTATATATAGAAAGGATGTTTTTTCATTTGAATCATCCGAGAATTGTTCATTTATGTAATGTAAAGGAGGTTGCCGCCTCGAAGAGGCTGAATTCTAAGGCGTTGATATATCTTTTCTATCTTTTCTTGAGCTGGTTTCATAACATAGGTACATCGAGGTAATTTAATGTACCACTTGGCTACGACACCTATTAGAGTTCGTTGAAAATGTCGAAGACGAATAAAATCATCAACATATGAATTAGAGGAGTACCAGTGGTGGTATGTCATCATGTGGGCTTGTGGATCCTCCTTTGCTTTTCCATCAAACTTCAAACAATCTCTCGAAATCTTGGATGGAACTGGAGGCAAGTATGGAGAATGAAGAATGGGATCATTCATGAGTTTAGAGACATCTGGTAGCTCTAATGGGCCCAGACTACAAAACCCATCTTTGTTGCTACGGATTTTGTTCCCATAGTGGAGGATTTTGTCCATATGGAATTTGATTTTCCCCCAGTGTAGGTTACCTTGCCCGTAGGGAGGAATATTACCTCGATAGCCTTGATACTATCTGGCCATAGGCTTCTGATAAGAAACATATAGGTTAAAAGGTTTTTGAACCTGTTGGCCTTGGACATATGGATTTTGCACCTCCTTCCCCTGGACATAAGGGTTTTGAACCTACTTCCCTTGGACATAATTATTTTGCACCTATTTCCCTTGGACATAAGGATTCTGAACCTATTTCCCTTAGACATAGGGATTTTGAGCCTGTTGTTGCAGGAGTTGACCTTAGCCTTGTAGAGGGTGACCCTGTTGATATGAATACAAGGGTTGTTTAAGCCCGGGTTGACCTTGTTGCTACAAGGGTTGACCTGGTTGCTGCAAGGGTTAGCCTTTCTGTTGTAAAGGTTTTCCCTGTGGTTGCATAGGTTGACCTTACGAAGGCATAGGTTGGGAAGATTGGTGAACAAACTACATCTATAACTGCAAATTTTGTTGCGACTGTTGCAAGGATTGCCCCTACAGTTGTTGTAGTTGTCTTTGCTATTGTATTTTCTAACCTTGCTGCTACAAAGATGGCCCTTGTAGCTATGAAGGTTGCCCTTGCTTTTGTAAGGGTTGCTCTTGCTATGGCGAGGGTACTTGGACATTTCCTGGAGCAATACCTTGAAATTTCCCGAATTGGATCTAGCCATATCCAACAGGCAAGATAGATGGACTAGGTTGAACATAGGGTCTAGCTTGATGGACGTAAGAAGGAGTTACCATCACTTGTGAACCATATGGAACATGAGGAGGTTGGAATGGACCTTGACCCACATACAGCTGCTAGTACTGGACGTTACTTAACCCAGACGGACCAACAGGGCTCAGATGTTAGTATTGGACATTACTCGATCCAGAAGGACTAGCAGAGTTCTTATTAGCACCATAAGAGGGCTAGTTCCTTCCAACCACCTGAGATTGTGAGCCACCCACATTGGCTGTGCCAGAAATCATGGAGATATTTGGATCTTTCCTCCTAGGCATTGGTACAACATGTCCACTTACTGGAGGATTTGAAAAACTTACACAAACTTGACTCGAGACCCTCATTTGAATTGGAAGAGTCAGTTGAAATGATGAAACGAGTGGATTTAGAATGGTGGTTTGCACCGAAACTGAAGTGACTACAATATGCACATTCAGTTGAGAGGTCGAATTCTGAATGAATGGATGCGAGGTAGGGATAGTGCGAGACGAACATATAGGGTTATTATACAATGAAGAAGCACTAGGAGTGCCCAACACTAGCTAATATAGAGAGGTATAACCATGCAGTAATGAATGCCCACTATACCAAGGGTAAATGCTCATTAGAAAGCTTCCCGTGTAATGAAAACCTTCAGGAGGAAATTGATATCCCTGTTCATCAACAACGTGAGGAGTGTGTGTAGCAGAAACCTTTGAGTGACTCCATGAGGAAACTAGAATATTCCCTTATGATTCCATGGGTGGAAATAAACGACGATGGACAACCAAAGATGTTTGACGGCATAATTATAAATGAATAACCAATTGATCATACGAATTGCAGATTTGTTGTAGTGATATCACAACAGGATCGAGCAAATGATTTGGAGGGAAAACAACGAGTCCTTGCTGACCTTCAGGGGTTGGCAAACTCTCAGGAGTATGGATAAGATTATCTCAAGATTCCAGGCTAGATTGGTAAGGTGACCCAATATTGGAGGAGGACAAGATGACAAAGTTTGAGTACTCAGAACAATTCCAAGTTCAACACCTTGGTCCTCGAGTGACTGCGGGAGTTCGGGAAGAGGCTTTTGAGATGATCTTTCAGATGGAGGAGTGGAAAAGGAACTAGGCAAACCTCATGGTTCTGCCACAATGACTTTGTCTCAAATAACAAGAGAAAAGAGGTTAATTTCAGGGCTTCTTCAAAATGTATTAAATGTATACTCATGATGTGGTCTAGAAAAAGAGTATCAAGAATATGATGTGATCATTGGAAAAAAAAAATTAATACACTCAAACAGATTGGTGCCTTTTCATGTCTTAAGAGTCGAGAAAAATGCAAAGATGACTCTATTTCTTTTTGTTTGAATGATTTTGAAAGGACAAGTGCTCGATGATATTTTAAATTAGAAAGTTAAAAATACCAAAATGACTGCTCAGGATAATCTAGGCAAAGGATTACCAGGTAACTGTGAACTGTAGAGTACCTCGTGACAAACTGCGAATTACGGGTAGGAAATCTCCTCTAATGTTGTGTTCAGTGTATCTGTTGGAAATAATACTCAGAGGGGGGGTGAATCAATATTATCAAGTCAAATATTCCTTTTCAAAACAAATGATATGCGCTACTTCAGTTAGTTCAACCCACGTATATACGCAACTATGCAGAAGGAAAACCGCGTATGCAAAGAAAGCTTTTAATTTACTTTATCTTTCTGATGATGATTGTTAATCTGCATTGCATAAACAAATAACCAGTAACCAGAGACAGTAAAACAGAACAAAAGGACAATCATGCACAAGAACACAAGATATAAGGTGGAAACGCAATGTGGGTGAAAACCACCTACTGCAATTCGTCTCTATCTTCTTTTAAATTAGAAACTTCTTTTACAATGTACTGGTGCAGTCCTTTACCAGTACGCAGGCTGCAACCTGCAGAGAGCTACAACCCTCTCTCTTTCTCCAGCTTCACCTGGAAGTGAGCTACAACCCCCTTTAGCGCTTGCACTAGCCAAGATACTAGTACGTAGGTGCTGGCCTACAGAAGGCTACAACCTTCTCTTTCTTCTAGGGACCACGTTTCATAAATTTTCAGACTGAATCCATAAAAATCAATCAATCATCAAGAATCAACCAATCTCCTTTCCACCAATTAGATCTGAATCAAGTAGATTTTTCTCTGACAACTATACCCAAAACAAAGTACTCGAAACCACACACCAAACACTGAACCCAGAACACAGTAGCAATAAACAGAAGCAGCTAGATCACAACTTAAAGTACATACGCTATTTCAATAACCAGCAACATGCGTGCATACGCTTCTGTGTTTGGAGCAACCTGCGTATACGTTGTTTTCATTCACTGAACCAGTGTGTATACGCGCCTTCGCTTCACTGAACCTGCGTACAGATCTATAAGGGATAATTCTCTCTTTCAGATATTCAAAAACACTAATTAACCCAGATTATCAGTGTTATAGATCAAGCAGGCGCCACATATAATAGACCAAAATCATATAAAGATACTATCATTCAAGCTTAAATATTATGACCCATCAATAGAACTTATCCTTCTTCTTTGCGCTAAGGATCCTCCTTTATTCAAATCCAGATCTGCACCATAACCCAATTACCAACATTCAGATCTACCACTTTTTCAGATATTCAATGATAATTCAAATCATGATTTGCCACAAGATAACCTTCCTCTTTTATAGTCTTAGGCCTTCCACAATACCACGGTCCAAAACCATAACATTTCATTACCATGAACCCAAAACTAGGGATCAACACATCTGACGAGATGCCATGGTCCAAAACCATAGGTTCAAATCCCAAGGGCTAACTACCATGGACCAAAAGTAAGTTCCCTAACATATACGTGCTTTAGTAACGTATAACCCGTGTGTATACATGTCTTCATCTAGATGAACCTGCGTATATGTCTTTATATTCTTTCTGAGTGCCTGAACTGAGATCTGTCACTAAGTTGAGTTGCCATCAAGGACAACACTAGAGCCATAACATCAAACCTATGCCATAATGCCAACAATCTCCCCCTTTGGACTTGATGGCAACACCAAGGTCCTCTTTCATTCTCCCCCTTTGTCATCAAGGGCAAAGGGTTGTGCTCCCCCTGAGTACATGCTAAAATCTCTACCCTGTTGTTCTGACCATGCTCCCCCTGACTGTAGGCAAGATCTGCAAAAGATGTTCTTCAAGACGAACCATGACATATACATCATAAAAGACCTTCCTATCACCACAAGACTCAATACATACATCCTTCACCCAACCACATGGGGATCATCCACCCAACCAGGTGGGGATACATCAGGAAATTACATATGACAACCAAGTACATTACGTATTCATCCCAGGCATAGTGGGGAAACCAAAATAGGCTGTTACATGACCTTGACACCATAAAAAAAAAAAAAAAGATACAGACATAGAGACGAAGTATGTAGAGCAAGACTTATGAAAATCACCAAGCAGCAGCATCTGTCAATCACCACTTAGATCAGCAACCATGATTTCCTTCTGTTCTCCCTCTGCACTTGTTCCGCCAACAATAGTTGTGAACAAGAACCACAAGCTTCTAAGACAATGCTAACAATGCATCACTAGAAGTTTATCTGCTCCCCCTGAACCTGTGCCAGATGTTCTCTTTCAGACCCATATCAGACAACTTCTAACCAAAGCCTGTCCCTTCTGATATCCATCAAGCCTCCATATACGTGACTTGTTCTGCACCAACCAGCGTATGTACGCAGATTCTCCTTAGGCAACACGCATACACCCATTTTTTCTGAAATTGACAAGATTTAATAGCAAGATGATGCATCAACTACTCCTAGCTTCTGTTTCAGATATTCAAATGTTTCCCTGGGTAGTGGTTTGGTGAGAATATCAGGCACTTGTTCCTTAGAAGGAACATACTCCAATTTGACCTTTTGTTCTACCACTTGTTCCCGGAGAAAGTGATACTTGATCGGTATGTGCTTGGTCTTTGAATGCATGACTACATTCTTTGAAATGCTGATTGCACTTGCATTATCACATAAGATGGAGATATGTGGTGTACAGGTGATTTTAAAATCCTGCAAGGTTTGCATCATCCAAAGGAGTTGAGTGCAGCAAGATCCAGCTACCACATATTCCGCTTCAGTTGTAGATAAAGCAATCAAACTCTATTTCTTGCTGAACCAAGATACTAATCTAGAACCCATAAAGAAAGCACCACCACTTTTGCTCTTTCTGGCATCTACACTTCCACTTCCGCCAACAATAGTTGTGAACAAGAACCACAAGCTTCTAAGACAATGCTAACAATGCATCACTAGAAGTTTATCTGCTCCCCCTGAACCTGTGCCAGATGTTCTCTTTCAGACCCATATCAGACAACTTCTAACCAAATCCTGTCCCTTCTGATATCCATCAAGCCTCCATATACGTGACTTGTTCTGCACCAACCAGCG
Source organism: Pinus taeda (assembly GCA_000404065.3). Classification (NCBI taxonomy): domain Eukaryota; kingdom Viridiplantae; phylum Streptophyta; class Pinopsida; order Pinales; family Pinaceae; genus Pinus; species Pinus taeda. Next base: position 54,205 of record APFE031527847.1, read on the forward strand.
TATGTACGCAGATTCTCCTTAGGCAACACGCATACACCCATTTTTTCTGAAATTGACAAGATTTAATAGCAAGATGATGCATCAACTACTCCCAGCTTCTGTTTCAGATATTCAAATGTTTCCCTGGGTAGTGGTTTGGTGAGAATATCAGGCACTTGTTCCTTAGAAGGAACATACTCCAATTTGACCTTTTGTTCTACCACTTGTTCCCGGAGAAAGTGATACTTGATTGGTATGTGCTTGGTCTTTGAATGCATGACTACATTCTTTGAAAGGATGATTGCACTTGTATTATCACATAAGATGGAGATATGTGGTGTACAGGTGATTTTAAAATCCTGCAAGGTTTGCATCATCCAAAGGAGTTGAGTGCAGCAAGATGCAGCTACCACATATTCCGCTTCAGTTGTAGATAAAGCAATCAAACTCTATTTCTTGCTGAACCAAGATACTAATCTAGAACCCATAAAGAATGCACCACCACTTTTGCTCTTTCTGGCATCTACACTTCCACCCCAATCTGCATCTATATAAGCATGAAGAGTGAGATCTGTATCTCTAAGATACCATAAGCCATAGTTTTGAGTTCCTTGAAGATACTTGAAAATTCTCTTTACTGCCTGAAGATGAGTTTCCTTAGGATTTTCCTGAAATATTCCAACTATTCCCACTGCATGCATGATGTTTGGTCGGGTACCTGTCAAATAAAGTAGACTTCCAATGATGGATCTATAGGTTGGTTGATGCACTGCTGGTGATTCATCATTTGCACTGAGATTGCATCCTGTAACCATAGGGGTACATACTAGTTTCGAATCTTCCATGCCATACTTCTTCAGAATCTTCTTGAGGTACTTGGTTTGAGACAAGAAGGTACCGCCTTCATTTTGTTGGATTTGTAATCCAAGAAAGTATGTCAGTTCTCCAAGCAAAGACATTTCGAATTCTTTCTGCATCACAAAGGCAAAGCTTTGACTCATAGCTTCTTTATTGCTGCCAAAGATAATATCATCTACATACACAACAAGTATTAGCAATTTGTCATTTTCAATTTTTATATAAAGATTGCTATCTGCTGATCCTTTTGAAAATCCTTGTTGATGGAGATATTTTTCCAAACAGTAGTACCAAGCCCTTGGAGCTTGTTTAAGACCATAGAGAGTCTTTTTTAGTCTGCATACAAGATTTGGATCATTCCCAAGAATGAATCCATCTGGTTGCTCAATGTACACTTCTTTTTCTAAGTCTCCATTCAAAAAGGTTGATTTCACGTCCATTTGAAATACTTTGAACTTCTGAAAACTTGAGAGAGAAAGGAACTTTCAGATGGCCTCAAGTCTAGCAACAGGAGCAAAGGTTTCTTCAAAGTCTATTCCTTCTTGTTGAGCATACCCTTTACAAACAAGTTTGGCCTTGTTTCTAATTACTTCCCCATTTTCATTCAACTTATTTTTGAAGATCCATTTTGTCCCTATGACATTCTTATCTTTTGGCCTAGGAACCAACTCCCAAGTGTTGTTCTTTTCGATTTGTTCAAGTTCTTCATCCATTTCCTTGACCCAACATTCATCTTTGCAAGCCTCTCTTATATGTTGTGGTTCTGTGGAGGAGAGTAATGCCAAATAGCTTGAAGCTTCTGCAATTGTTATTCTTGTTTGTATGCCAGCCTCCTTTTGCCCCAAAACTTGTGATTCTGGATGATTCTTTTGAACATACCTAGAAGGCGTCTTTTCTTCAATCCTTATCTGTTCCTCTGGCTCCTCATGGGTTTCTTCTTCATAGTTTTCTTCTTCATCATCAGTCTGATTTTGAGGGTAGTCTTCATCGTCTTTGATATTTTCATAATTTACTTGCCTAGGAATGTATCCTTTTTCATCAACCGCTACATCAATGCTGTCAACAATTCTTCCAAGTCTTTTATTGTAACACTTATATGCTTTTTTGTGGGGAGAATAACCAAGGAGAATGCCTTCACCTGATCTAGGTTCAAGTTTGCCAAGTTTTTCATCATTATTCTTAATATAGCATTTTCTTCCAAAAATTTTGAAATGCTTTACCGAAGGAGTCTCACCATACCAGAGCTCATGAGGAGTTTGAGTGTTGTTCACTCGGACATTTGTTTTGTTGATAATAACAATCGTAGCAAATGCAGCTTCACCCCAGAAGGTTGTGGGAGTTCCAGACTCATCAAGCATAGCACGAGCCATTTCTTGAACAGTTATGTTCATCCTTTCCACCACTCCATTTTGCTAAGGATTCCTAGCTATAGAGAATTCCCTTCTTATTCCATGTTCTTCACAGAAATCAAAAAATTCATTTGAGGTAAACTCCCCAC
>APFE031527864.1:0-10832 GCA_000404065.3 Pinus taeda
CTCTCCCTATCCTCCTCTCTCCCACACCTCTCTCTCTCTCTCCCCCCACTTCCTCTCCCTATCCTCCTCTCTCCCAGACCTATCTCTCTCTCTCTCTCTCTCTCCCCCTCCCTCTATCTTCTCCCTCCCTCTATCTCCCCCTCTCCCTTCCTCTCTCTCCCTTTCTCTCCCTCTCACTCCTCTCTCTCTCTCTCCTCTCTCTGACTATCTGCCTCCCTTTCCCTCTCCCTCTAGCCCCCACCCTCTCTCCACCTCTCGTCCTCTCCCTCCCCCTCAACTACTCTCTCACACTCTTTCTCCCTCTCCCTCTCCCACTGTCTTACTCTCTCTCTCCCCCCTTCCTTATCTTGTCCTCTCCTCCTCTCCTTCCCCCTCCTCCCCTCTCTCCCTCTCTCGTTCCTCTCTTGATCCTTCTCCCCCTCTCCCCTCACATCTATCTCTCTCTCTCTACCCCTATTCCTCCATGTCTCCCACTCTCCCTCTCCCCATCCTCCTCTCTCCTACAACTCTCTCTCCCCCCTCGCACGTCTCTCTCTTCCCAGCCCCTCTCTCTTCTCCCATCCCTCTCTATCTTTGTATCTTTCCATCCTCTTTTATCCCTCTCTATCTCGCTCTCCCTCTCCGTCTCTCCCCCTCTCACTCCCTCTGCCCCTCTAAATCTCTCTCTCACACTCTCTCCCTGTGCCTTTCCCTCACCCTTCCTACCCCACTCTCTCTCTTTCTCCACCTCCTCTTCCACTCTCCCACCCCACTGGCTCTCTCTCTCTCTCCCTTGGCCCTCATTCTCCTTATCTCTCTCGCTCTCAATATCACCATCACATCATGAAACAAGCTAAAGCATGTCATTTAAAAAACTAAAGCATAATCATCATTATCATAATCATATCATTTAACAAATACAATCCACATCATGTAGCAGAAAAAAAACAACTTATCAATTAGAAATCAATTATAGGCATATTATCTAAGAAACAAAATCATTATATCATCTAACAAACAATAAAACAAATAATACTAAAATATATACACATTAAATGTGCACAAAATTGTCAACATCGTATTATCTTTCAATGCAATCATATTATCTAATTAGCAAAAGAACAACCGTCATATCACATAAATAAACAAAAATTGCTTTCATTTAAAAAAACAGATAAAATACACCAACATATACATATCATTTTAAATAAAAAACAATGTCTATGCATAAATATCAATGTCATGTCATCTAAAAAATATATCATATTCTCAAAAAATACAATTTATGGGTACATTTAAAAAAAAATAAGCCTCTTTTCACATTTAAATAAACAAACACATCCATTTCACATATCTTATAAAAATAAAAATAAAAATCAACTCATGAATGAATTCTTTTATATCATCCATTTTCCAAAAAATAAATAATTACATATAATAAAATAGTACAAAGATATCTTTTCACATTATAAATAATAAATTATAAATCAAAACATTCAATTTACAAAAATATTCCTATATAATTTCAAATCAATAAATAATTATACAAACATAAATATAACTAAACAATTCAAGTACAATAATTAAGTGAAATAACTATATAAATATAAATATATAAGTCAAATACCAATAGATATAGAACAATAACTTTAAGTATATTATATTAGTTTTATTTCTTATATATTTAATAATTTAATATAAATATTTATTGAATAAATTAAATATTTATAATAAGAAAATCAAATATTAAAAATTAAAAATAAAAATTTGTCTACATAAAAATTTGAAATACTTAAATGTAAGAAAATAATTTAAAATAAGTAAATTGAGGTTGACAGATAAATAAGTGGAGTAAAAAGAGAATTCTATCCTGTGGATGACAATAGTGAGAAGCAACTACCTCTTAAGAGGTTGAAGCCAATAGTCAAGATATGTGGAAGAGTCCAAAAGCTTCTAAAAGTGGTAGCATGATTCCTCAATTCAAAAGAAAATGCAATGTTGAAAGAGTTCAAAAACAACTTAAAGTGTGAAATAGGAAATGATATAAATTTGAAGCTTCAAGGACTTTGATAAATTGACATTTAGACATTAGTTCATGTTTTATAAACTGTGATTTGGAAAAACTATGAAATGTTATGAAGCTTTATAACAAAGAACTAAAGCTGTTTTCAAATAGAACAGAGCAAAAAGATCAAAAAACTTAAATATAAGGTTTTATGACAAAGAACTAATGATGTTTTCGAAGTTACATTGCCATCAAACATAACAAACCAAGAAAATAAAAAATCTTTAGGACCAAGAACAGAGCGCAAAAAAAAAAAATAAACTAAAACTAAAAGTAAGAAAAATTAATGGGATTGACGGCTGACAACAAAAAGAGCAAAAGGAGATTAATGGAATGGAAGAGCAATAACAAAACATAAAATTTAAAAGCATTAACATTTATGAAAGAATAAATCATAACTGTGAATATAAAATAAATAATTGTCATGGCGATATCAAACATCATCCATGCATCCCTTCTGGCTGATCCTCTTGGTCAAAACCAAAAAATAAATCATAAATATGAATATGAATATAAAATAAATACCTGTCATGGCTGTACAAAAACTTCCTTGGCCTGTTGCTGCTACCGCCGTCTCTTGAAGGCCTGGCTGAAGAATACAGTGCATAGGCATGATTCTCAAGGCTGATCTTTATTCAGCTCTAACTCTTCTCCAACGCACCGATAAACGGGATCTTTCAAGCGAGCTTTGGGCTCATATGCCAGAGAATTCACCGGGTACTTTGGCCACGTCGTTTGCTCCGAAGATCTTGTGAATATTGGCAAATTTGTGATGTTTTTCCGGAGGAAAATACGGCACGGTGCGTTCGACGAATTCGAAGCCATCTCTGTCATTAAACATAAATCATCATGGTTTACTATGGCGAAAAAAAATCAATACATGACACATAAATATGACTAACTGCGAGGTAAATAATTATTTAAATCATTACAGAAAATAACTAACTGCGAGGTAAATAATTATTTAAATCATGACAGAAAATAACTAGAGAACGCACCATTTCTTGATATAGAGATTTTTTTAATTCCCAACGGGCACACTCAGCTGCAAGATCGAAATCTTGGTTTATTTGAGTGCCACACGGCGGCCGTTGTTAATGACGAATTTTGCAGTCAAAGTACCCACCATGGTGTGGTGTTCTGGGCTCAATTTTTGAGTGCAAATTTGCGGGAACCCTGACTTGTGCTCAACGAAGCGTTATATGAACAGTTAACCCTGAATCAAGACCTGAGTGTCATATGAACAGTTAACCCTGAGTGTCATATGGTACGCCTGTATGTCATAGGAATCACCAAAGCTGCTCGAAATTCGAAGATCTTTCGTTCTCGTGTACAGATCAACCCTCGAAGAATTGTATCTCAGAATTCGAAGATCTTTCGTTCTCGTGTACAGATCAACACATACTTGCCAATCTGAATATAGATAGGCGAGGAGAAAAATACTCAAAAATGATAAGAATTTCCCTACTTCATTCGACGAGTATATTCTCCGGTCTGCCAGGTATATGTAGTATCCACGAATTTCCCTACTTCCTTCGACGAGTATATTCTCCGGTCTCCGGTCTGCCGGTTCCCACGCCCTTTTGAAGGTTTTATCGACGCCAAGCTTTTGAAGGTTTTATCGACGCCAAGCATTATACGTTGCGGAGTGTAATACCACGCGCCCGTAAATACCGGAGTGTAATACGCTGACAAACGTTGCTTTTGCCAGAGAATATAAGGAACTTGACATAAAACAAACACAACAGCCATTGTTCCAGTGGAATATGCCGCTTTATTGTCAGATATCATAACAAATTATAGGTTCCCACTTTGTTTAGAAGATTGGATATATTTCAAATTTAAAAATCGCGTTGGTTTTCTCTAATATTGAGAACCAGTCCGCACGGTTTTGAAAGGAGGCTAAGCCATAAATAGTAAATAATGTTTCAAATCACTTTTTATTATCTATGGCTCTCTCATGTGATGTTTACATAGTGAGTTTGCTTCGAATTATTTTTAAACTCTGGTATGAGATACTAACCATATAAGCTTTCTAAATATAGTTGCGGATATTTTAGTTTGAAATTTTTTTTTTTTATTCTACAATTGTATTATATTTGTGAAAGTTAAAAGTAAAAATATAATAGCTGTTAGTTTTAATGGTTAAATTTAGAAAATATTAATTATAGCCTTGAAAGTTCACAAAAGTAAAACGATAACGATTATATTTAGAAATAAGAAAATAATTTGCATTCTTGAATATTTCTGGCACATTTAAGTAAACTCCAATTGTTGAATTTAAAAAATATTACTTAAATTTATTAAATTTTTGAAATACAAAAAGTTAACAGCTAAATTTAGAGAGTTGATCCCTAACTCCATTCTCCAATGTCATAGAAAAATAAACAGTTAAATTTAAAGATAAAAAATCTTAAAAAAAAATTAAAGAAACCTTAGAAAGTTATTGGTGAAATTTATGGATAACTTAATTTTTTTCAATATTTTTAAGAGTGTTGCAAAACCATAGTCTTAGTTACTAAATCTTTGAGGGCTTATTTTTGTAAGGTCCATTAGTTATATGATTACAACAATGAGGGAAATAATATGGAAGCATCCACTGAGCTTCCCAATAATATTTTGATTTTAAAATAAATATATTAGTATATATATTTTTGAATTCTCTAATTATAATAAATTTATTATTAGATATTCATATTTATTGTGCTATATATTAACATTCACTAATTGTTTAATACAATATGTGTCCCTTAATCAAAAGGCATTATGAATGCCAAAAAACTGAGAATTACAAACTCTTCCACAATTCCACCTCTAACCACTATTACCATTGAGAGAAAATGACATTGATTACTTGATAGTCCTTAACATACAATCTCTAAAATTAGGTAAACCAAATCTTCCACAATGCCACCTCTAACAACTATTGCCGTTAACAAAAAATGGCATTGATTACATTATAATCTTTAACATACAAACCCTAAAATTAGGCAAACCATAGGGCATGGTGATCTCTAACACAATGAATTCTAGAATTTTTCCCCCTAGTATAGTGTCACGATGAATACATTGTGACTCCTAAAAAGTCACAACACACATCAACTTTAATACTTAGCACATTAACTATAACCTATGTATACTTAATGTGGCATAACATAGTCAAGGTAGAGGTGAATCAAGTGTAGCTCCTTCAAATTAAATTCCATTAGAAGGGAATATAAAATATGTTGAGTATTATGTAGATGATATTTTGACTATTGACATTGACGGAAATAGCATTTTATGGGAGTTAGTCTATGGCAATAATATAGATGAATACTCATAATTCTCCCATTAGATAATATCATAATGACATATATTTTGTAGATCACTTGGGGCCTTAATGTTGGTGTGTCAAGCACATTTCAGCTATTATGCTTATTCTTTCACAAACATAAATGTATATTTCTTAAATTTTATAAAACAATATTGATGAGTACTCATAATTCTCCCATTAGATAATATGATAATGGCATATATTTTGTAGATCACTTGGGGCCTTAATGTTGGTGTGCCAAGCCCATTTCAACTATTATGCTTATTTTTCACAAATATGCGTTCTTGGCTGGCCAACTCATCCATCATAATACTCATCCATTATAATTATTTATGTTTTCATCCATCATAATTATTATTGTTTTACTGAGGTCTATGTCTCCAACTCTTTCCAAGGATAGGCTTTTTCAGTTATTATTAAGTAATTGATTTGGTTGTTAATTATTTCAAAAACAAACTTATCTTTTGATTTCGTGTATTTTTTAAACATCAATTTCTTTGACATTTGAATTTTCGTTATTTTGTTGGAGTTTTTTTTAATTATTATTAATAATTTGGCTACGGTTACATACTAAGATTTTTAAAACACTCTCATTAAAAGTAAGAATTAAAAAATTAAAATACATTTTAAAAAAACATGGAAAATTTAAAATAAATAATAAGATAACATATGTTTTATTATTATTTATATGTTAGAAAAGTTGTTTTAATTTAAAATAAGAGAAAATTATATGGTAATATTATTTGTCTTATATGCAGTTGCCAAAAAGTTATGATATTAATTATATAACTTTACTATAATATTATATCTTAGACACATAACGATTATATATTTCCAAATAAAAAGTTGAAAACATTACATTTCAATTTAACATGAGGCCTAGGTTAAAATTTAAAGATATGTATAAATATTATATATTGATAACATGACATACATATATATATATCTATATATCTGTGTGCGTGTGTTAGAGAGAAGGGTTTTTTCTTAGGCAACTGAGATTTATTATAAACTAATCTCTTCCAACATATGAGATTTTTCAGCCACAGCTCAAACTTTATTATTTTAACTAGTGGATTGGTGTTAATTTTTTAAAAAAGGAACTTCCTAAGAGCTTCCTTTTTTTAGGTAACTTGCAAACTTCTTTCACAATTCCCCATTATTTGAGAGTTTTTTTACTTTAGTTGTCTTTTGCATTCTTTAATTATTATTATTAATTAGGCTCAGTTACATGATTAAACATTCCTTTTTATTATTTTTTAGTTATTATTATTCATTAAAATTAATTACATGGCAAGATTTTTGCTTCAGTTAATTTTTATTTTTTAATTATTATTACTAGGTTTTATTACATGAAAATAATTTTAAAATATTATTAATAAAAATAATAATTTAAAAATCTAAATACATTTAAGAAGTAATACATATAAAATTTAAAATAAAAAATGACATTACTTCAAAAAGCCTAAACGAGTCCCTCAACTATAGCAAAGATGCTCTACTTTGTTGGCACTACACTGACTTTATGGCTAAGATAACATAAAAACCTATGAAAACTTTATAGGTTAGAAACTTCTTTTTAATTTAAAATAAGAGAAAATTAGATCATAATATTGTTTCCATTTCCTATCTGCTTTCCAAAAAGTTGAGTAATAACATTTATACCATTTTCAGATATAATGATTTTATGTTTATTAAAATAGGGATTTGAAAGCATTGTATTTCCATTTCAAGCTAAAATTTAAAAATATGTATAAATATTGTATATTAAATACAAAATATTTATTTTTACTTAAAAAATATTTTTCTACATAAAATAAAAAATTTGAAATTATTGAATGTTGAAGAAACATATTTTAATCTTAAATAGTGGAATATTATTATCTTTCATAAAATTAAAACATATTAAAATTAGTTTTATGACTTATTTCTTCTATACACAAAAGAAAAAAAAGCAATTTTAATATATATGCTTTTTTACCCTAAACTTTAGGAAATTCTGATCATATTTTGAAAAACTCTGGTAGTGATTTTTGTAAATACAAGTAAAAGTTGTCAAACATCATAATTTTAGGTGCACTAGAGGTATTCGATGGTGTTGAATCCATTTCCATCGTCAAAAACATGATTCAAACACCCAAATTGAAGTGATTACCGCAAAAACATAGCACAAACAAAAAATCAATGAGGAGAAGGGAGGGTGATGATCTGAAATTTATAGGTGTTCTCGCCTCATTTTTATTCAAACTACAAATATGCCTCATAAATTTTCTTTGGACAGATACGCGTTTCTTGCCGACTCATATTTCATAATTATTTATGTTTTTTTTGGCTTTTCCAAATTAAAGGATATGATTTAGTGACGTCTACCACTCCTTCCAATAGATACGCATTTTCTAGCCAACTCATATTTCATAATTATTTCTATTTTATGCACGTTTACTACAGTCAATTCTTCCAACGGATATGCTTTTTCAGCTAGTTTCAAAACTTGCTTACTTCTTTTGTTATTGTCATTTTCTAAGTGAAAAGGTGAAAAGATTAGGTAAAATGTTATGAAATTATTAGCGTTTAGGATCTAGGGATTGTGGTTAGTGTTCACAGGTAAGGGTTTAGGTCTTATAATACTTTAGTATATTATTTTAATAAACACTTAAATAAAAGATAAAAACACTTTTCAAAATTTTATAAAATGCTTAGGGTTTAGAATTTACATCTTGGGGTTTAGGGTTTAGGATTTAGGGTTAAGGGCTTAGGGTTTGCAGATGAGGGTTAGGGTTTAGGGTTTAGGGATTAGGTTTTAGGGTTTGCGGTTTGTGGTTTAGTGTTTAACCTTTACAGTTTAGTGTTTATAAGACTTTTGCAAATGGTATTAATATAACACTTAAATGAGAGTGACAAAACACTTTCTAAAATGTTATAAAATGCTTAGGGTTTAGGGTTTAGGGATTAGGGTTGAGGGTTGAGGATTGAAGGTTTACGGTTGAGGGTTGTGGGTTTATAACATTAGTAAATTCTCTTAATAAAAACTTAAATAAAAGTTACAAAATGCTTTTAAAAATGTTATAAAATGCTTAGAGTTTACCCTTTAGTGTTTATGGTGTAGGGTTTGGTGCTTGGGGTTTAGGGTTTATGGTTTATAACACTTTAGTATATGATTTTAATAAACACTTGAATAAAAAGTTACAAAACCATTTTTAAAATGTTGTAAAATTCTTAGTATTTAGGGTTTACGGTTTGTGTTTTAGGGTTTAGGTTTTGCAGTTTATGGTTGATAGCACTTTACTAAATGCTTTTAATAAACACTTAAAAGGAAACTTTCAAAACATTTTTTTAAAATGTTATAGGATGCTTATGGTTTAGTGTTTAGTGTTTAGGGTTGAGTGTTTACGGTTTGGGTTTTAGGGTTTAGGTTTTAGGGTATAAGGTTTAGAGTTTAGGGTTTTGGATCTAAGGTTTATAACACTTTAGTAAATTATTTTGATAAACACTTAAATAAAAGTTACAAAATAGTTTTTCTAATGTTGTAAAATGCTTAGGGTTTATGGTTTAGGGTTTATAACACTCTAAACTCTAAACCCTTAGCCCTAACCCTAAGCATTTTATAAAAGTTCAAACCCTAAACCTTAAACCCCAAACCCTAAACCCTATACCCTATACACTAAACCCTAAAGCCTAAGAATTTCATAACATTTTAAAGGTATTTTGTAACATTTTTTAAGTATTTATTGATGGCATTTATTGAAGTGTTACAAATCCTAAACCCTAAATAGGAAGCATTTTATAACAATTTAAAAAGTGTTTTGTAACTTTTTTTAAGTGTTTATTAAGAGAATTTACTAAAGTCTTACAACCCTAAGCACTTTAAAATGCTATAAAATGCTTAGCGTTTAGGGTTTAGAGTTTAGCTTTTACGATTTAGGGTTTATAACACTTTAGTAATTACTTTCAATAAACACTTAAATGAATCTTACATAACACTTTTTAAAATGTTATAAAATACTTAGGGTTTAGGGTTTAGGGTATAGGGTTTAGGCTTTATGGTTTGCATTTTAGGCTTTAGAGTTTAGTTTTTATAACACTTCATTAAATGATTTCAATAAACACTTAAATAAGAGTTACAATTTTTTTAAGATGTTATAAAATACCTAGGGATTAGAGTAAGGGTTTGGGGTTTAGGATTTAGGATTTAGGATTTAGGATAACGCTTTTTCAAAACGATTTTAATAAACATTTAAATGAAAGCTAGAAAACAATTTTTAAAATGTTATAAAATGATTTGGGTTTAGCGTTTACGGTTTAGGGTTTAGGTGTTGGTGTTTCAAACGTTATAAAATGATTAGGGTTTAGGGTTTATAACACTTTAGTAAATTCTTTTAATTAGCACTTTAAAAAAGCTACAAAATGCTTGTTAAAGGATTATATAATTATTAGGGTTTAGCGTTTAGGGTTTAAAATGTTATAAAATGCTTATGGTTTAGGGTGTAGGTTTTAATGTTTATAGAGCTTTAGTAAATTCTTTAGTAAATGCTAGGTTGGAAATGGACTTTTCAAGGTAACAGGTTGACAAGCAACAGACTGTTGAATGAATTATCAACGAATATTATCCATTGAGAAGCACTAATGATTGAGATGGTCTTCCCCACAAATATTACAAGGAAGATGGATTTTATTCTTCTTATCTTTTGAGCCAACCCCAACATTCTCTACGGTTTAAAATGCTTCTTGTTCCCAACTCAAAGGTCTATATTATTTCTCTTTCATCTTACCTCATGATTACTAAGGGTTATTTGTTGATGTGGAATGAATAGAGTTGACCTCATTGGTGGGAACAAGAGAATTATGAGTCTGCATAGGAGGATTTCTAGCTATTGTACCATAACATATACTCATTGACCCATTTGAAAGGTTCTCTCACTAATTCTTTGAGATGGACCGCACAACACCATAGGAATGGATTCTTGTTGTATAATTCCGAGGATTAGTTGATGAGGAAGAGAAATAGAAATGATATCGTATATGTTACCTACCTGAGAATAGACCATCTCAAGCTTATGGGCATGAAATGATGGCTCACACCTTAATTTGGGCTCCTACCATGGAAAAATATTTAATAATCGTAGACATGAAGGACTTTATGAACCACTCACATAAGAATTCACATCCTCCTCATCCACATCCTCCTCCATATCCTCCTCATCCACATCCTCCTCCACATCCTCCTCCTCCTCCTCCTCCACATCCTCCTCCACCACCTCCACATCCTCCACATCCACATCCTCCACCTCCACCTATATCTCCACCACCTCCTACTACACCTCCACCTCCACCACTACAACCTCAACTCCCTCATCCAACTTCTCCTCCTCCTCCTCCTCCTCTGCGTCCACCTCCTCCACCTCTACATCCTCCTCCTGCATCTGCATCTCCACCTCCTCCTCGAACACCTCCACCTACACCTCAACCTCCTCC
>APFE031527867.1:2572-35714 GCA_000404065.3 Pinus taeda
TACAAGACAGAGCATAAATGACTAAAATAACTTATGAAACATAACCAGAAGGATCACCTCCTTCTCCATTGGACTATTATATTGTCAATCAAGTCTTGCACCCATCCATTTAATAATTACAAGTAAATACATGAAATAACCATGACATGAACTAGTCACATAACCATGCTTATAACCAGCATTAAACCATATAAATATCAGAGATATGATAGCTATTAAATCTAGATATAAATAAGCACAAAATTAAGAGAACTTAGCTTTTATTAATGATAGGCACATCTAACCAGGTTCGGGACTTCCATGTACCACCCAACCATATACATGGTTGAACCAAATCTCTCTTTCATCTAGTCACCCTTGTTCCATATTCCAAGTATGAATGTGGGATCTCATAGAACAACCAAGGGAATCCAGAGGTTAAACCACCTCCACCCTCACCAAATTGTGATCACATCAAAATCAGTTCTCCAATCACAACCGAACCGAACTTGGAATGCCATCCAAAATCCATCACTATCCTTGAGGAGTTTTTTGTATCCTTGTCTCTCAGGCTTTACCGCAATCCAAACCTAGATCACTAAGACCTAAATTGAGACTTCTCCCTTAGTCTTTACCATGTATCATGCCAAAACCGATCAAGGGATTCCTAGGCCTTTGAGAATGAACCTTGAACCACCTCCGCCCAGGATTCTAAAATCCATGTGGAAAACCAAATATCAAACCAAAATAAAAAGCTCAACACCATGGCATCCGGAAAAAAGAAAGGCTAAGTTGAAAACCATTGTCATAACCCAGAAAACCATACCACCAACAGCAAGAGAACCATACACCAACATGCAAATCCATGCATGTCCAAATCAGCTAGCAAATCACACAGGCAAAAGGTTACCTACAAGTATTCTTGATGAAGTTGCTTGATCTTGCTCTTTTTCCTTGATCCTTTATTTCCTTCCTTTCCCTTTGCTTGCTTTTCCTTCCTTGATCCAAAGCTAGAGTGCTCTAAGAAAACTCTAAGTGACCAAGAGTGAGAGAGAGAGAGATAGAGAATAATGAGAGAAATCCAAACTTGAACTGACAAAAAGTTACCAACTGGTCTTCATAATCCTTTTATTAACGAGGCTTATATTTTCTTCATTTTCCATTATTTTCCTTCAATTTCCTCCTCACATGCAACCTCTGACCTTTTACCTTCATTTTCTCCTATTTTCCATTAATAAATGTGCCAAAAGTGCCTTTTTTCCTTTCAATGTGTTTGCTAATTTTCCTTAGCCAAAACACACATCTAGTGATGCCCACTAGGATATATTTTCCCAACATTCAGCTTGGAATAAGTGTCCCTTAACCGTGTTCTTATTTTTCCTTTATTAACTTTTATTACATAAAATTTTCACTAGGGTTGTTACAGTTGTGAAAAGGCTTAGACTGGCAGTTGACATTAGCCTGTTATCTTCGCAAGCTCAAAGATGGAAATATTGGCTCGAGCTCTCTTGAAATCCTCAAATATGTTATAATTAATTGTTTCATCTTAGCAAGTAGTGTTGAATTGTCTATAGGAATGGCTTGGTTTGACACTTCTAGAGTGAGGGGCTTACTTTTTTTGTTGGAGGAAGTATTCTTAGAAGTAGTTTCATTTCCAGACTTACTTTGTGCATTATGAGTAGGATTAACTAGTGGTGAGATCCTTCTTAACAATTGTTCCTTCAATTTATGTCTTTTCACCTTTTGTTCAGAAATGGGCCCTTTTCTCCTCAAACTATATCGACCATTTTGCTTCTAAGGAGGGGCTTAACTTTGTGGTGGTGCTTCATCACTTTTCTTGTCAGCATTAAGAATACAATCAAAAGCATTCGTTGCGTGTCCAATTCTAATATTTTCTTCAGCCACTATAGGTTCTATTGTTTCTTCCATTTGTTCTATCTTCTCATTTGCTAATAAGGAATCTGCAATGTGTGTGGCCAGAGAAATCATGTTGTGGTTCCATTGTAGGCATGTCTTTTCTGAATTATATTCTTGGTGGAAAGACCAATAGTTGTCCATACCCATACTTTCCATATACAACACAAGATTTAAACTTTGGGAAGATTTAATCAGTTGATTACCGATGTTATTGTTATTCCTTTGGAACGGGAAAGACTTGGGAGGCTTGCTACTAGTAGAAGTCTTGCTTGACCTTCTCTTTAATTCTAGATTTTATTGGTAAGTGCCTTCATTATCCTAGTAAATCTTTCAATATTTAACGAATCCTTATACTTAGCCTTACTTTAACAACACTGAGACTTCCCGCCAGTCTCCTTAGAGTCTTTTGATTCATCATCATCAATAATAACTCCAATAGCATATAAGTCTTTCTCCACGTGATTTCTTATATAAAGTTTAGTGCTAATGTTTCCTTTACAGCTCTTTTAATGAACAAGGAAATGTTGGTGGGCAAGGTAGTTGTGTAATAATCAATAATAATTTAATCATGAGGTTGTGTGCCTAATGGAAACTTGTTCAATATGCAATTGAAATTTTTATTAAAATATTTTACTTTCTCCTTTTCCCCCATCTTACTATTTTCGAGATCTTTCCATCAAATGGCGAGAGTCTTGTCATAGGTGAATTTCTGCAATAACAAATTTTTAAACTCCCTCCAACTATGGGCTGAATTGACAGACATACTATGGTACACCATGTTGTTGCTCTACCTTCTAATGTTAAAGGAAAAAGCCTACAAGCAACATCACCGTACCATAACTTCAACATTTGTAGATGCATGTAGAATTCGTTGATGTGATCTTCTTCCTTTGTCTTCTTATCTAGATCAAACTTTGATAACAACTTTTCTGGATGTCTAGGCATCTTATTAAGGTTATCCGGAAGAGCAAGAGACCCTTGGGCCATCCAATTCAAGTACCAGTTGGACATGTCTTCATATCTTGGTTCCTCCTCCTTTTAGGAATATGAGGAGCCTTCTCCTTCACCATTATAAATCATCGAAAATCTCATTAGAAAGAATAATGTCTTCCTTGTACCCTTCGTTAATGGGTAGAAGTGGATCTTGTTGCATTGTGTCATCTAAGGACCCTAGTAACTCTTCAAGAGTGGAAAAAAACAAATATTCCACTATTGCAACTAATACATTGCTACGACTTGTTTCTTTCTTCTTAGGGTGATGTTGGATATTATGCGCAATAGGAAGTAAACCGATAGCTTTTGCAAAATGACAAGTTATAGGTCAAAGTGCTTAGAATTGTTCGTAGGTGACCCCATATGCTAACTCCAGACTAGGCTAAGAAGGCCCTCCCACTTCGGGAATAGCCAAAATGATGTGTAGAATATTACTACCTTGTCTAGAAGATGAATGGTTAGGATGTGTGGAGTTATCAACCATTAAAAAAGTGGTTGGCCTCCTTCTAGCGCCAGAATGTTGACGGTGCTAGATACTACCAACATACAAGGGATATCCCCGATATGAGGTCCCAATTAGACCTCACGCATTTTGGTGTAGAAGTCCCATCTAGAATACGACCCAATTACCATTTACTTAAAGATATGCCTTGCCTTAAGTTGTTAGCGCAAGAAAGAAGTGCACATGTGCTTTTGAATGAGCAAGCAAGTGTGCCTTGTGAATTTTTTATTGCAAATGTATCAAGGTTCCTTTACTACAAAGGGGAAATCAATTGAGCCTCTAATAGAGAAGTAATACTACCCTAATGGAGATACACACGAATGAGAAAGGCTCATATAACACCAAGAAAAATAGTTCACATAAATGTGATGATCGTTACAATCATTACAACACATTTCCAATAAGTTAAGCACCAAAATCATCGAAATATTTCAATTACTTCAATACATGTGAAAATTAACATGAATCATAAAAATTCAAAGAGTAGTCCTAAAACATCCACAATCCATGTATGCAAATGTGTTGGTCAAAAGGCTTCAAGTATCAAGCAAAAGTTCCAAGATACATAAGTACAATGAACATCACTAGTTCCAATAGTGGAGCATTAGAGCCACTACTTGTTGAGTCTCTGAAAGTACTAACTCTATCTATCTAATGCCTTGTGGGAGAAGCCAAGGTAAAAATTCCTTTGCATGAGTAATGAGGATCCTTTTATAACTTGAGGCATGACTTTTCACATCCCCATGACTCTTTACTTTCCAACTCCTAATGACCTTTGGACTTCTACAACCTTTAGACTTCCAAATCACTTTTGGAATTACATGTGACTCTTGGTATTACATGTTTTTTGGACTTCCATGACTCTTTTCTCCATACATGATGCTTGTTCTTCCACTTATTTTCCTTTACAATGATTACATCATAACTTCCACATCATCATGTGATGAAGGCGTGACAAGTCACTATCCTTGATGATTGGGACTAATAATAACTAATGACATGGACTTTATTCAGTGGTAACATGATTTCCACTCATGTATTTGTTCTTCATGTAGCTTCTAATCATTGATTTATTCACCCACCAAAGGGTCTTCGATCTAATGGAATCTTCAGGGTGCTTTGATCATAAATATTTCAATGTGTTCTTTGTTCTTAAATTCTTCCTTTGTTTTCCTTATTTTCCCGATCTTATTCATGCTTACTTGTCATGTTGTTCCTGGAATACATATATCTGTAATCACTCATGACTAGAAACCATCATCCTAACATGTTTCATGTGGATTTTATGTTCATACATTAACAGTGCAACTGAAAGGAACAAGGAGAGATTTTGGGTGCACGGGTGCACTTCAAAACAATGAAAGACTGAAGGGAAAAGGTTTCAGGGCTTCGTCATGTGCTCATGCACTCACTAGAAAGAGGCAATCAAGGTAGGGCACATGGCTCAAGTTTGAAGGATGAAGAATAAGGCTTCGGGCTTCCCAAGTTCATTGTGTGCTCAAGGGAGAGAAGGAACAAAACAATTTGAGGTTGTTATTGGGGGATGGCCCCAAATTTAAAAAAAAAAAAAAAAAAAAATTAGACTGCTAGCCTCAATTCACCAAGACCTTATACAGTGGGAACGAAATAATAATATGCAAATGAATACCACCATGTTACCATAACCAAGTGCACGTGGGAGTAGAGTAAGTAGTAGAGGTAATTACCTAAACCCTATCACTTTGTAAGTAATTTCGTTGTTGAGGTGATAACTGAGACCAACTGCCTAAAAGAAAAGTCTTGTCGTCAAAGACTCTATTTCCAAGGGAAAAATTACTAAATTAATGGTAGAAACTCTCAACAATCTCAATTAGCCAACATGTATCAACATATTTATCTCTAAGCTAAGGCTTCGAAATTAGGATAAGAAACAACATTATTGTAGGGAAGAGGAGGGAGAGGAGGGCCAAGTTTGGAGGACTTGATCCAACCCCTTCATCGAGTAAGAAAACAGTAGTAGAAAGACCAAAGTTATGCTAGAAGAGGGAACATTGCTTATTCACAGTGCATAGAGGCAAACAAGCTAAGGCAACAGTGAGAATCTAAAGTTGAAGGCGGAGGATGAAGGTTGAATTATGAGACATCGAATGATATCAAAGGGTATGTTTCCGCAATGAATGCCAAATCATGTCGTAGGCTTCCTATATTTTTATGAGAGCATAAGTTTTGATTACTAGAAAGGTATGACCATGCCTCCCCCCTCTATTAAGTGGCGTGACAACATTGGATCCATCACATCACCCTCTCTAAATCATGCATCCATCCCTATATGAACGAGGCATTAAAGTCACATGCATTGTGTATATCACTCATCTAGTGTTTGTCAATGATATATTTCCATTTAGTCATGGATATCTTAAGGGAATTAAGAAATTTAAGATATTTTGGACATCTATTATACAACTATAAGTATGTTTATTAATCTAAACAAATTTAGATTGTTTTTTAATGGCTCAAGGTTTAATTTGGAGAGGTAGATATTTGTTTTTTTCCCTATTTCTTCATGAACTTTAAACTAAGGAGGGAAGTACTTGGGTTTCAAGTCAAAACCAAGTGATTATAGGAATGTAAATTTAATTTTTGAAGTTTTCTAATTTATTAGCTTTTAATATATCATGTCCTTAATGGAAATATTGATAAAATTAGGGGAAAAAACATGAATTTGTTTGGATAAGGAAGAGATAATTTAGTGGTATTCATTTTCTTAAATGGTAAAAAGTAGAAAGACCAAAAAGGATAGGAAATTGGGGCCTAAAGAAAATTTATTTCTTCAGTTATGCTTTGGCTATGTGGATATTCTTCTTCAATAAGGATATTTGGGTCAAATTAATGAGAATAAAATAATTCAAACTCAATCCTTTAAAACAATGGATTAGAATAGAGAAAGTATATGTCAAAGGACCCTCAAATGTCTAGAAAGGTTTGATTAAAAAAAATCCACTTATTGGAAGATGGGTTGCCTTAAAAAAAGAAGTGATAAGCTCAGATTAAGGAAATATCCTTGGGTTGGTTTCCATGGAAATTTTAGTATGTTTAATAGCTTGATTGAAGAAATCTAAGCTCAATTCTATTCAATATTAGTGGATGTGTTTAGTGAATAGGTTCATGAGGTTTGGTTTCAAGCTTGGAATTTAGTTGAAAACTTAAAATTGTAAGGTAACATGGCACTAGAATGATCCTCTTATATTGTTCTTCTAAATCATAGTGTCATCATCCTTTGGGATCAAGAAGATGAGATTTTGATGACTAGAAATAAAGTTTCACGAGTTCTCACAACAACAATAGGGTATGATATATTGATTGAATAAACACTAAAAGAGGAGAAGACTTGGTAGTGGATGCTAACTTTGCAGCTAGCTTGTTTGTTTAAAGATATAATTTTCACATGAATTACACTTTCCAACAAGATTCCTACTTAGGGAAATGGCCAAAAAAACAATTGGATTATGAAAAATGGATATATTATATGCAATAGGGATGTTGAATCTATGGATCATTGATATGGGAGAATCAACCCTAGGTAACCCATTTTATTTAGTCCTGAGAGGAGTCATGAAATTTCTCTCAAATTAGAAATAATGAAGTTTTGATGTAATTACAAGTGTACATATTCTAGAATAATCTCATTTTTTAGTCTATTTTCGTTAATATGGTGTTATGGTCAACTAGGCCTTTGTAAAAATAACAAGTGTTAATATGAGGTATTAGGAAGTTTTATTTTGTTGGGATAGATGTCTCATTTGGCTTGTTCTGTTAGGATATTTTCTAACTAGTAGAAGGTATACATGTATGTACAATTAGATCTCAATTAGGATTAAGAAGATAGTAGATTTTAGGGAGCTCGGAAAAGGGAAGCTCGAGAAAGGGGCATGATATCTTGTAACAAAGAGGCCGTGTAAATTCTCTGTAAATTTGTCTTTGTTTGAGTAATAGAACGTTTGAACTATGGTTATGTGTACCTCGTGTGTGGTTGATTCTTGTGTATTTATCTTAGTGCTTTGAGTATTGTTTCGAGATAGAACAAAGAGCCTATTTTTAATATTCATCCTGGATAGGGGAAGGTTTGGCAATTTAACATGAGAGAGAGAGAGAAATTTAGGTAGAGAAGGTCATGCATAGAATGTGGAGCATAAACTATTATCAATGCAAGATGTTGAATGCCTTATGTTGAGTGAGAGAAATGTCCCTCATAAGAATCGAGTTCTCTACATTTCATAAGGTGTAAAAATATTGGTTCACTAAGACCGATATAGAAGAAGGAAATGAGATCTAGTTGTTATGCTTATTAAAGGTTGCATGCAAAAGTCGACTTCAAATGCCACTTCCTAGATCAAGAGTGAAGGCATGCAGTGTCTAGTGCTAGGTTCCACGAGATTGAAACCTAAATTGCATACCCCCCTTGTTTATGTCACAGGGGGATTCCCCCCTCCCCCCCCCCCCCCCAAGGCAATTAACCAACGTTGTCGATCTAAACCTTTGATCATGGTCGTATATTACAGGGTACACATCAGTATAGTCTTATTCCATGTTTGGAATGTGGATCTATTCATGTGGTCATGTCCATTGAATGAAAAATGGTAGCGCCTGGTCTCGATTCCATAGTCACATGGGTTAAGGCCCTGCAAAGGGCTAGAGGAAATGAGTGTAAGTCAAGTATTTGTGAGTCTCAAGCAGGGACATCCTGCAGGGTTAGACCAGAGGTCGAGGTATAATCTCAGCAAGTAAGAAGAGTAGTGAGGCTGGCACATCAAGTGATATAAGAGTGACAATTATGCTCATTAGGGATAAGAGATAAAGGAAGATATTAGAGGAATTTTTTGTTGGAAAATTTATCATTGATGGAAAAGGGTATCAACGTATGCTTATTGAAGGTTCAATCCACTAGTTAGTATGAGTATAATTGGTGTCATGTACTATGTTTTGGCTTTATGTTTGTATTGATGTCAATACTCCTACGTAAATTTGTGAGTACATCTCATGCTTATAGGTATGCTTGCTTCAAGTGCAGATACTATGATGTTCTGATGTGATGTGTGATGTTGTGATGTTAAGGTTGTTGATGTATCGTTGAATAGTGAGAGATATGTTTCAAAATTCGGACTTGAAGAAGTGATTGAAGAAGTTTTGATGTAAATGGATGCATTGTTCCTATGCCACTTGAAGGTTTTATGTTCACATAGTGTAATTCCTGTTCAATTAGTTCAATTCATGTTTAGATATTCATTGATAGTACGCTTAGTTTAGTTTGAGTGTTCAATGAGTAACTTTTGTAATTAATGTTGTTGAGTATGTATTGTTGAGTAATATATTAATGTTGTTCAGTATGTGATGCTTGCTAGAGAATGTATTTCTAGAATATGTGGTCAAGTGCAGTGGTGCATGAAGATGGTGCAAGTTCTTGGAAATTTTGCGATGTAGGCGCATAAAGATGTTGTGATATAGGCTTATGATAAACTATGTTGTTTTAATATTTCAAAATTCATTTGATTTGCTTTGATATTCAAAATATTAAAAAATGTGAAACAAATAGGTGGAATACAAAGAGTGAGCTATTCATTTCAAATTCATGCATGGAATACTAACAGACGTCAAACCTTTTTTATAAAAAATGTACTTTTGGAGGGTTAAAATGATTGGTTAAATAATTGATTAAGTTATGTGAGAGATCTAGTTCATGAGTCACCTGGCACAAAAAGAAAGAGGAAGAAGAGAAAATGTGAAGCATATTTGAGGAAGAGAAAGCAGAGACAAAGAGATGGAGGTATGCAGAATTAAAGACCAGGTAAACCAGCATGTTAAAATTTCTATGTACAAAGGGATTGTAGTTTCCTTTCAGGTAGCTTCCTGAAAAAAGAGCAAGTTGGATCTTGTAAGTGGAAGTAAGAGCTTCCAAGAAAGTTGAGGCGTGTATAAAAAAATCGAGGTAGGAAATCCATGTTGGTAGAAGCTTCCAGAAAATTGATGCAAGCAAGAGTTGGAGCTTATCAGCAAAATGGAAAAGAGATTGGAGTCTCCAACTCTTATGTAATAGAGGAAGTAGGAGCTTTCATTTGCATCACAAAAACAACAAAGTCGTGGTTTTTCCTTTTATGGGTTTCCATTTGTATCTGGTGTCTCCATGTGTTGCTTTTATTTTTGTCTCTTATGTTGTGATTTGCGTGCTATTTACATATTAAATTTGTTATTCGTATGATTCTCTGCTAGTTATTTAATAGTTTAGATAAATATTGAAAAGAAATTAAGTAGAAAAATTGAGACAACAAGGTTCATAATAGAACCAAATGATTTGGAGCTAAATGAAGAAATACCATCCAAGAGGTAGAGATGGAAGAATTGAGGAATGTAATAGATTTTGAAATCTTGTTACTGATTGAAACCTGACAGGTAATCCAGTCTTTAAAATTTTATTTTAAGTTTAGTAAGAAGTTGACAATTGCATATGTAGCAACAATGGAAGAATATATGGTGACATTAGCTACAACTAGGAGAGTTGTAAGAAAGAACAAGTGATGCTCTTAAGGATTGTGGCAAAGAACCATTGTGGTAGATAGGTTGCAAAATGAGAGAGAAGTTATTCTATTTGAAGTTGTAAGAGAGTTGAGTACAAAGGAATTCCTCAAATAAAGGTGAAGAGAAAAATCAAGTTCTCAAGAGGTGAGCAGAGTGCAATAGCCAGAGGAGTAGAGGAAGCTTGAGAGGTTACATGGGAGGTGGTCTTGTGATACCAAAAGGTCAAGCCCATAGGAGAGAATCTTAGTGAGGTGTCTTGTGGGGGCTCGATTGTAACTCACAATGAGCATGGAGAAGCTCATAGATAATGAGAAAGAGATGACCACTAATGGTCATGTTAAGGGTTCGAGTGAAAGCTACAAGCGAATGGAGAAATATGCCAAAGCAGATGGCATCAAGGGAAAGGAAGATAAGCCAAGAGGAATTTGATAAAGAAATGGCTAAGTTAAAAGAGAGACTTAATGCAATAAGCATGCTGCTATAAGAGAGGAAGGAATACTAGAGATGTGGATGGTATCCAAAGAAGAAGATTTAATGGCATATTAGGTAGTTATATGAGAGTAAGCTTAGGAACTTGTTGAGTGCTCAATTAAGAAATGGAGAACTCAAAGCTACTGAGTATGGAGAGGAGGAACTTTAGTATTATGAACCAAAGAAATGAACATTCCTTGGAGAAGAAGAAGATGAATATGATGAGAGGATACTAGATGAGAGTCTCATGGACTACATGAACAGTCCATACCAACAAAAATAGTTTCTAAACAAGTGGTGGTGCACCAAATGGCGCTATTTGAATACTAATATTTTGTGTATGGTTGTAGTTTAGAGGAATGGCAAAGAAGGACAACCATCTATATTTGTCACGAAAATATAGGGGAATGAAGGAATGCCTTTTCAAAGAATTGGAGGACGACATAATTTAAAATCAATCGCACTGGAAGATGAGGCAACAATGTCTTATAATGGAAACTTGGAGAAGGACCATACATAATGAGAGGAATTGATGATGAAGGCAACAGAAGAAGACAGATGCCCTCATGTTTTTAAAACTAATATATTGTATGTGAATGCAAGCATTGAAGGTAAAATGCCTAGATATATTTTCCAAATGAAATAAGAAGATGCAGAGATTGCTTCTCAAAAACAGGGGCAAGTGGAAATAAGTTTGAGCAGTCAACCCTGCAGACAATTAATAGGGGAAACCACGACAGCAAAAAAGAACAATTGTGCTGAAGGTGAAGAATGACTATCAAAAGTTCTTATAAAAGGGTGTGAATATGAGGTTGAAAACAAATTAAAAGGAACGGAACAACATTCCAACACAATGTTGTTGAAATTAATTAAATATTGTTTAGACAGTCCACAGTTTGAAGGAGCTTGCATGAGGAGGGAAGGCAAAGAGCATGAAGAGGCGAGGATGCCAAAACCATCTAAATATTTTGATGGAAGGACTATTGAGATTATAGATCAGTGTGCAGACCAAGAACAATAGGAGATGTCATAAGAAGATGAGAAGAATGAGGAAAAGGTTGGCTCATGAGAATGGCAGCTTATTTCAGGAAGAAGGGTTAAACATTATATCGAAGGAGGCTTAACAATAGATGAAGAATTCATATGATAAATAGCCTAAAGGAACTAGACTTCCATGTGAATTCTTGGTGCATGAGAAAATTGCCTTGAAGGACATAGAAGGACAAGAAAAAAACCCATATTTTGAAGGTGGATGTTTACCTTCTAAGTGCTAGTGTAGGAAGCATCCAACTGTGTTAATGTAGTCCCAAAATTATACATGTGGAGAGGATTGTACAAGCTGCCAATGTTTTGTCTAGAGAATCAGTTGCGAAAGAAAAGAGACTCGGCATACACAATCCATAAAATACCCTAAGAGGAATGAAGTATCTTCTATAAAGTCAAAATAATGAGCGATAAATTTGGGGGAAACTATGCAATCCCATAATTGATATAGAGCAAGATATTGTACAAAGTCATAGGCAGTAAAACTCATCTAGAGGTAGCATGAAGGATGAAAAATTTTAAGAGATAAAAGTCAAGGGAAACCTCATGAAGAAGAAGGGACAACATTCCATTGCAATGTTGCAGTTTGTAGAGAATGGGTTGGATAGCCCTAGGGTTGAAGGAAACTATATATAGGATGCATCTAAGAAGAAGGAAGAGGTTGAGATGCTTAAAGCTCTGAATATTTTGATTATAAATTTCATAATGTAAAAATTGTTGGGATTGTGGAAGGAGGATAACAATTGTTGTTGGAAGAAGGAGAAAAGGAGGAGCATGGGACAAGTACGTCTCATAAAATTGAAATTTTATTACATTTTCAGTAGACAAGTATAAAGCAAAAAATTGTTTTGTAAAATAACTAGCAGCCTGCAAAAGGTAAAGTTGCACTTGTTGTCAAGGGCAACAATGAAGGGGGGGCCAAAATTTACAAAATAGGAGGATTTTTGTATTGAATTGACCCCTTGTAAACAAGATGAGAGTTTGTGGGGAAGACCATTGAGTTCCCTGAACATCTCAAATATGTATAATGAGGGAGAATGGGAGCTATGTGATAATATGACAGTTGAAGCCATGAATGTTTTGGAGCTAATGTTGCACATAAGTAGTGCCAACAGTTTGGAATTGCAAGAGAATGATTTGGCCACTAAAACTGGGAAATTGAGGAGTTTGGTTAAGTAGGTACCTAAGGAATGTTACAACAATGAATAATATGAGATAACCAACAAGAAAATGTAGTTCGCTAAAAGAAATTACATTAGTAAACAAAATAGGCATAAACAAAGAGGATCCCATAAACAAGTTGAGGTGGTAGATGCCACAAATTCTAGGTAAATTAGTTATTATATATTGATATTAAAATTTCAGATGAAGATAAGTGCATCAGTTTGTTGTGTTCTCTACAAGATTCGTGGGATAGTCTGATTATTGCAATAGGTAGCAATGCAACTGCCTTGCAATTTGATGAAATAGCCTCATCCTTGCTGACAGAGGAGATGAAACGGAAAAATATGGAGAGCCAGAATGGTGATGCCTTGTTTGTATGTAGATGGTCCCAAAACAAAAACAAAAATAAGTCAGCGAGTGGGAGATCTAAATCTCCAGGAAAAGATGTGAAGATGTGCTGGAAATGCAAAAAGAAAGGGCACTACAAAAGGGACTGTAAATCTAAATCTACTGACAAAGGAAAGGGATCTGATGATACTCCTTTTGCAGAGGCGAAAACCACCTCAGATGAAGGTGGGGATGTGTACTTGGCTTCTTCTTCAAGTACACATGTAGATCATGAGGCATGGATGATTGACTCAGGTGAATCCTTTAACTTCACTCCCCATAGAGAGTGGTTCTGCGAGTATGAGAAATATGATGGTGGTGATGTCTTCTTAGGGGATGATAGGAAAGCTAAAATCGTTGGTCGCGAAAAGCAAAGTTGAAGTTGCAAGGTGGAAGGATTAGAACACTTTCAGGTGTTTTGCATATTCTTGCATTGGCCAGAAATCTGATTTTTGTAAGAAAGTTGGATGATGCAGGTGTAAAAATAGTGTTCGAGAAGCACATAGCAAGATAATTTGGGGAGCACTGGTATTGATTTGGGGATTTCGGATTGGATCTCTGTACAAGCTGCAAGGTAGCACTGTTGTTGATGGGTGCAATAGTTTTGTGGTTCCTAAAAGTGGAGCAGAAAATCTAGTGGTCTCTAGAGAAAAGACCATGTTATGGCATCAAAGGCTTGGACGTATTGGAGAGAAGGGCCTTAGAATACTTCATGGTAAGGGTATGGTAGAAGGTATGACTAATAGCTCTCTGGATTTTGATTTCTATGAAAATTGTGTATATGGGAAGCAGAATCGAGTGAGTTTCCCCTCTGGTGGTAAGAAGGCGAAACAGATATTAGAGCTTGTGCACAGTGATGTGTTTGGACCTGTGAAGGTTCCATCATTGGGTAAGTCTGTGTACTATGTATCATTTATAGATGACTTCTCAAGGAATACATGGATATATTTCCTCAAGAAGAAATATGAAGTCTTTGACAAGTTTAAAGAATTTAAGGTTCAAGTGGAAAACCAGACATAAAAGAAGATAAAGGTGCTAAGGACAGATAACAGTGAAGAGTTTTGCAAGAAGGAATTTGAAGAATTCCATAAGAAGTGTGGTATAGCACAGCAGAAAACTACTCCATAAACACCTTAGAAAAATGGAGTTGTAGAAAGAATGAACAAAGCGTTGATGGAAAGGGCAAGAAGCATGCTCAGTGGTGTAGGGTTAGGACAGGAATTCTGGGCAGAGGTGGTGGAGACAGCATGTTACCTGGTCAACAGATCACCTTCATCAGCCTTGGAGGATAAGACTCCACAAGAGGTATGGACTAGTAAGAAACCATCTCTTTCACATATGAGGGTGTTTGGATGTGATGCACATGTTCCAAAGGAGAAAAGAACCAAGTTGGATAGTAAATCTGAAAAGTGCATCTTTATTGGGGATAAGGATGGCTTAAAGGGTTTTAATCTTTGGAACCCAGTAACAAGGAAGGTTGTGTACAAGCAAGATGTTGTGTTCAGAGAGGTGAAAGATGTTATTAAACATGAAGTCCCATCAAAGGAACCTGAAAAGATAGAGTTTGAGCTAAAGGAGGAAGAATCAAACTCTACAGCAGAAGAGGAATCAGAAGATGAAGAGCCATAAACTCCAGGTGTGAGAAGATCAGTTTAAGAAAGAAGGCAGCCAGAAAGGTATAGTCCATTTGCTTTCTGTTCAATTTTTTCTTTATCTATTACTGATGATAGTCCCAGAACTTTGAAGGAAGCCGTAGATTCAGAGGATGGAAAACTCTGGAAAGAGGCCATGGTTGATGAAATGGCAACTTTGCACAAAAATGAGGCTTGGGATCTTGTGGAGTTTCCAACTGGAAGGAAACCCACTGGCAGAGAATGGGTGTTCAAGAAGAAGACAAATGCAGAACAAAAGGTGGAGAAATACAAAGCTTGTTTAGTAGCAAAAGGTTATTCCCAGGTGTCGGGAATTGATTTTGGTGATATTTTTTCTCATGTTGCCAAGGTAGCTTCTATTAGATTACTTTTATCTATTGTTATTGCTTTTGATTTTAAGGTAGAACAGGTGGATGTGAGGACATCATTTCTTCACGGGGATCTGGAAGAGGAGATCTACATGAAGCAACCTGAAGGCTTTGCAGTGAAGGGTACGAAAGAACCAGTATGCAATTTTAAAAAGTCTTTGTATGGTTTAAAATAGTCACCAAGGATGTGGTATCAAAAATTTGATACATTTATATGGGGACTTGACTTCACCAGAAGCAAAAAAGATAATTGTGTGTATTTTAAATTAATTGGTGACCGTTATTTATCTGGTCTTGTATGTGGGATGATATGTTGTTGGTTAGAAATGACAAAGAAATTATCCAGGATTTGAAGACCCAATTGTCCTCCAAATTCGACATGAAAGATCTCGGTGCTGCAAACTATATTTTGGGCATGGAATTAAAAGAGATCGGGCAAAGAGGAAGCTTTGGTTAAACCATAAGAAGTATGTCGAGACAATACTGCAGAGGTTTAATATGCAGGATAGTAAACTGGTGAAGGTTCCTATTCCTGTAGGTGTGAGGTTATTTGTTGAACAGTGTCCCATGACACAAGAAGAGGAAGAGGACATGTCCCGTGTTCCATATGAAAGTGCGGTCGGTAGCCTGATGTATGTGATGGTTTGTATTAGACTAGACATTGCACATGCAGTGGGAGTATTGAGCAGGTTTATGTCAAAACCAAGGAAGGAGCATTGGACAACAGTGAAGTGGGTTTTCAGGTATTTGTGTGGCACTAGTGATTATGGTTTGTGCTACCAAGGAAGAACAAGATTGGACAGATTTTTGGATATCGTGGCTTTGTTGATGTAGACTAGGCTGGATATCTGGATCAGAGAAGATCTACAAGTGGGTATGTGTTTAACGTACTTGGAGGTGCATTCAGTTGGATGAGTAAGAAATAATATGTAGTGGCACTATCAACTACAGAGGCAAAATACATGGCAACCACTCATGCAAGCAAGGAAGCAATTTGGTTGCAGAGATTATGTTCAAGTATGGGGTTAGTACAAGGAGATATAAGGATAGACTGTGATAGCCAAAGTGTAATTTTCTTGGCAAAGAACCCTGCTTACCATTCAAAGACAAAGCACATTGATGTTCAATATCAGTTTGTGAGGGATATGATAGAAGACAAAAAGGTGTTGTTGGTAAAGGTGGAAACTTTGAAGAATACTGCAGATGCATTGACAAAATCTGTGAGCTCTAAGAAGTTCTATTGGTGTAGAGAAACAATGGGCATCACAGGGTTGGATAAATGACTAAGCTCTTCTGTGGCCCCCTATGGAAAGAAAACAACAAGTGGGAGAATGTTGGGTTGTGTTATATTCTTTCCATGACTAGCCTTTCTAGCCAAACCAAGGGTTAGAGTGGGGCCAGAGCCCCCCCTTCATTGAGTCGATGCGCAGTGGGGGATTCACAGGGGGGCAGAAGCCCCCCCTATACGGGGGTTAGAGGAGGATGGTTTGCCTCCCTCTATGGGGATTGGGGTTTTTTTTTTGGACCCATGGTTTTTCCCATGGTTTTGTGCATGGTTTTCGCACATGGTTTTGGGCACGATGGTTTTTGGTCCATGGTATTGGATGCTTCGGCATGTATATATGTATTGTAACATTGAAAGGAACATAATGAAAATTAATCCAATAGTCCTGGTTTTGGGATCCACGAGACAATCTCTATGTATATTTGTTTTATGTGTTATGCTCTCACCATTGTTTATTTTCTGTTTTTTAGAATTTGTATGCAGATCATTTTTGGACAAGGTTAAAACCTACAAGGGTGACCTAGGACAACCTGTTGAAGCCATAAGAAAAGAACAACATTGTGAAGGCAACAAACAACACCAGAAAGGCAAAGAAATCCACAAGAAAGTGGTGTGAATTCCATAAGATCCCCACTCACAACATAAGTGAGTGTCGAGTCAAGAAATCACTGGTGATCGAGCTGAAAGCTTCAGATTCAGATGAATTTTTTTACTCTAAGTCAAAACCTGACAAAGGGAATGACAAAGGGAAGCAGATTATTGATGCAGATCCCAACACCATTGCTGCCACCACCAAGATCCATAAGATTGAGCCCGAAGATCCAAAGGAAGGGGAGCTTCTCTTCCACACATAGATGTGGGTGAAGGGGTCTTCATTGCAGTTCATTGTTCATAGTGGGAGCCAAAATAACCCCATCTCAACAAAGGTCATTAAGTAGTTGGTCATACTGACCACACCACACCCAAAGCCATACACTATCAGGTGGATCCCCCAAGGATGAGATCTTCGCGTCATCAAGTAGTGTCGTCTTCCTTATAGCATCAAAACCTTAATGAGTGAGGTATTGTGTGACGTTGCTCCTCTTGAAGTTTGTGATGTATTATTATGCCAAGAATACTTGTGGAAGCATAATACTATGTATGATTCAAGGTATTGCATTGTTATTATTACTTTGGGCAGTGATTTAGACAAAATATCGAAGGTAGCCCCGCCTACCACCATCTCTTTGATCTTTTTTAAGCAATGCAATAAGATCATCTCCCAGCCGAACAAATTTGTTTTCTTTTTTATTCATTCTCAAAGTAAAGAGAATATTGTGGCCACATCCATGGCCCACATGAATGGTTCCACTGCAAAACATAAGCATGTAGATAAGGTCGTGGAAGAATACAAGGACATCTTCTCCTCACCCACATGGATACTTTTGCACTATAAGGTCAATCATTTGATCGATATGACTCATAGAGCACCTCTACCCAATGGACCGATATACCACTGCTCTATTATGGAAAATGAAGAAACCAAGCAGTAAATCTAGGAGTTGTTGCAAAAAGGGCACATCCGACCAAGTTCCTCACCTTGTCGGACCCCAATTGTACTTGTATAGAAGAAGGATGGGACCTGGAGACTTTGAATTAATTATGGGGCACTAAATAAAATCACTATCAGGAACAAGTATCTAATCCCACATATTGATGACCATTTTGAACAACTCAAAGGGGCCAACTATTTCAGCAAAATCGATATAAATTTTGGCTATCGCCAGGTTCCATTAGAACCTACGGATGTATGGAAGGCCACCTTCAAATCCAAGGAGGGCCTTCTTGAGTGGTTGGTCATGCCTTTCGGGTTGCCAAATTCCCCTGCAACTTTTATGAGGCTAATGTATGACACCTTGTGGCCCTTTACCAACTCATTCATCGTTGTATATCTGGACTAGATCCTTATCTTCATCGAGAGTTGGGAATAGCCCTTGCAACACATTCGGTAAGTCCTTCAAACCCTACGACAACACAAACTATGTGCCAACTTGGATATATGCACTTTTGGCATGAGAAGCATCCAATATCTGGGTTACATCATTTATGAGCAAGTCGTGCATGTAGATCCAACTAAGATCCAATTCATTTAGGATTGGTCAACCCTAACCACTCCAACAAAGCTTCATAGCTTTTTGGGCCTTGCCAATATTTATTGGAGGTTCAGATTAGGAGTCTCTCATATCACTTGGATTTTGAGTCAAGTTAGCAAGGACAAAGTGAAAGAAAAAAAATTCTGGTTTGAGTCCCAATAGAAGGAATTTTTTGAGCTAAAGCACCACCTTGTATTTGCATCAATACTCACATTGCCAAACCTACAACAACCATTTGAAATTGAGACAGACATCTCTAACTATTCTATTATTGTAGTTCTCACCCAACAAGGTCATCTGGTGGCTTATCACAATGAGACACTTTCCAACACAATTAGAAAATACCCCACCTACGATAAGGATATGTATTCCAATGTGCAGGCTTGTCGACAATGGAAATGTTACATTATGTGGAAGGAGACAGTCATCCACACAGATCACCGACCCTTGCAATTTATATAGACCCAAGGGAAGTTACAGAACAATCGCCATTAGAAGTGGTCCACATATCTACAATAATTCCATTTGAATAGCAAATACAAGAAGGTCAGCACCAATCGTGTTGCAGATTGCCTTAGTCGGCCACTGATTGTAGTATTGACCACTATTATCAACTCTTGTTGCCATGAGACATCTAGATGGCTACAACTATATAAAAATGATCCAGAGTTTTCCACCACATACCAAATGCTAGTGGATGGCAAGCAAGTTCTAGACTTCCACCTCTAAGATGCATTATTATGCTACCTAGGCCACCTTTGTGTTCCTTCAAGTGAGTGTGCCAAGCTGACTTGGGACGAGCACTATAATTAGGTCGAAAGAAACTTTGGTGTGGAAAAAATTGTGGTCATACTATATAAGTATTTTTATTGGCCAAATCTCTAATAAGATGTTGAAAAATATAAAGGGTCTCACGTTTAAATCCTATGGAAAGTAACCGAGCCCCAATACAAGAGAGCGTTTATGGGTCTAAATTTGTTAATACCAAAAAACATGTTGACCTTTTTTAATACAAAGCATAACTTATCAAACCCAAACATCTGTGAGAAGATACCATTAAAGAAAACAGAGCTTAATTTTGTTTTGTGCCTTCCTTCTCATGTTTTATCTCGCTTTGCTTTTGGTTTTTGATATATTTTTTAAAAATGTGAATTGTTTTTAATTTAAAATAGATAGTTTTAAAATTAATTAAAATAATAATAAACACGATAAGCTGATAATTGGAATTAAGTTATTTAAATAAAGAAAAAAGTGTTTGTAGGGATGTATTTTATTGATATAGATAAATGATATTAACAAATTAATATTAGAAAATATTTATATTTGATTTTTAATTAAGAAATATCTTATAAAGTAGGCTAATTTTCTGGTAAATGGATTTTAAGTCATAAAATAACAAATTTCAGTATAAACCTAGTAAGATCTCATATTTGTGCAGGGTAGAATAATGAAGGTTTTGTTTAAATTTAAATAAATGTTAAAAATTTAATCAAAATTGTAGATAGATGAGAATTTTAATTTTTTTATCATTATATTTTAACAGATAGAAAAATGTTTGTTATGTGATTAATAATTCCAAATCATATAAATATAATGATGATGATAATTAACATTCACTAAAATTGATATGGTTTATCAGACCTTAATAAGGTGTGTGATTACTTAGAAATTTTTAGCATTTTATTTTTATGCTTGAAAAGCATTAAGAGAAGCATTTCAAGATCACCATAGTTTTGTTGACTTAAAAGGTCAAGAAGGTTGGTAGTGTGAAAAATGTTTTGAAAATTAGATCATATGTGAATATAAGTTGGACAATCTGAGAGAACATGATTTTCATTTTCAACTTTCTTGATGTTGCAAAGGTGATATACACTTTCATCCCAAGGTGTTTTGAGAATTGACCAATGCCCAATTTCACTATGAAGCTCAAGAGAATTTGTTCTTATTTTAGCAATGTTCATTTTCTTCTTAACAATAGTCACGACAAAAAAAAAAAGGATTTTGAAATTAGGGTTAATTACCTCCTTATAATATCTTAGTTTCATATTTCCCTCTAACTCTTTATCACCCTACAATTTCTCCTTACGTATTGAAGTAATAATATTTTTAATATTGTCCTTATTCTACAAAAAGATCTCTTCCTTTATCTCCCAGTGGTCTATCCAAGACTGACATCCTTATGCCAACCCCAGTTGAGCTGAAGGTAAGAGTTGTGACTATAGTTGGAAACAATTTTAGGAAATTTCATAGCTTCCATGTCGTTTAACTTCTTCTTATACATAAGATACCAAGTCATATCCATACTTTCAATGGGGGGAAGGATTGCTTCAATAAGGAGGATAGGGTAGGGAGTATTTCCTTTAATCTTGAGAATGTAGCATATAAAATGCTTTTGGATCTATTCTACCTTCCTCCATGACTCTCTAGAGATACTACAACCCCAAACCTCACATCCATATAAAATAACAGGAGTGATGAGAGTCTCAAAGTGGAGTTTTTTTAATCCCATATCTAAAGATCTATTGACTTCCAATTGTTTTGAATCCCATAGTAAGCTTTTCATCTTCCATTTGCCCTTTCTCAATGTTATAATTCCAAGTGAGCTTGTGATGGATATCAATTTCAAGATATTTTGAATGAAGAAACCTCCTCCAAGTAGTTATTGTCATATATGAAGCTATCATATGTGATCTTTCTAAATTTTATTATCATGAATTTAGTTTTTTCAGTGTCAACAAACTATACCCATTTGAGAGCATAAATCTTGGAGTATATTTAGTTGTTTGTCAATATCATAGTTACTCCTTACTAAAAGAAAAATATTTTCAGCATAAAGGAGAAGAGTTATGACTACAACAGTGAGCATGGGGTTAACACACCTCGCTTCTTCCAAGCACTCTTCTAGCATACCAAAAAGGATAGGGGACACCCTTGCTTGACTTCGATATTGCATTTAATTCTTCTTACCAACCCTTAATGGTCTTAAACTTGGCAATAATGTTCTCATGCAACCTTGTCACAACAACCCTCAAATTGAGAGCGTTATGAACATAATATGAATAATAACTAATAAATAATTAGCATATTGAAGAGACATGTCCTAAAGGGCGTGACTATTCATGAAAGGGCACCTTGCCTAGTATATAAGCAGGGCATTCATTTGTAACATATCATATCACTTGTACATTCAACATTATTATCTAAATATATTACTTGTACTGATATGGATATATACATATTCTATATCTTCTAAATATCTCACTGAGTATAAACCTTGTTCGTTACATTGGTATTAGAGTCATGTTGTTTGATCACCAAGCCTTTGGTCGGGCTTTAGCCACACTTCCAATATTTTTTAGAGTTTCTCTAGTATCGATGCATGTGACAAAGCAAACAAAAAAAAAGTCTTTGTCATTAAAAAAAAAAAGGAAGGTTCACATGCAGCAACACACACTGTTTGCTAATTTTTATATATAAAAAAAAAAAAAAAAAAAAAAAAAAAAAAATGTAAAATTATATATATATAATTAATATAAAAACATTGCTCACCACCACTATCCATACAAATGTTATATGGATATGTCAATTCTGTAAAACCAACATAACCACCGTTTTTGCCAACCCCATAGCAACGATCACTATCAACGACACTATAGACAGTGTCGCTAATCTATCTATCACGCATTCACACATGCATCAATTTTGTTGTACAATCCTCGAATTGTACCATATCAACAATCATCATCGTACAACGTTGCAACATAGTCATTGTATTGTGCACTAAATTCATGTTGTCAATACATTTACCTATCCATATAGGGTTACAGTTATTGTACCACCATAGCTACTATTTTGTTTTTCTATAGTCGTGCAGTGTCGTCCACATAGATTCTGATTGCACGACATGTCTATACAGTGAATTCTTTTTTTTTAAGTTTTTCCCTCTTCCTGTTATTCCCAAGAATCAAGGAAGAGGCACAAAGTCAACATAATAATTACATAGAAACTCCCAATGGAGTAGTACAAAGGAAGCCCACAAATGAGCATCATGTTAATGAGACTTGAGCCTAGGTGGGGATGTTATCATTAAACCCTCCCAACCAACTAGGCTACATTCAATCGACAATATATACAATTAATTCAAACCCATATAGTTTGAAATTTAATATTTTTTGCTTTCAATTTCAAATGTCGTCAACTAATAACCTTGAGCATAAGTTACCATTGTCATATTTGTATGCATAAGGGTCGAGAACCATACCCAAGAATTGTACATGTTTAATTTGCTCTAAGATTAACCCACACTTTAGTTATTATAAGTTAACCAAGGTAAAAAATATCAAGAGGATTGGATAACTAGACCGACATCTAATTAAGTTGATATCAAGCCCAACAAAAAAAATACGGAGAATTATTTATACTAAGTTCTTTTTATATTAAGAAGTAATTCAAAAAAATATTGAAAAAAAATGGGTGACATAATTTTTATAAAACCTTATATAGCCAAGGGTAATGTCTATTAAGTGTTATATATATATCTATATATATATATATATATATAATAATATATATATAATATATATATATATATATGATAGATAAATAATAAAGAGAGAGAGAGAGAGTGAAATATAGTATTCTCATTAAAGTATTAATTGATGAAAGAGAAATGAACTAAAGTTCATATATATATATATATATGATATTAATAGAAAAGAAAGAGAGAGTGAAAGGTTATAATGTGACACAAGGGTTTTAGAAGTGATACTTTCGTTCTCCGTGCAGCACTCATATTAAAAGAGATGAGTTGAAGAATAAGCAAAACTGTGAATAATTAATTTCATAAATAAGTCCAAAATTTTGGACTAAGTGTCCATTTCGTGAAACATAATTTGAGTATCTGATGATCTTTAAAATTGTCAAACATGTTGTCCAACATGCAGAAAATTATTTACTATGGAAGACTAGCAAGGTAACACACAGACCCAAATAAAAATATTAAAGGAAGAACTCACATAATCTCAACATAAAAACAAGACAATGGAAAAGAAATATAAAGATCTCGATGAACTCTTTTACCAAGAGTAAACGTAAAAGGATGAGGAAATTTTTCATTTAAGGGACCATAGTCAAAAATTACTTGGAAAAGAAAAAATAGAACAAGAAAAGGTATGTCTCAAGAAGAAATTCAACAAGAATCTATTAGAGAAGAAGAAAAATTGCATTAAAAACCTTAATCAAAGGTTATTAGAACAAGTAAGAGGTTTAAAAAATGAAGCTTGAACGTCAAAATAAAATTAAATAAGAAGATGAAGAACTCTTATGTCTTAAAAATCATAATCAAATTATACTCATGCAAATCAAAAATCTTGAAGGTGATAATAAATCATTGAAGAACAAGTTCAAATAACTTATCACAAAACAAGCATTGAAGTCTTCATATATAACAATCCAAGGTGAAGAAAAGGAGCAAAAAATTATCCATATAATATCACAATTCAGAACGAACATAATCCAATTGAAGTGAAGACGTACTTAGAGGTTGTTCAAATGACAAAAATTTCAAGTGGAGATCCAATTGTTAACCAAGTGGCTTTTGTACCTCAAGGAAATTAGCTACCTCAAGTAAATCAAGAAATAACCATAAATAGGTGAAGGGGATATCAAATCAGAAGAACTCATTATCGACACCCAAATCACAAAAGAAAAAAATCTCAACCAGCCTGCATATCCTTATCATTGGGACAAGAAACAAGTGACTTGTTTTCCCAAGAATACCAATGTCACCCTAATCTAGTCTTATGATAACAATTCATCCCAAGTTTCCACTAATTGGAAGATTTCATTGAAGATTAATTTGGGATGGTTAGATCATTTTACAATATGATAACTTTGCACCACATTTAGAAGTTCATATCATCTTATATCAGTGAAGATGTTAGTTTCAAGAACTGAGAAAGACTATAAGGCATTATGGGACATGAAAAGATATCAAGCATGGTTATCAATAAGCTTTGAAGACAAGTCTTTTCTAAAGGGGAAGGCAATGTTATGAACATAATATAATTAATAACTAATAAATAATTAACAATATTGAGGAGACATGTCCTAAAGCGCATGACTATTCATGAAGGATCACCTTGCCTAGTATATAAGTAGGGACCTCATTTGTAACATATCATATCACTCTTTCTTTCAACATTATTATATAAATATATTACTTGTCCTATTATGGATATATACATATTCCATATATTTTGAATATTCCTCTAGTATGAAACTTGTTCGTTACAAAGGAACCATTCATGAGCCTCAATATCACAACAAGAATGTTGAGACTCCTAAGGCTACCAACTTTAATTATCAATATGGGGTTCATACGAACTTAAGAGTTGATTGTGCTATATGCACAGTAGGTCAAGTTACACTCATGCCACCTTCAAGCAATGGACCAGATCAAGGCATACAAATACCACTCTTTCGCTCAAGGAAGGAAATTGCATGAAAATGGAAAATTCTATTCTAATTGTAGGAATGGAAACATTACTCTACTTGTAGAAATTAATGTGTTATTGATCCCAATGTAAATGTTAACCCTAGTTGCAGGAATGTAAAGACTATGTTATTTGCATAAATGAAAAATAATAATTTACTTGCAGAATGTAAACTCTATGTTATTTGCAAGAATGTAAACATTAATCTAATTATAGAATGTATAGAGTTGCTATGAACATGAAATTAACTTATGAAATAGTAGTGCTTCTAGTTGAAACCCTTAAGGAGCATAAATTCAAGAAAACAAGCTTAATCTATTTTGCATTGATAAATCGCCCTTTTAATCACCATGTTTAAAGAAACTTAGCTTTAGTGATAGAATCCATGTGCATTTCATAAGAGAATCATCATAACTATTCAAATATGGAAATCTATTCTCAAACCCCATTTGTGAAATTTTGTTTTAGTGAAGAATATAAAGTGGTATTTGGTCCTCACCAATCATACGTTCAGAGCTTAGGGGTCATTATTCAAGATTAAGAGACAAAAATCATGCTTTTTGAGCAAATCTGGTCAAATTTACATAGTGCTACACGATGCTACAATATTGTTACATGATTGCCACAAGATGCTACAGGATTGCCATGTTTTACTACATGATTGGATCCATGAGCATCCTAAGGGTGTAAAATGTGTTCTAAAGGTAGGAAAGGGTAGATGAAGGTATATGAAGGTTATATGAGGCTTTTGTCAAGACTAGCACCTTATAGAGTCCCATCTTGCAAAAAATCAAATACACACGGTGTCCTTTAATGACCCAGAAATATAGTTTTGGTGGCAAAGTTTTGAGGATAATGAGATGAAGAGGAAGAGGTTAATGATGACAAAGTAAATGTAGGATGAGTGTGCCAACCCTTCAACCTATGGTAGAACCTACAAACTAAAAAAAATCCCTTTTTTCACTTGAAAAGAATGCCAAACTAATGATCAAATTGTAGCAAAATGAACTAAACAAGAAAGGATGGGTTGAATTTTATGAAACCAGATAACAAGAAATAATGAGTTGAATTTTATCACATCAAAATCCAATCTATCTTGTAGTGTGCATCTGAGCTACATCTATGAAAGCTTAAAGAAGAATGTGATTTAACTCCTAAATATGCAAAAAGAGAGTATGTAAAAGAACATTGATATAAGGTCTAAGAATCTACAAAGGAAAACAACCACATATTTTTGGCTTGCTATTGCATACTCTTCAACTACACTTCCCACAAGAAAGGCGGTAACCAGACTTGCAACAACATTTTTTGTGAATAAACTTCTACTAAGAGAGAAAAAAATGTTGCTATATAAATTAATGCATAGATAAGATACACAAAGAGAGAGTAGAGCCTCTGGATTGGGCCCTAACCCAAGGGGTCTTGACCCGCTAAAACGAACTCAAATGTGAGACAACAGTAAAATTTTCATTGACATAAGAAAAATTTCAAGTACATCATGCAAAGGAATTGAAAATAACAGTCTCAAGCTCATAGATCTTAGTATCTCTTCCTTGTTCCAAAAATTCCAATCTTATTTCTATTTATACAAAGATGACTAAGAGGAAACCTCCTTGGAAAGAGGATTGAATCCCTCCAAAATATCGAAAAAAGTGGATCTAGCTCCCTTATATCCTCGCAATTACTTGAGTACATCAGTTGCTAGTAGACCTTGAGTTGTAGGTCAGTGATTTTAGGGATCAATTTGAGTTCAAGGAGAGTAAATTAAGGGGACAAGCCTCTTGCATCTCCTCTAGTTGCCTCCAACGTACCTTTGCATAGTAAATGCTCTCATAAATGCTCTTTTTCCTGCACATTAAACACATATTGCCACAAAGTATGAAAAACATCCTTTAGTTTCCCTATTAAGCACATTATAGCCGGAAAGATGTTAACTAATGTGAGAAAAGAGGTAATTATAGGTTGGGGGATAGAAAAATGGGCCTTATAATATACCTATTGGTGGGGCCCATCATCACCCCCTTATTGATGGTGTTTCTCACCCTTTGGGCAAACGACTCGTTGATTTGTAGCTCATGCATGGCCCTGGTGGGCCTCTCTGACATCCCAAGGGACCTCAGATGGTGTGCTATCTTGTGGAAATAATCCTACATTTTCCTCTATGGCCACCCACTCCCTTTGTTCCTCTATCAGGTCTCTTCTCTTTTGTAATCCTAATATCAAGGGAGGATTGAGTTTTAGCCTTATCCAATTGATCTTCAACCTTTGAACAATTATTTTGTAGGACAGGGTTCTCTTTAGAGCATTCCTTAACCTTTCAGGGGAGTGATATTCCCTGATTCGTAAACTGTGGGGAAAAGCATGCCATCTCCTTTGGCAAGCCTACAAAATATTGGTCCCCAATAACCTAAAAATAGCTTCAAAATGGAGGACAACTTGTTCTTGTTTCTCTAGGTAGCAAGGGGATAATTTTGGATCTGTAGAAATAATGTTATGGTTTCTTATGACAACCTTAGGACTTATTAACTCTGCTCTGATGTATAGGGGTTCACTTGCTTCCTTGGCCATAAATTTCTTCACTTCCATAGCCCTTATTTCTTCATGGACAAGCCAATAGGCTAGGGATATCAGTTATGCATCTCTCAACCTTGAATTGGGGTCCCAAAGATTCATATCTTTGAGGATCATGTTATGCATATAGAATTCATACAATTTGGCCCTATCTTCAATCTTACATGTTGGTAGAAGTCAATGAACTTCCTATAATTCTGAAATGGGAGAGAGCCATATTATGTTAATGTCTTGATTTTAAATTGCAGCCATTGTTCTTTGAAGAAGATGACATATGATTTAGATGATTTCTTACACTCGATGGCCTCCATGGAAAAGCTTGTCATGGTGGCAAGTTGTGCCTCCCTTTCCTGTAGTTTCTCTATTAACCTCTAATTTTATGATTACAACTGCTCCCTCATGATTGATTCTTTTAATCTCAAGTCAACCATTTCTTTACCCATTTGTTTCATTTTTTCCTCCATGAAGCCTACATCCTCCACTTTCTTTGTGTAACACCATCCTCCTAAATCTACCCAAGCAACCAGCTAACCAGCGTAAACAAGCGACGAGAGGCTACTATGATATGATTCAACATCCTAAGTCATGTTAAGGAAGTGAAACCGACAGAAACACACCATACATACATTCAACATCAAACTTAGGAACCTCAGGAACCAATTCAACCTTTTTTTGACAACCATTCCTTGGGTCCCACTAAGATTTTGGACCACTTGAAAAATATACACTCTCATGCTATGGGCATGCCAGCTTCTAGGGACCTTTGGATGCTCTCACAGGCTTGCAAGCCAGCATCCATGGACTCTTTAGAATAATGTTGTGGCAGCGTCCCTGAGATTTGAGCCACTTTTTAAGGCCCAAAGCCTAGGTCACTACCCAGAATTGAATGACATCTTCGAAACAGTGAAATAACAAGGAAATGACAGTAAAAATGCAATCACTTGAATGAGACCTTGACTGGAACCCTATTAGACATGACAAGAATTTCATCAAAAATATCACAAACATGTAATCTATAGGTGTAAATAATAGATTTGAGCATAAGGGTCTCATACTTAGCCAAGAATCGCTAAGTAGCATTGATGCCTCAACACATCAACTGCCATTTCATCCATTAGGTCATGGATACATTTTCCATTCATTTACAAGTAAAAACATGATGAGAGCCATACATAGAGACTATCATAAAACACATACATAACTAACATAATAGTAGCAGAAATACCAATGAAATGATAGCCATATAAACCACATATAATCCAGTATAATACCCATAGAAAAACAAGGAGAAATAATCTCATAATGATGAAGCAAAATCCAAACCTAGGATGAGACTTCCAGGTTCCACCCAACCGTAGAATGGTTGAGCCAAATCTCTCTTCAGCCATTCGCCCTTGTGCCATATTCGAAGCATGAATGCGGGATCTCATAAAACACATCAATCCAAAACTATATAGGGCTTCCAGAGACCAACCACCTCAACCCATCAAACAATGATTCCACCTCACGGTCGAACATCACAAAACCATCATCATATTGGTCTCTATCCAAGCCTTCCAGGGCTCTAGAGCATTTGTCCAACTAAGTCTCTAGGACTAGTAACTCAACCCACAGCTTTTACCAGGCATGAGAGCATTTTTCTAACCAAGGCTCCAAGATAAGTAACTCAACCCACCAAGGGCTCTAGAGCGTTTTTCCAACCAAGGCTATGAGACTAGTAACTCAACCCAAGTTGTTACAAGGCTCCATAGTATTTTTCCAACCAAGGCTACGGGACTAATAATTCAACCCAAGCTAAGGAAACATAAGAACCAACCAAAACAAAACAACGAAAATAACCCACAATCTCCATGGCTCTCCAGGAAATGGAAATGCTAGGAAATCCATTGTCAATCTCAGCCATCCTCCATGCCAATGACAGATCACAACCAACAAACCACATGCACACGCCATACATGGAAAAACTAGTGAGGAAAAAATACATGCAACTCGATACCTGCAAGAAAATCCCATTGTAGTTGATGATCTCGATGTCCTCTTGCACTTTCCTACTCTTCCTTTGCCTTCTTGATCCAAAATCAAAGTATGCCACACCCTCCAAGAATGCTCCAAGAAAAATCTAAGTATCGAAGAGTATGAGAGAGAGACAGAATAATGAGAGAGCTCCAACACTAAACTGACAAAAGCTGACCAATTGATCCTCATAAGCATTTTTATGAATGAGGCCTCTATTTTCTTCATTTTCCATTATTTTTCTTCATTTTCCTCCTCACGTGAAACATGTGTCCTTTCACCTCCCTTTTCTCCTAATTTCCATTATTTTCATAAATAAATGTGCTAAAAATGCCATTTTTCCTTTCCAAAGCCTTAGCCATTGCCTTTGCCAATTTTCTTAGCCATTAATAACCAACTGACAACCCACACTAGGATGTCTTACCCAACATTCAGCTTGTAATAAGTGTCCCATCAACCGTGGCTATTATTTTTACCTTTATTAACTTGTATTACATGTAATTTTCACCAGAGTTATTACAGAACCCTCCCCCTTGGGGGAACACCATCCTTAGTGTTCGACAACACCTATAACCACAAAATTCATGTAAGAAAAAATATTGTCGATGGAGCTTTATAATGTAGCTCGTTGCAGTAACTATAATGATCAACGTGCTGAGAAGAAAACCAATATGAAAACATAACATCATAATGACATGGCACCCATACTGCTTATTGGATATTTATAACATAACTCATGGCATTATTTACATCCATATACATATGTACATATAGCAACATCATGAAAACATATACCAAGACATATACCAAAACACCACACCAAGACTGCGTTGCCTCAACTGACAAACAAAGAAGATACATAGCCCAGATCTGATCCGCCATCTCCCATGTAGCTTCATCGGGCCCAAAGTGCTTCCATTTCAGTTTAACTTGATCGATTGCTCAGTTCTAGAGCATGAGCACCTTTTTCTGCAATATACACTGAGGCTCTACCTGGAATTTTCCATCTAGTTCCAACTACAATACAAACCATTCAATCACATGATCAACATCTCCAACATACTTCTTAATCAATGACACTTGGAAAACATCATGGAATTTCACTGTCAGAGACAGTGAAGTTCGATAGGCTATTGTTCCAATCCTCTCAATGATACTGAAAGGTCCACAAAACCGTGGTTCCATCTTGGCACATGATGCAATTTGTAAGGAGCTCTTCTTTAGTTTGATGCGCAAGTACACTTGTTCCCCAACCTAGAACTCCTTGAACAACTAGTTTTGATCTACATAGCTTTTCTGCCTATCTTGTGCTACCTTTAGATTCTTCTTGATTACCTACATTTCTTGTTCCATGCCTGCCAACATGTTTAGTCCAATCAACACCCTTTTAACTGGATCACTCCAACTGATAAGAGTATTGC
Organism: Pinus taeda; assembly: GCA_000404065.3. Lineage (NCBI taxonomy): Eukaryota > Viridiplantae > Streptophyta > Pinopsida > Pinales > Pinaceae > Pinus > Pinus taeda. Next base: position 33,515 of record APFE031527867.1, read on the forward strand.
AACTCCACCCATACAATGCCTCAAACAAACTCATCTTCAAAGATTCTTGATATCCATTATTGTAAGTGAACTCTACCAGTGGAAGATACTCCTCCACTTTTCTTGATGATGGATCACATACATCCTCAACATGTCCTCGAATATCCCGTTGACCCTCTTTTTCTGTCCATCTGTCTGCGAATGATAAGTTGTACTGAAGGCCAATGTTGTCCCCAAACATCTAAACAACTCCTTCCAAAACTTGTATGTGAACTTTGCATCCTTATCTAACATGATCTTCTTCGGAACACCATGCAGTCTAACCACATCTCTGATGAATATCTGTGCTATATTGCTAGCTGAGAATGTAGACTTCACTAGAATGAAGTGTGCAACCTTTGTCAACCTGTCCACAATAACCATGATGGAATCATGTTGTCTCACTGTCCTCGGCAACCCTGTGATGAAGTCCATGGAAATGACTTCCCATTTCCACTACTATGGTATCGCAATCAGATGTAGCAGTCCACTTGGATGCTTACACTTTTCCTTCACACGCTGACAATCAAAACACCTAGCCCCATACTCTGCTACATCCTTATTCAGATTTGGCCAATAATAAAATCTCTTCACTTTTTTCAGTGACTTTTGGTAACCTGGGTGACCCAAATATGGTTTCGCATGAAACTCCCTCAAGATAATCTTCTTGAGCTCACTATTATCTAACACATATGTCATGTCTCTGAATCTAGCCAATCCATCCGCCGTAAGACAATAATATACATTATATGCACCTACACTTGTACACGTACATGTACCTACACATGTACATGTACTTGTACAACTACATGTACCTTCACATATACATGTACCAGTACTCTGTTGCAACTTGTGCTTAATCTCCATATATCTGACATCCTGTTGACCTGTTGTTGAGTCCCAAACTTACATCTTCCCTATATACCTTTTCAGCCTTTTTCTCCAGTTACCTGAACCTCCAAGCTATCAAATCATTGCATATTAGTTTAAAAAGAGCATATAAATGGTTTCCTAACTATGTCTTGTGACTGCTGTTTGATTTAGATTTTTGCTCAGTCAGCTGCGGAATCTTGTCACTTTCCACAGCTAGAATCAATTTACGCAGCCTTTTTGTTGAAGTCTATGTTACAGGTGTTTACTGGAGAATCCGGCCACATGGACAAGCTGCAAATGATGTGGACATGGAATGTGTCCCCTTGGTTCAGTCGAATCACTCACAGAAGACCATGGTCAAAGCCAGTCAAGCGGTGGTCAACACTAAGAGTTTTGCGGTGGGAGGACTCTGTTTTTCATCATGAGGAGAATTGCGTGGCAAGTTCCTAAATCCCAGGAGGCGTGCCAACACCTTTGGACTGCCCCGTGAACCAAATCCAATAGCCACCCTCCTTGGATTGAGTTCTCACGGCTATCATACTGCTAGATTTCCAGATATGGTCATTTACGTGTCTGTCTACCAGCGCAGATCTTAGGAATTAGTTATGTTATTTCCTGTTATAAATAAAGCATCCCCGTATGCATAAAAACTAGTTTTTGGTATGTAATCTTGACTATTTTACGAGCCACCGTGCCGTGACTTGATCCTTATGTTATGACTGTATTTCAATATATGAGAAGACACTACTTTTAAGTTCAAATTCGTGATTGATTTCTGATTGGCCGAGGTTGCAGAGGGCCCCTGTACTCCAAGGTTATGTAGTTATTGTATAGTTTCATGTTTTCTTCATTTACGTTCTTGATGCCATAGTTGTTTGCTTGTATATATTACACTGCTCATGGTATTCATGTTGATTGTTGTCCATAGTTTCTTTTATGCTTTCTAATGACTGTTAACTGATCAGTGTTTTATTTCAGGTTCTAATAGATAGCCCAGGCAAATGCACATAGCTTTTTGATGACTAATGACATGATGGAATTATCTTGTCCTCCTACTGATTTGTTTTTTTAGTTCTAATTCCAACACTGTTTATCTCTTTCAGTTTTGCTTTGTTCATTTACTTTTCTGCAAGATAGATATTAGACTATTCATGTCATTTTTAGTTACCTCCTATAGCCAGAGCGAGTCGAATGGTGAGGGATTGAGTGTGAATGTATAGTTTGATATTAGTTTATTTGCTTTTGCAAGTTAGTGATTAGATTACTCATGTCATTTTCGGTTACCTCCTATAGCCAAAGTGAGTCGAAT
>APFE031527869.1:0-10346 GCA_000404065.3 Pinus taeda
TATTATTTATGAATTTAGATCCTTGTTTCTTGCATAGTAGTATGTTGTTGTGATTTCACAGGTTCTTTTGAAGCTGGGTAGACAAAGAAGAAGCGGCGAAACTCTATCAAGAAGGAGAGGAAATCAAGCGCAAGACTCAGATTGGTCTTTTTGTTCCTCCTCTCGTCTATTTTCATAAAAGGAATCAATAGTAGACTTTGATTGTTTGTTTCTAAGATAGCCACCCATCTTAGTGGGAATAGCAGCATTCGAGTGGACACTATTCCCGTATAACACCCACCTCAACCATTTCCCATGTCTTAAAGTCACTAATTGTAGGAACATGTGTGTGCTCCTAGAACTAGAAATGTGGACATGATTTTGGCACTAGTAATATGCACACATTGTTGACACTAGGAACATGCACAGGTTGTTGAAGCTCAGAATGTGCATGTGTTGTTAATGCTAGGAACACACATGTGGTTTTTTTTTTCTTGGTGGAAATCCTATTTGCACGATGACTTGGTTGTTTCATATATAGGTATGAGATTATGAACATGCCCAGTTGGGTTGTAAATACATTAAAACATCAATTTTTAAGAAAACAAATATATATATATATCCTTGACATTATTTTTCTATAAGCTAGACGAGGGCCTTGTCCATGAAACACATACATATATAGAGTTGATTATGTAGATTCTAAATATATAATTCAAAAAGTAGTCTTTACTATTATTTACACATTTTTCTCTTGAAATATATCAAAATTTAAAAACACATGCCCTGCCTATTTCCTCTATAACATTTTGGGGTTGTAATTGTTTGGAAAAAAATTATATGTTACATTAGAGGACATTAACACCTACAATCTAAAAAACATATGGTTGATAATGTTAAGACCCTTTTAGATTGCAATAACGGAAGACACTGTAATTTAATGATATAATGATTTTCATAATTTCATATATATAATTAATATTATAAATTTTGCATCCTTGATTGGGGTGAATTAACATGTTGCACAAGGAATTGGGAGGAACCTGCCTCCCAATGCAATTAATGGGGGGGGGGGGTTCACATGGCTTACCTCCCCCAGGATAATTTCATGCAGCATTTCATTTCACATAACATACTAGCTCATTTACTAGTTCCTAGATGCAATGGATCAATGCACAATTTTCTATTTAAAGGGTCAAGGAAAAACATAACCAGTAAAGGTGGGAGAAAACCTTCCTTGGCTTGATTGGTAAATCTGGAAACCAAGTAGGGAAATTTGGACACATGGGATAGGACTCACCTCTTTCTAACCAAGGTTTCAAATGCTTGTCAAGCAATTGTGAAGAAGCTCCTGGAGGCCTCCAAGCGAATCTTACTATGGGAGGATAAGGCATTTGCATGGTAGTTGGATTCAACAAGAAAGAGTTGAATTTTGGTTCCTAGAGCAGAAACTATTCTGCAGAGGGTGCATGTACAGGGTCCCTAATTCGTATTGGGTGTTTTCATTGCTGCATTGACTGAGCATTCTGAGGGTTGGACTCTGTTAAGCCTGGTGCATCGACACCTCCACAAATAGGTAATTATTGTGGTTTGGGTTCTAGTTTTTCTATGTTTTGTTGTCAATGTAGTATTGTCTCTACCTGGGGGTCTCTATGGTTTTCCCATGGTTTTATCTTTATTAGGATGTGGTATTTCTATTTTGTGGTTAGACTCAATGTTTCAGTATCAGTCTAGTGTTTATTTTTATCTCTGCCTTTCTGGGTTTACATTTTATTACTCCCCCTTGGATGTTTATCGAGATTATGTGGGTGATAAGTAGGTTATTAGATCCTTATCTGGGTTGTGATTTGTGGCGCCAAGTGTTGTTGTTGAATTTTTAAGGTGGAGGAGATATATGTTTTGTTTACTTTTGTGCCCCCCTACAGGTGCCAAGGATGAAGTAAATTGGGTTTTGTAGGTACATCCTATCAGAGAGAGTAAGATCTGTTTCTGATTTCTTTCAATTTTCTCATCCACGACCAGACAAAGAGTGAGGGGTAGGTGAGGGTCAATGAGGAGGGGTGGTTGTAGTTTACATGGAATATTTCCTATGTAGTCTTAGGCTCAGGATTTAGCTGCTCGATATCATAAAACAACCTCTCCTAGCACAAGAGAGGAAATGCACCAGTTGGAGGCCCATATGGCCCATGACTGCCAAGCCTATTCTAACACATATCTCATTGCTAAGGTTTCTAATTAGTTACTCGAACTTTGCCACATCAAGGGATGAAGTAATCAATACTTGCATGTTGTCACTCTACACTCGGAGTCGACGACTCTACTTAGTTGTGTCTTGAAGGAAAAAAAGAAGACAAGAATGATATCATCTCATTCTTGAATGATATTCAAAATAATGAAAAACACCAATGTATTTCTTGGAGAGATTAGATGCCTGTATAGCTCATTTAGAGAGGCATCTCCAATGCGAGGAAAAGTTATCAGGCCCTACTAGAACAAGTGTGTAGGACTTGATGCCTATGATGACACTCGGTGCTTGTGACTTCTTCTGACTCCTAGGCCCATTCCTTATTTTCTTTTCTTTTGGTATTTTATCAATGGTTTCTGATAGGATAATGTTAAGCCCAGTCACACTCTTTGTTGTTGTTATTTTGTCTTTTTTAAGGATGATCAAGACCCTTGGCTTCATTTATGATCGATTGAGGCCTCAAACCCTTTTTTGAGGGCATATTGTATATCATGATGCAACATAGACGTAATTTTTCAATTTAAAGGTAATAGAATTTCAACTTACAAAAACGAGAGACTACAAATTATGTAACAATATTTGTGCACAAGAACAATATGTTCTCTACAACTCCACAAGGTTTTGTAGTTAAGATTATATCATTGAGATACTAAAGGTTTGCACTAATATAACCATATGCATTATATTATTATTATTATCATCATCATTATTATCCAATTTTAAGGTCACGACCAAGCTAGACACCAAATTGGTGTATGAGACCCCCTGTTTGTGGGACAAGGGACCCACCTCCATGCAATGAGTTGACTGCTAAGTCTATGAAGGCATACATACTCTACCTCCCTCTAGTTTTGAACCTATGACCTCTTAGGAGGAAACACATGCTTTTAACCATTAGGCCCACTAAATTTGTTATATATTTCATGAAAATAAGATACCAATGTTATGAAAACTCAAGATTCACATAGTTAGACACAATTTCTATAAATAAAAATTATATGTTAGGAAAGCCAACTCTTTTCTCTACATTTGATCTTTTTAGACCATCTCAAATTCATTGCATAAATACTTGTAATCATTTCTACAAATTAACATATTGTTGTTTTTCAAAATTTACTGTCATTTCCACTCACTACATAAAAAAAATTAAACATATAATTAAGAAAAAAATTAGTTTTTTAAACATATTTAAAAATAAAATAAAAATAATATTTATTTTTGGTAATATATAATTAATAGAGATTTAAAAGAAAATAATATTAACTAGCAAAATATACAAACCAACCATTTACATTTTTTCTTTTTATAAGTGAAAATACATTCAATTTTTATTAATATTATGTTTGTAGAGATTAATATTTATTTTATTTTATTTTTAGTATTTTTTTATTTTTTATTTTATTATTTATTTATGTAAATTCATTTTTAACCACTCACCATGCATAATTTAAAATGTACATTTTTTTTGTAAAATACAATTACCATTGTGTTATATTTATGTGGCAATCCATTAAATGATTTTTAAAAATTATTAATTGGGCATAGTCGATTTTTAATACATGGGAATTAATTATTTTATTTGATATTTGATATTTGATATTAATTACGTCGTATGGCATTTCCCTCTTAAAAGAACTCCCCTCCAATGTTACTTGTCCCTTTATGTGCCTTTGATTTAGGTTTTATATGATAGAAATCGCCTCTGCCATCATATTAAGAATTGTTATTCACTGGCATTATTCGGTTACAATTCTCTAACGATATTCTCTTACGACATCCATAGGCACTGAAGGCAACGCTTCTGTAGGTTCTTTCGAGGTAGGCATTATGGGTTTCTCCGACCGTTTGAGAAAGATGACCTTCGTGGGAGCCCAGAATGAAGTAAATTGGGTTTTGTAGGTACATCCTATCAGAGGGAGTAAGATATGTTTCTGAGTTCTTTCAATTTTCTCATCTACGACTAGACAAAGAGTGACGTCTAGGTGAGGGTCAATGGGGAGGTGTGGTTGTAGTTTCCATGGAATCTTTCCTATGTAGTCTTAAGCTCAGGATTTAACTACTCGATATCATACAACAACCTCTCATGGCACAAGAGAGGAAATGCACAGTTGGAGGCCCATATGGCCCATGACTGCCAAGCCTATTCTAAAACATATGTCATTTCTAAGGTTTCTAATTAGTTACTCGAACTTGGCCACATCAGGGGATGAGTTAATCAATACTTGCACGTTGTCACTCTACATTGGGAGTCAACGACCCTGCTTAGTCGTGTCTTGGAGGAAAAAAAGAAGACAAGAATGATATCATCTCATTCCTGAATGATATTCAAAGGATTGAACAACACCAATGTATTTCTTGGAGAGATTAGATGCATGTATAGCTCATTTAGAGAGGCATCTCCAATGCAAGGAAAAATTATCGGGCCCTACTGGAACAAGTGTGTAGGACTTGATGCCTATGACGACACCCGATGCTTGTGGCTTCTTTTGACTCCTAGGCCCATTCCTTATTTTCTTTTCTTTTGGTATTTTGTCGATGGTTTCTGATAGGATAATGTTAAGTTCAATCACACTCTTTGTTGTTGTTATTTTATCTTTTTTTAAGGATGATCAAGACCCTTGTCTTCATTTATTATCGATTGAGGCCTCAAACCCAATTTTGAGGGCATATTGTATATCATGATGCAACATAGACGTAATTTTTCAATTTAAAGGTAATAGAATTTTAGCTTACAAAAACGAGAGACTATAAATTCTGTAACAATATTTGTGCACAAGAACAATACGTTCTCTACAACTCCACAAGGTTTTGTAGTTAAGATTATATCATTGAGATACTGAAGGTTTGCAGTAATATAGCCATATGCATTATATTATTATTATTATCATCATCATTATTATCCAATTTTAAGGTCATGACCAAGCCAGACACCAAATTGGTGTATGAGACCCCCTGTTTGTGGGACAAGGGACCCACCCCCATGCAATGAGTTTACTGCTAAGTCTATGAAGACATGCATACTCTACCTCCCTCTAGTTTTGAACCTATGACCTTTTAGGAGGAAACACATGCTCTTAACCATTAGGCCCACTGAAGTTGTTATATATTGCATGAAAATAAGATATCAATGTTATGAAAACTCAATATTCACATAGTTAGACACAATTTCTATAAATAAAAATTATATGTTAGGAAAGCCAACTCATTTCTCTACATTTTATCTTTTTAGACCATCTCAAATTAATTGCATAAATACTTGTAATCATTTCTACAAATTAACATATTGTTGTTTTTCAAAATTTACTAGCATTTCCACTCACTACATAAAAAAAAAATTAAACATATAATTAAGAAAAAAATCATTTTTTTTTAGAACATATTAAAAAAAACAAAATATCTAATTTTTTTTGGTAATATATAATTAAGAGAGATTTAAAAGAAAATAGTATTAACTAGCAAAGTATACAAACCAACCATTTACATTTACACTTTTTATAAGTGAAATACAATTACCATTGTGTTATATTTATGTGGCAATCCATTAAATGATTTTTAAGAACCATTAATTGTGCAAAGTCGTTTTTAATACATGGGAATTAATTATTTTATTTGATATTTGATATTAATTATGTCGTAAGGTGTTTCCCTCTAAAAATAACCCCCCTCCAAGGTTACTTGTCCCCTTATGTTCCTTTTATTTAGGTGTTAGACGATAGAAATCGCCTCTGCCATTAGATTAAAAACTGGTATTCACGATATTTTCTTATGGCATCCATAAGCACTGAAGGCAACACTTTTGTAGGTTGTTTCAAGCTAGGCATTACGGGTTGCTCCGACCATTTGAGAGAGATGGCTTTCATGGGAGCCTGAGAAGGGATTTCTTGCAGGGTTCTTGAATCACTCACTCTCTTTTGCAGATGGGATTTTTCGCTTCCTCGCCTGAGGCCCGCCTCGAAAGTAGGGGAATGATCTGAAGCAAAGAGGAGCCATCGCCCAACGTCTGGAGTGGGGATTCCTATCCTCGGCCTCTGCCTTGGCTTACAGGAGCAAAAAAATAAAAGGTATAGAGGAGATGTTTTATTTGATAGTCTGGTATTGGTTGAGAGTGAGGGAACCTCTATTCACAAAATGTCAACAACATATTATGATTTGGGTCTATTCATATCCATGCTCCAAGTTCAAATAATGTTGAAGATGTAACTACTCAAAATCTATCTGATTCATTGTCAGACTCTTGCCATCTCAAGGAGTATGAAGCAATTCCGATTTGAGCCTTGGTGAAATTAGCTGAAGAGCTTGAAATTGACAAGGTATTTGAAAGTACATATATTCCTCCCCCTATGCACGACTCTCTTAATTTTGCAGAACCATATGCACTGGAAGATGACGGAAATGCCTTGCAACCTTCGTCATCCATGCTTCAAATTAGTGATAGTGATGAATCATATCATGCATCATTTGCCTGCTTAACTTCGTATGATGAGCGATCTTACAATAAGTCTATTACATACAACTCTCCTTTATAGTTCTTTTAAGCTCTTCATATGCTTCATTATTTCTCCATATTTCTTGTGTTAATAACATGTTTAAGAAACTTGGTGAATTTCTGGCACTTGAATGTTGCAACAAATTCTCTTGGAAGCCTTATTTCTCATAATGATGACAATTATGTGGTAAACGCTCATAAAACTAAAACTGACCCTCAATCATGTTAAAATAATTGCCTAAATTTGAATGTATCATAGTTGCAATTTCTTTTGGCACATATTTGATATGTTTTAGAAAATTCAGTAATTTGTCAATTTTGTGTTAACCTCATAGCATTGCGCTCTTTCTATTCACTTTCTACATTCTAGGGCAAGGGTAGTGAAACGAAGTCAATATGAAGTTTGTGTATGCATTTGAAAGTCAGATATTGATGATAATGTATTGAAATGGATATATTATATATGTACAAGTAGAAGCTTCTTCGGAAGGTTAATTTGTGATTGTTGTGAGTTACTTGTTCCACTATTTTTTTTACATATTCACTGAATTTATCTAATGTTGAAGATGTAACTGCTCAAAATCTATATGATTCGCTGTCAAACTCTTACTGTCTCAAGGAGTATGAAGCAATTCTGATTCAACCCTAGTGAAATCAGTTGAAGAGATTGAAACTGACAAGGTATCTGAAAGTGCATATGTTCCTCCCACTATGTGTAGCTCTCTTAATTCTGCAGAACCTAATGCACTGGAAGATGAGGGAAATGCCTTACAACCTTCATCATCCATACTTCAAATCAGTAGGAGTGAATCATATCATCCACCATTTTCTCGCTTAACTTCATATGATGAGCGATCTTACAATAATTCTATTACATATAATGCTCCTTTAGCCCCTGATGTAAGTTTTGGACTTCAACGGGTCTTCATCCCAAGGGCACCAATTTCTGAGAATGATAGTCTGAATTGAGGCACTTCGGATTTTCCAAACTCAAGCCCACTATTACATAATATGCCCAAGCTTCCAGAATCAATCTCACCAACAGCTGAAAGTGGAAAGCCAGATACCTTTCAACCACGTCAAAAGGGGAGCAGTGCAGGAAATCCTAAGGAGAGTGCTAAAGGATTTAAAAGACTTCTGAAATTTTCTAGGAAAAGTCATAATAGTTCGGCAACAACTAATAATTATGAAGATGCAGATCATTTAAGAGAAGCAGAGGCAAAAGAATCCTAAAGATCAAGGTGGAAATCTTGATGTAACTAGAGATGTTGGTCTTGCAAATACTCATCTATCAACGATAACAAGTGGTGCAACACTTTATAATGGAGCTAATCAAGGTAGATTTTTTTCTTAGAGCTCTTTGAAGCTCTTCAAATAATTTGCTAAATTTGAATGTATCATAGATGCAGTTTCTTTTGGCACATATTTGATATGTTTTAGAAAATTCAGTAGTTTGTCAATTTTCTGTTAACCTCACATCATCACGGTCTTTCTTTTCACTTTCTACATTCCAGAGCAAGGGAAGTGAAACGAAGTCAAGATGAGGTTTGTGTATGCATTTGAAAGTGAGATATCAATGATAGTGGATTCAATTGGAAATATTATATCTGCACAAGTAGAAGCTTCTTTGGAAGGTTGATTTGTGATCGTTGTGAGTTACTTGTTCCACTATAGATAGAATCCAATTTTCTGGAAGCATCATGCCATATGTGTATTTAATAAGTATTCTAATTCCCATAAAGTCATTTAATTACATGATAGTAAAATACATCAATGCGTGTTGTATACATCAATTTGTGATGTTACTATAACCATAGCAACCATAATCATCTCAGATTCATTTTTTGAGTAAATCTAGAAAGGACGCTTATTTTTGGTGAAATCTAGCTGGCTAGCACTTCCTTAGAAAAGTTGTGGAAGAGATATTATGCAATATTAAATTTGAAGAAACCTAACTATAGATGGTGATTACCCATGTTTTTGTGTAATGGGCATGCCCTCATTTTTGAATCATCATGTTCTTGTTTCTTCTTTTCATGTTGTAGCTTGAAGTTGGGTGGAATTCATTGTTAAGTTCAGCCAATGGAGGTGTTCTACAACTTTGTTGAAGGTTGATATCTTGATTAGCTTGTTTCTCAAGGACAAGGTTATAGGTTGGAGATTATGTGTGTTACACCTCATATTGTATGGATTTTCACACTGATTTTTATCACATTGATGGAGATTTTTAGCTGGTTTCTTGGAGCATTGGAACAACTTGAGGGGATACATCTTCATAGAGCCCTTTCTCTTCATGTCATTGGATCATTAGATGGGTGTTCTTGGTTTTAGCGAGTCTGGCTTCTCCTCGCACCTGCTTCGACATAGACCTTTTTGAAATCAATTAGTTTCTTCTTTGGGGCGTGGGTTGTAGAGAAGAGAAACAATACATCGCTACCATCTATGTTACCAACGTTATTACATCAACATCAACTTGCAGGGACATGTTCTTTCATTTAGTGTTAGTTACGTTCTTTCATTTAGTGTTAGTCACGCTGATAATCTCAAAAAATTATGGTTCTATGGAAGAACATTTGTATTTTCCATCCAAAGGAACAAAGATGAGTTTGGGTGCATGGAGTACAGTGATGTCGAAGCTTGGACTACAGTGGTGTTGAAGCTTGTGTAGCTCATTCCATCTCTGAAGGCGAAGACAATTTGTCCTGTATAGAATCTGTAAGTCCTGCCAAGTCCTGCCATGGTAAACTGTAGTAGGATTTACCCTCATGGTCATGTTGGTTATGTTAACATTGACAACAAACTATTTAGATAGGCACATTTTTCTTAACAAAATTTAACAATTTTAATTTAATTATTAATAATTATTAAGTGAATGGTAAATATTTAATCTCCATAGAATATTAAATCTTCAATGATTCTTTATATGTCAAGGTTCTTCTCGAATTTAGGCCTTAATTCCTTACTGTGTTTCCTTTGCAACATTTGGTGCAATTGCTAGTTAATATTATGTTTAATTAAATTTATTATTATATATTTATATAAAAAATAAAAATGTATTAGTTTTAAGAGGCCATAGATTTGGTTTATTACCAATTATGTGTTAAGTAAGCTGCTAAATTCCTTGCAATTATGGAATTAGAAATAAAAATATATTATTATAAAGTATTTTGAAAAAATTAACTATAAAATGTACAAAAATAATTATAAATAACTTTTTTCCATTTCACTTATATGAACAAGTGTAATATGCATCTATTAATTTAAACGTTTAGAGTTAAAACTCCAAAATCATGCAACTGATAGCTAATTTAGGTTAATTTAAATATTTATAGAGTTAAAACCTCCAAAACCATGTATCTATAAAGTATGCTACATAGTAATCATAAACTCCAATTTAAAATATCCTTACATATAATATCATATTTGTATATCTTAAAATTAAATTATTACTATTTACGTAAAAAGTAATTGATAAATTTAAATGTTTAGAGTTACAAACTTCAAAACTATGTAATTGATAGCTAATTTAGATTAATTTAAATGTTTATAGAGTTAAAAACCTCCAAAACCATGTATATATAAAATATGCTGCATAGTAATCATAAACTCCAATTTAAGATAACCTTACATATAATA
>APFE031527872.1:0-14837 GCA_000404065.3 Pinus taeda
GAGCAGAGAAAGAACTTTGACTAGGTTGAATTATACCAGCCTCTAGTATTTCTGCAACCATATGTTCAATTTCACTCTTTTGGGCATAGGGATATCTGTACGGCCTGATGTTTGGAGGAGCACTTCTTGGAATCAAATGAATAGCATGATCATGATCATGAATAGGTGGGAGACTTTTGGGAGTCTCAAATATCTTGGAATGACTGTCCAAGACTTTTTGGAGATCTATAGAAATAGATGATTTCGATGTGGAAACATCTAGCGAACATAACTGTGCAATTACACCTCTTTGTTCCTTTTTTAGAAGCTTTGTAATACCGTTAGAGCTGATTAACTTTCCTTGTTTCCCTACAATACCCCTTAATTCAACTTCCTTTCCTTCCGCATAAAATTTCATGAAAAGTTCTTGAAAATTTAAAGCTATTGTACCCAAGGACTGTAGCCATTGGACTCCTAGTAAAACATCAGCACCTCCGATTGGAATGGAAAGCATTGGGCTAGTCAATACATATTCTCCCATGGATAACTTGATATTATGGCACCTTTCAAATTCATAAAAACTTTTAGTATAATTGTTTTTATTATTATTTACCGTTTCTATATGAATATATAGGAATTGTTTTTACTATTATTTACGGGTTTCATATATAAATATATAGGTTGGTATTTGCACGAGTGCATGATATAGCGGTCGTGGCAGTCGGTTTGCACGCAACCGGGCCGCGTTCGAATCTTGTGGAGTTGTGCAGATGCTGCAGCGTATACGATTCCGTGGCACATATTCCGATTGTATGTTAGATTCGATGTGACTGTTATCAGCATTGTCTGATAAGTATACAATGTAATAAAAAGAGGGCCCTATAATGCTTTTGCTTGGGAACTAGCCCCTCCCTTTTAAAAAAAATATATAGGTTGGTATTTAAATATTTTATTTAGCATAGATATATTTTTTTAATATTAATAATTTATTTTTTAAACTTAAATTGGGATTTAATTGATATCAATAAGATAACCAACATGGATTGCTTTTAAATTTTGGGAGATAAATATTTAAAGATTCAGGTTAACATTTAAAAAAAAATGGATTTATAAAGATGAAAACAAACATGTCAACAGATTTGATCTCTAAAGTTATTTTATTATTAATATTCCTAATTATGTTAAATAATTATTTGTTTTTAAAGTTAAACTAAATATTAATATTTTTAATGTTTTTAAAATTTTAAATTAAATTTTGATGTCACTTGTCAAAAATATTACATTTACTGAACCAATATTTTCTCAAGCTTTTCATATAACACTGAAAAATGGAAAAACTATATACACCCATTTCACCTGGGAATGAATCATGACACCAACAAATAGTCGCAATTCCCCTAAATGCCTTACCGGGGATTGCCCTAGATTGAAAGCCCACATTTACAAGAACTTATTTGCGGGTACCGTGACTTATAACACTTAAAAAAAATTGAAAATAACAGCATCCGTTTAAAACCCCAAAAAAATTCACCTTAAAACTTGATTGAAACCTGTGAATTATGTCCGTTTAAGGAGGGTCGGATAGAGATTTAAGAACTGGGAGACAGTGGGGCATCAAACTGGGAAATTGGGAGACTAAATTTGTTCCTACAGAGAGGGAAATCAAGTTCAGAAAGTTCAGAATGAAACCAATAAAAAATGCAGGTCCCATGAAAAAGGTGACTGCAGGACAATCGTTTAGTTGCCTATTCGGTGGACAGTGTCTCCTGACATATTGCGCATATCAATGTGTCGTCCTCGCCATCATCTTTAATGGTTACGGTTTTGGAAGAGGCAACAACGGCCATAGTAGCGGCTAAGGGATAGCTCCTGTAGAGAGCAATGAATCGGTCTCGAAAATTAAGATTGAGATCGAAATGTTCGACTCTCAATTGTATAGAATTAGCAGTGTTACTATTGTTTTCCAAGAGTTTCAGTACCCGATTACAATTTGCAAAACATCCACTCCATACAACTTGTTGGCTCCACACATTTCCATCGAGGTGGCCCCAATCTACAATAATTCTCAGCAAAACAAGGTTGATGTTTTCAGCCATTGCAGCTTGGATATTCCTTTGGCCACTGTAGTTGAGAGGACGCCGTTCAAACTCGGGTTTCTGTTCAATGTCATCTAATTGACGTACGTACACATTATCCCAAACACTCTCGAATTCCCAGTCCTTATCCCAAGCATTCTCCAATTCACTATCCCAGTCACTATCTTCGCTATCTCCTTCAATCCATCTAAACGTTACACTAGAGATCAGGTGCTGTTGAACGGGGTCTTCGTTTTGGGTGGATGCCCCTCCTTCATGTGAAAGGCCATTAGCTGTACTTGTTAGAGTGGAAGGTACATATTCTTCCATTTCCCATAAGATCATGTCTCTATTTATTGTGTTTTCCATGTGACGCGTAACCCTCCCAAGAATTTCTCTAGCAAGATTGGTATTATCATTATCGCTTACATTTTGTGATTCTTCCATCTCGTCACCTTCTCAAAGAGTTTGCAAATATATTTGTGATTCTTCCCATAACTGTAATGCTTTATATATTTATACTATCGTTTTAGAGTTTGTAATAACTGTAATGCTTTATATATTCGTTTTAGAGTTTGTAATATAGTTGTGTTATCTTTCGCACGCCCACTAGAAGAATGACTAGCTTTTAGTCTGCCTTCAATTGAGCCTCAAACATAATTTGTTTGCCATGGCTTACCTTTCATTATTCCAACTCGTTGCAACCATTTAAGTCATTTATTTAGTCACTGTTTAAAATCACATAGCGTATACGCATTAATAATTCTTAAAGGATTAGTTAATTTGAAAATATTCATAGCTTTTTGTTATTAGCATAGTTATATTAAAAGGGTTGTTAGGTAATTTGAAAATGTTTATAGTTTTTTATTATTAGCATAGTTATATTAATAGGGTGGTTAAAATAGGTTAGATTAATATTGTTTTTCATTTTTTAATCTTAATTATTGGTGTATTGGCTTACGGAAGGTTCAAAGTGATTTTGATTGAGATATTTTAACAATTTTATTAATGTTGTTGAGTAAGTTGATAACTAGAATATTTTGGTAGGATTAGTGGAACATAGCAAGAGCCATATTATAGTAAAATATGGTAAAATTATATTTCAGAAATAAATGATTAATTGTGGTGGCCATGGTTATGCATGTTAAACTAGGCTTTACTTGAAATTGTGTCTCTACATTGCTCTCTATTTAAGCTTTTGCGATGGTCTGCCTCTTCATCTGGTCATGATGATGAACCACACTTGTTGGTTCGAAACTTGTTGGCCAAAAAATTTTCTCATGTGATTTCTACTGAAAGACTTTGTTTAAATAATTGAATATGGTTAACAATTTTTCCTCTAGTTGATTGTGGTTGGACATTTTGAATATGGTTGACAATGAATAACTATGATTTTAGGCTATCATGTGAACCAAGGGAAGAGATCTTTTAGCCTAGATCTAAGGATACATTTTTGTGGCCAATGTTCAAATTTGGGCACCTAAAGTCTTCTCCTTTTATATATTCTCTCACTAAATAACATATCACCACAACACACAATGGGTTGTAATTAATAACCTTTAAGACTCCAAAGCTCACTTCTCTTTCTTCGAGATCCTAACTTTTTATATACTTTTGGCTACTTTCTTGTAGCTATTATTTAATTTGTTCATGTATTCTCTACAAGACTATGACAACTTACTCTACACTAGCTCTTCCAACTTCTTATTTTCCCAAATTTCTAAGTTCAAAGCTTAGACATTCCATACTAATTGATTTCCACGATGTGATAAAACTCGATATTCTATTGTTTTCATTTAACCTATTGACAAATTCTACATTTATCCACAAAATTCCTCACGTTAGTTCTCATTCTATGCCAATAAAAATAAAAACTTAATTAGCAATATGTTTTATCATAGCCAAAATAACCATCTTATCATCCACTATGTTTTTCCTTCAACAAATTTACTCTTATCAATCCCTCATAAATCATTGAGATTGTGTGACTGTGATAGATTTTATTTTGTAATATTTAGAGCATGAGTATCTAAGTGTGATCAACATCCTTTTTATTTTTTCTTATTACATAGTCAAACTTTGTTTTATATATGCAATACTTGGTAACCTTTTATATATTGTCTAGTGAACATACACTATGAGTTTGAATTTGTTGGACACCTAATCCTCTAAGGGTTGGTGGGGAAGCTAAACAATCAAAGGGAGTCCAAGAGACTACTTCAAATATGAAACCAAGGGTCACTAGACTTGTATAAATATCTATCATTATGAATAGTAATGCATTCAAGGCTGATCCTTCATACGTTTTTTCTTCCCCATTGTTGTGTTTAACATGGTATCAAATCCGGTGGTCTCTTGCCATGCTCTAGTGTGAGCCACTTTTTTTCTGTGGCCTTTATAGATCTATGTCTATGTGATTTTGAACTCTACTCCAAAAATTCCATTTTAGATATTATTATTTTCTTGTCTGTCTTTCAATTTTTTGTTGGAGCCCATTTTATGTGTGTTTTTCAGGCTTGTCAATAACGTCTTTGTCCACCATTTTAAATCTAGAGATAGTCATTCTAGAAATTGAAGCAAGGAAACAATTATTCAATAATACGTGTTTTATCTTATGCATAATAACACCCTTTCTTTCTCCTTGATTTGGAAACATATGCTTTGGGAAATCAGCACTTGGTATTCGCAAATGTCTCCCTATTTTAAGCCTGTCATAGGAGCATTCATTGAATAAATTGTTTTATGAGCACGAGGAGCTCAATTATTTGGAATCTCCTTTCAAAACTTTATTTCTCTCCACATTGGTCCTAGATAGAAGGTATCTGCACAGTCCACATACTGTGAATGTGAGTTCTAGCCTCCACCATGCTTTCCAAGAAGATCACTTGAGAGTTGATGTTGAACAATTCCCAAGTATTTTTCCTATGGAGATGAAGGACCCATCACTTATTTTAGGTCCCTATACTACTAGTGTAACACCTTATTATTATTAGTGAAACTCCCTTATTGTATTGTTCTGCCCATGTATTCTAATATTTTTATTATTTTTCCCCATAGAAACCCACTATTGTTATTGTTTTTCCCTTACAATATTATCATTATGTGGGCTCTGTTTATAGTGTGACCCTGAGAGTCCTATACATAAAAAGGAGGTCTTATCATTTGTATCATCCAAGAATTTTTCATTTGTGTAATGTAAAAGAGGTTTCCCCCTTGAAGAGACTGACTTTGAAGTGGTTGATCTATCTATTTTTCTATTTTATGAGCTGGTTGAGTAACTTTTGGTATCAAAGATTTGGATTCTAGGGATTTTCTCCTTCGAACAGGGCATTGTGGAATTTTGGCTATAACGTTTTTTATACGAAGTTGCAGAAGTTGAAATTAAAACCATTTGATATGAAATCTGGATAGACCTCATGTCCAAATTTCAGATCTTGTGTCTCTACATTTTCAAAGATACGAGCTAAGGAAGTTAGGGTTTTGGTAGGCTCCCCAATTCCATCTCAAACAAGTGACCTTGGGAAAATTGTCGTAACTTTCTCTCTAAGCAATAGATTCAACTACAAATAGGACATAATGTAGTTTTTTGGGTATAATTTTTAGTGCCTAATATCAAAACAATGAGACACGACACTTTGTACAAGTTCGATCTACTGAACTAGTCTATAATCTAGTTATTGTGGAAGGTTGGGAAGACCTCTTTTTTGGAGAATCCAATCTCGATCAGACTTGTGGGGTTGGAAATAAGACTCATAGGGATATGACGGGAAGACATTTCAAACCTTGGCGATCCCAAATTACAGATATACAATAGATTCAATATCAAGCTCCTACCAAGTGAAAAAAAGGTGTCTAGTTTTTTAAAAATTGCATAACTTCTGTTTGAAAAATCATTTTGACATAATTGAAAGGGAATAGTGAAGCATATATAAAAAAAATTATTTGAAAATGACACGAAGAAAGAAAATAAAAACACTTAGTAAGCAATTCAAAAGCTCTACCATGACTCCTAAAGAAGAGGAATAAATGCAACATTATATATCAAAATTAGGCCAAATGCGACCAATTTCTCTCTCACAAAAAGTAACATAAACCATCAAGCTATGATCAACAAGATAAATGGCATAGAAGAAAAATTGAATGGAAATATGGAATACTTGAAGAAATACATTGAAGGTTTGAAGGAAGTTGGGACAAAGTCACTACAAGAAAAGCTTTCTAATGGTGAAAAGGTAGTAGAGGAAACTCATGATGAGAACAAAAGATATCTTAATCATGATTTCATAGAACCTAATGTTGGATTGAATATCCACCATATTCCAAGGAATAATATGAGGAAGTTTGATTGAAGGATACTGTAACATGGATACTATAGATGGACAATATTTGGATCTCCATAATGTGAAAAACACACAAAAGGAATGTATTGCAACTTTATATTTAGAACCCAATAAGTTTGTATGGTATCGATGACTTTTCTTTTGTAAATAGATTGTCACCTGGTCCATTTTTATGGAGGAATTGATAGCACATTATGAGGATACAAAGTGAAACACATTCTTTCTCCAATTGATAAATCTCAAACAAAAGGGTTCCATGGTAGAGCACATTGAGGACTTCCAAAAATTGAATATAAGGGTAAAAAATATTCTAGAGGAGCATAGTGTTGATGTCTTCATAGGGAATTTGAAGGATAAAATCCAACATCTGGTCGCCTTTGAGAACCTGATTCATTGGAGAAGGCATTCAGGTTGGGAAGAAAAATTGAAAGAAAAATTATGGCAACAATGAAATTGACCACTCATAACTATAAATATGGTAGTCACGTTGTTGCTCCTATCCTCCCATAACCTACAATGTTGACACCACAAAAATTGGAAGAAAAAAATAGAAAAAGGTATTTGTTACAATTGTGATAGAAAATACACTAAAGGCCATAAGTGTGCCGAGAAGAAATTAGTTTACATATACTGTGAAGAGGAGGAAGAAAAGGATAAACAAATGTCAAAATAAGAGGATATACACCACGAACCAACCCTAGAGAAACAAGAAATGAATCTGACTATATCTTGTAATGCATTGGCAGGAATTACCAGTCCTTAAACTCTCAAGATTGAATGACATATCAAGAAGAAAAATATTGAGGTAGTGAAAGCTCACATCGAGCATCGACAAAAAGTTGTCCAACTTTTAAACGATAACCTCACTTTGGCAGAAAATCAAATGAAACAACATGCACATGAACATCAATGTGGAATAGAGGTGACTGGGTATTTTTACGGATACAACCACACAAAAAAAGGCCCCTCAAGCAAGCTAATAGGGATAAATTATCACAAAAGTACTATGGTCCTTACAATGTGTCGCAAAAGATTGTATTTTTGACGTGGTTAAAACCCTCAAAGAGGGAAACAGTCCACGGCTTGAGCCAACGCAGCCACTTCAGGCAATTTATTAATAAAATAATGGAAATTTACATTAGCTTCTCTCGTGAATGATTAACCTACAAATGACCCTCCATGCGCTTTAAATAGAAATCATGGACCAATCGGGTGTTAAGACACGGGTCAAGTGTCGGTAATACCGAGGAGAGAATGAACCGTTGGATCACTACATATCGTGACTGTCGGATTGTAAGTTACAAATATACATATTAAAGAAACACACTTTACCTAACTCTATACTAGACCAAGTTATACTTAACTATTCCTATGTGTCGGAATATCCTAACAATTGTTACTATGACATGCAAATTGGATCTCCCTGCATCTTCCCAAGTGCACCCAGTTTTCCATATTTCCTGTTTAAAGAAGGTTATAGGTGAAAAGCTCCAACTTCAAACAATATTATTGGGACTAGAAAAGGAAGGAAAAATCATATTGGAACTTGAAGCAGTCACAGATACACGAACTCGACATCTACAAAATCGATCAATTTCAAAATATCTCATCAAGTGGAAGATCTTACCCATCAAATATTTCACATGAGAGGATGAGAATTTTATACATAAACATCCATAACTACTCAAGCATTGAGGAAAACACTTTTTGAAGGAGAGGGTCAGCTTAGGGCCCTATACTACTAGTGTAGCTCATTACTGTTGTTCGTGAAACCTCCTTATTGTATTCGTGTGCCCATGTATTCCCCATATTCTTATTATTGTGCCCCATAGAATCCCACTATTGTTATTGTTGTTCCATTACAATATTAATTTTATGTAGGCTCTAATTATATTCTAACCCCTTACACTACTATATATAGAAAGGAGGTCTTATCATTTGAATCATCCAAGAATTGTTCATTTGTGTAATGTAAAGGAGGTTCCCTCTCAAAGAGGCTAATTTTTAGGTCATTGATATATATATTCTTTGATTTTGTGAGTTGGCTGCATAACAACTTTGCTTGGCCTGTGAAGAGAATTATGTATCTATGCGTGTTTAACTAGATGGTGTTTGTGGAGTGAATATGTTGCTTCAGATGAGAAAGAGAATTTCGTAGGTGGAAATGTGAAGTGGAACTAACAGCCAAATAGATCCTTACCAACATTAAAGAGTGAACGAATTTGTAATGAAATTCTTGTTCACCCTGGAGCATGTTTAAATTGTTGCATTTTCATACATGCAAAACCCTCTAGAAAGGCATCGACCATATCTCTGATCCATAATTGGACTGCTAACGTAAGATGCATTGTCTCAAAGGTATGCATTGGATGGCCATTCTCTTAAGATGTAACCATTCTATTTAGTGAGTAGTCGTGGATGCTTTGAGAAGCAAGTGAGAAGTTTTTCCTTTTTATGTTGACTCTGCAAATACAAACTTATGAAAATGAAGTTGTAATTGCTCACACCATTGTTCAATCCAAAGAAAATATTTGGCTTAATATTAATGAATCAATTATTGAATTATGGCCTTCAATTGAGATTATTTTTGAACGGGAAGAATTATTACTGAAATGAAAGGAGGCGGTGGCAGAAGTAAAGGAAGACCTCGACCAAAAACGAGGAGATGCTACAAAAATAATCAAGGTTCTGAATTCCAAGACAAAACAAGAGCTTTCATAATATGGTTTTGAAGACAAAACTTAAGTTTTCTTGGAGGCGAGAAGGGTACATACTAAAAGAAATTTATTGCTACAACTGGAGAATAAATGTCATAATTTAGTGCTCCAAATTAAAAAATTTCACAGTTTAATTCATTACATGTAAAAGGACTTCCAAGTCTACAGGCTATAGGTAATAAATTAAATTCACTCGAAGAATATCAACAGAGATTATATGAGATAGAAATAGATAAATCTAAATTTGCTCAAATCAAAGGAATTATCACTGGAAAGGCTTTCATGGAAGGTCTTAGTTATGATTTATAAATTCAGCATGAGATCAAGCATTTGTTCATAACTAGGCCTCCTTTTGAGAAATACACTAAAGTGGATGAATCATACGGAAGATTAGTAATTTTTTTTATTCTTGGAGAAAAATGATGGGATAAGTTGTGTGAACTCATCGAATGAGAGACAACAAGATTCCTCACAACAAAATACCAAGTTTTCAGGGACAAAGAATAGATTTCCAGGAACAACAAATATAACAACAACTTTATAGCTCCAGTCACCGCCAAAAGTCCTTGAATTATGTGCAAGATGTAAAAATAGTTCAGATTTCCTCTTTTCTAGTTCTATTTTTGTAATAAATCCAAATCAGTTTGGAAAAGATATTTTGTAATAAATTATGATTTTAAGTATAGATATTTTGATTAGAAACTCTATAAATACTTCGTAGTTTGAAGTAGGAAGGGTTGAACTCTTGTGATAAGCCATTGAGCATGATTGTAATTCTCTGAACTGTTTCTGAGATTAATAGAAAGATTATGGACTCATTTTGAAGCACCTTGTGTTTTTTGTGAGTTTTCTTGTTTCTTATTATGTCTCCATCTTTATTTATTTCTACACATGCTTAAACTTAATAGGAAATTTGGATAAGATAATATTAAATATCAATCTTTCTGAAATCCCCTGCGAAGTTATAATCAATTATAGAGATAAATTAACTGAAACTATTTGTTTAAGTTCATTCCCTTGCATGATTTAATTGTTGCTTCCTTTTATCTTTAAATATGCTTTGTTTGGTTGTAAAAGGATTTTACACACATCATCTATATATGAAAATTTAAATATTATATTTGACTAAGGAATCATATTTATCACCTTAGAGGCCTACCTTTCATAAACATTTTAATGCTTAATTCTGTTAAAGGTGAAGAATCGGCCCTTTTATTATATCATAAATAATTAGGATTTGCATCTGTTTAACATTTTAAATCATTGGTCATCCAAACCCAAATTAAAATGACATTTTAGATGCTTCGATATAGTTCCTTAGAGTAGAACTGTCTACAAAGGACAACATGAGATTTGGCGACTCCACTGGGAAGTTCATCCTCCGTCGTTGATCCGAGTAAGGGTGGCCTCAATCTTTTATCGTTGCTCAGACTTTATAACAAGCTCACAAAACGTCAAATCGCTTTGTTTTATTAAAAATATATTAATTAATCATTGATTAAATAACATAAAAACAATTTCCCCAGATGCGGGTGTGTACTAGTGCGTTTATGTTGATGGGACAGGGGTATAAGGGAAGCCACATGCCTGCCATTCGCGGAGGCGACTTGGAAGGCGGTGGCGAAGAACACCCCTCGACGGCAAGGTTAAATGCTATGGGACGGCAGCAATGGAGCATTTACGCTCCGACCTCCTTCGGCTGCGTTGCAAAGTTTGGCTCGCCTCACATTTGAATGCCTCATTAATGGCGGGCGACCCTCAATGCAGAGTATGGAGTTTTATAAACAGCGGGAGCCCTTGCATAACCATACTCACTTGGGCAGGGTCTGGGGATCCCATTCCGTCGGTGGTTCTGACAAATTCAGCCTGTGGTCTGATTTCTTCCATCCCGGGTCTGTTGGTTTAGCTTATTTACGCCCCTATGGGAGCTTTGCATTTCAATTCGGCTCACGACTGCTCTGTCACCATGATAAGGACTCGTCAGCGGATGTTGATTCGTCGCGGCTCTAGTCATGGAGGGTCTTCGCGCTCCTCAGCCGAGGCGGAAACCCATTCTTCCTGTCACTGCCCTCATTGTCGCTCTCATTGCCACTGCCTGCAACTAGGAGGTGCTAGATCTCTCAAGCACAGCCAATTCATGGAGGCTAGCTCACCTGGGTCTTCGGCAGCTCCTTACTTCGGCTCTGCAATTTTTACCTTTAACAGCCCCCTGAACTGTCCAAGAATTAACGCCCACGTCTTTGTCCTCTTTATTGATGAAGCCCAGGGCGAGGGCGGATCCAGTGCTTCGCCAGAATTCGAGGCCCCGGTTGACACAGCCACAGCATCCGAATTGCCCAAGGTGGACAAGGGGAAGGGAACAGAACTACCAGACCCTCATCGGGAGAAGAATCGGGAGCAGCCAAAAGTGGCCGAGGTGAAACCAGGCCAAGCGCAGGAAGAGGAAGAATATGGATGGCGCCTGATTATGGAGGAGGTGCCGGAGGACTAGTCTGCTGCCACGTCTCAGGTTCTGTAGCTCGGGTGGGATTTTGGTTCTTTCCTTTCTTTTTGTCATGTCCATCTCTCTAATTGTCTCTGGCTCGACTACGTGTCGACTATCTTTTCAGTCAATGTGTCAAAGTGGCAATCTGCCATCGCTGAGGCGTAGGGTCGGTTACAGTCTTGCTTGGTTATCAGTTTTGTGGGAGGTTACAGTTGTACAAGGTTGTCTTTTTGTCCTCCCCTGCGTGGGAATGATTTTTTCTCGTCACAAACGCCCCTGTGAGGGCATGAATCAGGTATCCCTCTCTATCTGCTACATTTGGCTGATCTAGAATGCCACTCTTTCTCGCAGATGGATCTTTCAGACAACATGCATGTAACTGTACTCTCGTTTTTATGTATATAATAGAATAGTTTAATCGAGAAAAAAAAAACATAAAAACAATTTAAAGAATAATACAGTGATAATGTGGCAACATTTAAACAAACTCACCTATTTCTTTCTGATTTCATTTTTGTTTTTTTGATATATATATAATTTCCCATTTTATTTCTTTTCTCTTTTTTTTCTAATTTTTCAACATAAAAGAAACAGAAAATATTACATGTTGAAAAAAAGTTACAACAAATCCCTTATAATCCATTTCCCAAAACTACCCTTCTGATGTAACCTTCCTTTGATGTAATCTTCCTTTTATTTATTTGGGTTGTGGTCCATACGCCCATAACATTATTTCCATTGTTCTAAAATATAATATTAGTTCATTACCACAGTATACCCATTATATACCATTATATACCATTTCCCAAAACCACCATTTTGATGTCACCCTCATTTAATTTATTTGGGTTGTGGTCCACACACACAAAGCACCATCCTACTGCACCATCCTTCAAAACTCCCCATGTAACTACCACTTTTTTTAATCTAAGTCCCTCTTATAGTGAAAGCTCACATCCTCAATGCTCTATTGTTTAAATGCAACATTGGCCTCCCTTTAATATAATACCAACTTACTCTTTTTCCTTCTGCTACCTTATCCATACTACATTTAACCCATTTCCTTTCAATATATATACATTTTTTAATGATGGAGCTTCCCTTAACTTGTCACACACTCATTTTTTAGTAATTAAATTTTCTTTAAACTCCTCCATGCGCAATATTGGTTGCCACATCATTCACTCTCTATACAAAGGTGACACATGGCATTGGCACATCACCTTCTTTCGACTTCAATAGTATTAAGTGATAGGTGACAAAATGTCACTTGAGGACATTACCAACTAAGTTTAAAATGGAAAATTCATGGAAGTTGTCACATTAGCTTAATAGCTACATTGAACACCTAGTCACCACTACCATTTTAGTAGTCATCGTACTTACAAGATACAGTGAGAATAAAATCATAAAGTGCTACAAGGCACTTCACCCTAGGGATTAATTGTTACTTTTTCTAGGTAAAATTAAAATTACCACAACTTTACCATA
Source organism: Pinus taeda (assembly GCA_000404065.3). Lineage (NCBI taxonomy): Eukaryota > Viridiplantae > Streptophyta > Pinopsida > Pinales > Pinaceae > Pinus > Pinus taeda. The sequence goes on from APFE031527872.1 coordinate 13,088, forward strand.
TAAACACATATGTGGGTGCCATACTTGTCATGCCATGTATTTTTTTTGCATTTTGAATAGCTGGTTTGAGAATTTTTTTGAAGTCTGATGTAGCCAAAATTGATACTTTGACATATAAGTAGGGATCATTTTGATTTATTTTTTTAATCTTGGTAAGAATACATTTTTACTATAAAGTGTTTTATTTTATTATTATTATTAAATTAAATTTTTCTAGATTTAAAGTGGCATAGATTATTTTAGCTCATTTTGCATTATGTTTTCTACTTTTATTTTTAAATGGAAAACCATATGGCCAAATCTATGGCAAATATAGCACTCCACATGGCCAAGATATGAAGTAAGAGGACCAAATCTAATACTACTCATTCCAGATCTAAACCATGCATGAAATGCTTCTCTCCTCCAACGGTTAGACCTGCAATATGTTGCATTATGGCCAAATGAGTGGCATGGGTTACAATAACCATAAAAATCACAAGTACACCAATTGCACATACTTCTTGGCTGTTGGAATTGTTGGAATCTCTAATGATATGGTCTATATGTTTTTCTCCAACAATTTGTTGCAACATGCCCAAACTTGTGATAGCTGTAGCATTGTATCTCATGCATAAAAAGAATAAAAGGACTCTGCTTCCTTTGAAATATTATATTTATGTCAGGATTATCACTAGGAGAAAAATATTTTCTGAATGTTATAGCTCCTTGAGATTTTCTTCTCTGCTGTTGGTTTTGTTGCTTGACCAGTTGCTAGTTTTGCTTGATTTTCCACTGATGGTTCTTTTGATTGCTATTCAGTTGCTAGTTTTGCTTGATTTTCCACTGATGGTTCTTTTGATTGCTATTCAGTTGCTGGATCTGCTTCTTGGTTCCTTGGATCTCACTTTTTCTGCTGGTATTGTTTGTTACAGTTTTATTGGGTTATTCTTTATTGGTTTTGCCTGCATGCAAACTAGATTCACCCTTTTCAAATCCAAGACTAGATTTATCCAATGGTGATTTTTGGATCTCAAATAAATTATCTAAGGCAACAATGCTCTTCTCCATTTTTCGTTGCTTTCTCAATAAACAATTTCAGCTTCTAATTTCTCACATTCTTCTACCTTAGCTTGATATTGTTTCCTCATTCCTTCCTCATCTCTTTCAAATTCTACAATTTTAACCTTTAGGATGAAAAGCTCTTCCTTGACCTTGGCCTCCTTACCATCACAAATCTACAATAATTTTTCTTAATCCTTGCATGCAATTGTTAGTCTAGAAATCTCGGCTCTAAGACTCTTAATATTATTCTCATCTTCACTAGTAAATGCAACATGATAAAAATTTGAATCCTCAAAATTGTAACTCAAAATAAAATAATTAATAGTTATACTTTGGATTCATTTTGCTGCAAAACCTTTGGTTCTTGATCTTATGATGTTTGCACTTTATTTTCTAAACCATTTGCACTAGGAAGATGAGACTCTTGTGGTATTTGCAGATGAGTGCATGATGTAGCGGTAGTGGTAGCCTGTTTGTGGAGCTGCACAGATGCTGCAGCCTATACGGTTTTGTGGCGCATATATATTCCGATGATGGTGAATATTCCTATTGTATGTTAGATTAGATTTGACTGTTATCAACATTGTCTGATAAGTATACAATGTAATAAAAAGAGGGCCCTATAATGCTTCTGCTTGGGAACTAGCCCCTCCCTTTTAAAAAAAATATATAGGTTGGTATTTAAATATTTTATTTAGCATAGAAT
>APFE031527885.1:1017-44257 GCA_000404065.3 Pinus taeda
ATAACCCAGCCGACCTAACAATAATAATATGAAGCCACAATAGTAACATTAATGGGCTTATATGGGGTACAATAGTAACAATATGGGCACTATGTGGGTACATAAATATAATAAGTGGGTTGTACTAATAACAATAAGGGTTACACTAGTAGTATAGGGGCCTAACAGATTGATTAATTATGCCTTTTGTCGAGATTCAAATATAATACAAAGTTTATGCTTCAAACTTGGGGTAGGGGTTAATATTAAGGGATTTAATAAAATATACGGGAAAAGGGGTTTTTTTGGGAATTAATAAATATTAATAAAATCAAAAGTTAATGTGCAAAAGGCGGATAATGGACTTGCGCTAAGTATAACGTGTTTTGTAATTTATTTACTTTTCACATAGAAACATCACAACTTAGGCTAAGTGTATTTTTGTGGGTTTTCATAAAAAAGTGTATTCATGGGCAGCGATGGCTTTTCCTTAGGATAAACAGAGTTTTAACCTTAGGAAAAGGGATATATTAGGGAAAATGAAATGAACTGAAGGGGGGTAAATTTTTATGAGGGGATTTTAGTACTTAAGATCTATAAGTCATTGGGTTGAGGGTCCGATCCCTCCAGAAGTTAAAGAAATGCTCTGAGCCCCTTTGACTTTAATATTTTGGGTACTTGAAACTTATTTTGGGAAATTAGTTAACTAAAAGGTAAAATGAGTGAGGGGGAATTAATCAATTTAACTTTGTGAACTTTATGCTAGTCCAATTTCTCATCCATACTTAGAACTTTCATGATGAGGGTAATAAATATGATTTTTGTCTAACAATCATCGTAATTCTGCAACCTTTCTTCTACTTACCCACCTACTCATCCTACTATTTTTACTTTTCTTTATTACGATGCATTTGAGCTAGCAAACCTTATCAAACATTTTTCTTTCTTTTACAATAGTAATCTAACTAAATCTAACCTTATTATGTCCAAGGGCTCAGATTAATCAGTTGAGCTTATTTATTGACTCTACCTATCTACTTATCTGCCAAGTAAACAATTTGGTCAGATTTTATTCTCTATCTATAGACATGAAATAGACAAGTTTAAACATTTTTACCATTCATGGATTGTGGCAAAAATTACAATCTGCACACAATCGTTTATTTTGCACAAAAAAGTAAATGGTAGTGGCATTTTGACTCACACACTTTCATGGTATTTTCTTTTCTTGGGGTTCATATTTTCATCATTTTTGACCTTTTTTATTCTTTTTTTCCTTTGATTTTTCTTTTGGGACATACCCTCTTTAGATTTTTATTTTTTGAATATGGAAAACATTTTCAAAAAGCAAGGGTATGTACATATTACAGGTTTAATCTTAGCCATTAAAAAATTATGACTCCTATTGGTATAGGAACCTAACAGTGGCTCCACTTGGGCATGTCATTTCTTGGTTAAATGTCAAGAACTTGTAGATTAATGGCCCTCTGAATTGCTCTAATTTTACTCTGCAACTTTTCCCTTTCACCTTTCTGCATTATTGCTATTTATGACAGTAAAACTTTTGAAGCTTAGGGCCTTCTCTTCGGGCTTCAACTCCAAAAATTACCATCCAATCAACTCTAAAATTTTGAAAAATAGAATATGTACAAGTGATTAGTGAAATCAGTAACTAGGTTCTATGTAGTGTTTAAGCATTTGACCATTAACTGGTCCTCCTTCTTCTTCTATGCCATCCAATTCTCTGAGGGAAAAAGCATTATTACCACTAAAAACATAAATGATATATGGGCCTTTCCATAGGAAGTCAAACTTCCCATGTTTACCTTTATCCTCTCTTCTTGAATCCCAGTTCAAAACTTTGTCCCCTAGATATAAATCTTCTGCCTCGGTCCTTTTATCAAAATCTTACTTGATCCTTTCCTGCAAAACTTGGGATCTGATGTGCACTTCTTCCCTGGTCTGTTGTAAGTGAATTGTTTGGTTGATTTGTCTTTGGATGTCATTTGGCTCAACCTACACCTCTTGGAGTAGTTTCATCATTGGTGTTCCCAAGGAATATGGAAAAACAACCTCCATTCCATAAACTAATTGATAAGGACTGGTACCAATGGATTTCTTTATGGTTAGCCTATCTACCCACAAGGCATTCACTAGCTTCTTGTTCCAGTTTTTCTTGTTATCCTCCAACAATTTTTTGATGATGTTCACTAAACTCTTGTTGGAGGACTCTGCTAGTCCATTCCCTTGAGTATAATAACTTGTGAAGTGACCCAGGGTTATATGATACTTATTACATAAATAAATCATTCTTCTAGATTTGAAACTTGTTGCATTGTTAGTGATGATTTTGGTGGGGCATCTGAATCTAGATAGGATGTTGGCCTCAAGGAAGTTTATTATGACAGTGTCAGTGGCTTGTCTTGAGGGTATGGCTTCTATCCACTTTGTCAAATAATCTGTAGCAGTCAGGATCCATCTGTGCTGGGTAGAGGAAGGTGGATGGATTTCACCAATGAAGCCAAGACCCCACTGTTGAAATGGTGCTTCAATAGATAGTAGTTTCAAGGGTAAGGGTAAAAAATTTTTCTTTCCTTCAAAAATCTGACATTTATGACATGAGGTTACAAATTTCTTTACATCAGAAAATAGGGTGGGCCAAAAAACCGACTCTTAAAATCTTGTCCATTGTGGTTTTCCAATAAAGATGTCCCCCACAGTCACTTGCATGAAACTCCTATAATATTTTGTCAGATTCGTCTTTTAATAAATAGTTAAGAATGATGCCTTCATGATTCTTCCAAAATAAATCATTGTCAATTATGCAGAATTTTAAAGATTTCATTTTTAAGAACCTACTTTTAGTCCTGGACAATTCAGGAGGAGCTTGTAGATTTTGTAAAACACATATAATGTTAGCATACCATGGTGATTCAATAAAGGCCTGGCTAATCGGTGGAGTCGCCATCTCCTCTTCATTATCCATTTCTGCAATAAAATTTATGTCTAAGGCCTGGCAGTTCAATTCAGCCATGAGCTTGGCTAAGCCTTGGCCTTTGATCAATTTTGTAGGTTTGATTTCTAGGTCATATTCTAATATAGTAGTTATCTGCTTCCTTCTCTTTCCATTTGGACCATCCTGTGTTAGGATGTCTTTGACTACAACATTAGGAACATAGGCTATTACATGAGAATATAGAATCTAAACTCTGAAATCTTGGATAGCTTTGACTAAAGAAAAAGCTTGCTTTTCCATTATATTATATTTTAAAGGGGCATCCCTCAGGGCTTTGTTAAAGAAGGCAATAGGTCGTTCAAAACCCTGATCATTCTTCTGCACTAGGACTGCAGCAATTGTCTGTTCTAAGGAAAATGAAAATATAATGAAATCCCTATCAAACTTTGGACTGACCAAAACTGGTGTTTGTGTTAAGGATAGCTTAATATCTTCTAAAGACTTTTAGCCTCAACTGTCCATTTAATAGTCGAATCTTTCTTCAGCATGTTATTTAATAATCTAATTAGTTCTGCTAAGCTAGAAATAAATCTTCTAAGAAAGTTTATTTTACCTAAAAAGGCTTGTAGTTCTCTAATGCTCCTAGGATGTTGTATCTGTAAGATGGCTTCAATTCTTGTAGGATCAATTCGGATACCATCTTTAGATATTATGTGGCCTAATAGTTTTCCCTCTTCCAACCCAAATAAAGATTTTTTAGGATTCAAATAAATTCCATACTTTGTACACTTGATGCAGACCTGCCTTAGATGATCTAAGTGTTGTTTATCAGAATTCGAGAATACACTGATATCATCTAAGTATATTACCAAGAATTCATGGATTTCCTTAACAAAAGATATATCCATAGCTCTTTGAAAAGTGGCCCCTGCATTCTTTAATCCAAAAGGCATTTTCACATACATGAAAGTGCCCCAAGGAGTAGTGAATGCAGTTTTAGCTTGGTCATCTAGGTGGACTAAAATCTGATTATAACTAGAAGACCCATCCAACAATGAGATTCTGGTTGAACCTACTACCCTCCGTAATATGTGATCTATTTTGGGGAAAGGGTAGTTGTCCTTGAGTGAAAATTTATTAAGATTCCTAAGGTCAACACACAGTCTAATCTCACCAGTTTTCTTTCTTGTGGGCACCAAATTTGAAAACCAATTAGAGAATCTAATTGGTACTATGATCTTGGCTTCGTACATTCTTCTAATTTTCTTTTCAATAGAAGGCAATAGAATAGGATTGATTCTTCTAAGCTTTTGTCTAAAAGGTTTCTAGTTTTCTTTTATGGGGATGGTGTGTTGTATTATGCTAGTGTCATAGGACTTGAGGTCCTCATAACTCCAAGAAAAAACATCTTGGAATTCCTTTAACAGTTCAGTATATTTTACCTTTTCAGTAGGAGGTAAGGATTTTGAAAGTTTTATCAATTTAGGATCTTCCTTAGACTCCATGTTACACTCGTCTATGTCAGATTTTAAGGGTTCCATTTTCAGTTTTCTAGGGACATTGTTCAAATGAAACAAGGCTTCCAAAGGAGTTAATCCTTTGGGCAAAAAATTGTCTTTGAGATTGATGATTTTAGAGTCTTCGTCAATTATCTCATCAATTTCAAATTGCTTTAGGTTTTCTACTTCTAATTCAATGAATTCACTGGGATGAAATCTATCTATCTCTTCATCTTCTAATTTGTTAATTTCTATTTTATCTATAAAACAATGATCTAACGTTATGTCAATATCTATATTACTATTTACAAATTCCTCATTTAAAGTTAAAAAGTTGTTTATTTGTTGGTCATTAGCAAATACTTACCAATTTTTTAAGTTATTTGGGATAGCAGGTCTGTGCCTAACCTTAGTAGTGTACTGATGGTAAGGTTGAAATGGTAACTTACTAGTGTTGGCAAACATCGCTAAACTATGAGCCTGCATATTGTGTTTTCTTGGGATGATTGCAAGCTTAGTTTCTAGAAAAGTATTTAATATTTCTAAAATTGTTCCTCTGTAAAAACCTAACCTAGGATCTCTAGTCATATATACAACATTGATTTGTTTTATAACCAACTCAAAATCTCTCATAATAGAAACTCTTATGGCTCCTAACCTTTTAACCAATTTGAGACCTAAAAGAAGTGATTTATACTCAGCCATGTTGTTAGTGCATTTGAAGTTCAACTTGTAAGCATGACCCTCTAAGTGATCATTCTCTAAATTGAATACCCACCCTCCTACTCTTGCACCTAGTTTGTTCATCGATCCATCAAATTCAAGATGCCATAATATTTCATGTTCATAATTCTTATTGTCTGGGGGAACAAAATCTGCATTGTCTGAGGTGTTTTGATTATCTTTTTCAACTAAAAATTCTTGAATTTGGACAATTTGATTTTCAGCTGCAACTGCAATTTCTTTTGGTTCTGAAAGAATGTTGTTTGAAGTATCTTCTTGTGTTTGTTTAGCATTGTATAGAATAAAAGAATCAATGTCGGAATGCAAGGAATAGATAGGAAAGTTTTGAGGCCTATCCTGGCTACTCACTACATACTTCATCAAGGTTTCTCTGTACAATTTTTTAGGATGTCCAAAGACTGAAATTGTGGCATATGACATGTCAAGTTGCAAATATCCTTGGATTTTGGACCCCCATGATCTAGACAACAGCATGCCATATTTAGGTGGTATATCAGCAACAACTATGTCCATAGGAATTGTCTTAGCTGGGTATTGTACTAGGGAAACACACAGGTCCTTTATTAGTCCTATGCACTTAACTTGACTTGAATCAAATGAAAACAGGTCCTTGTAAGGCCTAGTGATATCCAAGTTCAATTTCTCCATAACATATTTAGGCATTAGATTGTGTGAAGCCCCATAGTCTAGCATAGCATTGTGTAGGATTTTATCGTGAATGTTAAGGATAACGTAAAAGGGTGGTATCCCTCCTTCCACTGATTTTCCATTAACATCAGGACTGAAAATGAGCTCAGGCTGATCATCAAATAAGTTAACAGAATCTTCGTTCTCAACAAAGTTTAAGGATTTGCTTATTTGAGATTTGTAAGTTTCATGTTTAATTAGCTCTGTTAAGGGAAACGACATTTTCAATTTAACCACCTCTGCCCCCATATTGAAAGGAAAAGGGGATTTCTTTGTTTGAGTGTTTGGAATTTTTATGGCAGGGGTTTGAGTAGATTGTTCTTCTTTTTCTACATTTAAAATCTTTTTTAGTGGATTTTCTAATATAATGTTTAGAGATTGTTCCACTGTTTCCTTGGAGGGGACTGAAGTGGAAGGTTGATCATTAGGAGGTTGGTCATTCGTTATAGCTACAATGGTGGGACTAGGAGGGTTTTGATTTGGTCTAGAGAGGATTTTGAGAGTTTTAGTAACTGGAACTATTTTAATTTTTTTAGGTTGATTTGGTACTGCTTTCTTGTTTTGGTCAGGAGTGTCAGTTTTCTTTTTACTCCTCAAATTGTATTGTTTGTGCACTTCGAAGATAGCAATATCATACCCTTGCTTGTAATCGAATTATTCTCTGGATTGGGTCTGTAATTACTGAAGCATATGTAATTCCTGATCATCTTGAGTCAGAAAGATAGCTTCCTCATTATCTAATCCCATTAAATTAACGTGTGTGTCTTGTTCAAGGTCTTCTAAATGGGATGTTTCAAAATAGTTTTCTTGAAAAGGAGGCCTAACATTCTAATCAAGCCCATTTTTTCCAGTATTTTGATTTTGATTCTTTCTAAAGTTTGGATTTCTCACTGGAGGTGCTTATTGATTATCCCAGTGAGGCTTCCTTTCAATGTTCTCTATCCTATCCATCCGTTTTTCCATTCCTTTGGCTAGGGCATCCATTTTAAGGTCAAAGGTGAGGCTTCATCTTTCAAGGGTCCTCTCCTTTCGTTCCTAACCCTAGCTCTTTTTGCTAGCAAATTAGCTTCTACACTAACTACTACACTCTGCATGTCTTCTAGAGTTGATGGATTTCTCTCCCTAAGTTGGAATGCCATATCAGTGTCAAACTCGTCAGGAAAATTTATTAGAGCTAAGCCAGGTGGGGATCTAAGGTCGACTGGTATTGCATTGTATATATTGTTAAATCTAGTATAGTAGTCCTGGACTGTTTCATTTGGTCCTCTCCTAATGTTTTCATATTCTGAAAGGACCTGCAGAGGGTTCTTTTTCTTTTCCCATCTATTTAAAAATTGCTAGTAAAATACTTCTAAACTATCTATACTATTAGCAGGTAAAGATCTAAACCATGTTCTTACATCGCCAGCTAAAGTCTGAGAAAAAACTCTCATTTGGACATCTCCAATATCAATTTCATGTAATTCAAAATAATATGTCATCTTTCTTGTATGATGTTGTGCTGTATAGGGTCCTATTCCATCAAATTGGACAATTTTGTTCAGGTAGTCTTGTGGCATGGCACCTAGTGGAGCAGGTAACATAAGAGGGGCATATATATTTTCCATGGCTCTAGTTGGGCAGGACTAAGAAGTGGAGTTGGGGTAACAAGGGATGATAGAGTAGTTGATGGAGAACTGGGGGTAATAGGTGTTTGATGGGTAATGATGGGTTGGTGGGGAAGTGAAGGTATGAATGAAGATGTGGAATGAACTTCAGAGATGGGATGGAATAATGGTGAACTAAAGGGAGTTGAAACTGTTTCAGAAAGTTCAAGGATCTTAACAATAGCAAGGGATGACTGAGGGGAATTTAGAATGTACTGATCAATTGACTGGTTTTCCCTTTGGACTTCGAGATCTGCAATGAACTCTGGATCTAGAACTATGTCATCAAGTGCACTTTCAGACCTAGCTCTAAATAGGGAAAGGTCAAATGACTCGTTAAAAGGGAGGTCTTTTAGGAATAACCACTCATCAGGATAGGAATCTGCTTTGATTGAAGGTATTGGGCTTACTGAACTTTCTTGTCTTCTGGATATTCTCGAAATCAGGTTGGGATTATCAAATACTGGGGTAGGATTTGGATCAAGATTGGCCCTAGTACAGTGAGTTCTTCTTGAAGCCAGATTTCAAGTTTTTTTCTAATTATTATTTTTTTTTTAAATTTTATAAATAACTTCTAATAAACCCTTCAAGAGGCTTGGAATAAAGATTTGAAATTTCTCAAAGGTTTATTAAGACTGAGGGTTTGTTTCCCCGGTATGGTCGACACTATGTTATCACTCAGAAGTATTCCCTAGAAGTTATCAAAAGAAGGAATAATCTGAGGTAACCACAAAACTAATATTTTAGACTTGGGTTCTAGCCAACCTAAGTCCAGAGAGGGCTCTCTCTTTATCATTTAATTTTATTTTGGGTGGGATTTTAGGCTAGTTCTTAGTGTTCATAAGGCGTTTATTTTGGTTGGGTGGTGCAATTCTAGGAACAGATGGACAGAGCAAGGCCTTCAAGCCATTGGGCTATGGAGTGAATTAAAGGATGGCTTAACTAGACCATATCACTAAAGGGAGTGTTCACAGAGCAGGCTAGCAAAGTAAAAAACAAATCTTAGGTTCAATGGATGAGGTAGTCCTAACCATTGTGAAAGGGCAATGAAGAATCCTTAGACCGGGATCAAGATGAAGAGCAGGAGGTGATCATGAGAAAAAGGCAATTAAGAATCCTTTATTATAGACCGAGGGGGAAACTACGAAAGTAAGGGAGCATTTAAGCATTCCCTAACTAAGATAGCTTAGCAGAAAACATTAAGAATGTAAACAGTCAAGACAAAGAGCATTAAAGCCAGTTCTAAAATATCATTCCTAGGATACCATTCAGATTTCATAGAAACAAATATGATTATTAATAAACATAAAGAAAAAAAATAATACACATGAGAGAAAATACTTATTTGATTCCCGCTTTACACAAGAATCCTAAGAAATGTCTTTACTTTATTCCTTGATCCAGCAAGCCAATCCAGTCTTGATACAATAGCACTTTAACTTGAGAGGAAACTATCTATAGAAATGTCTTTCAATCCACCCTAAATACTTCGAAATGTGAAGTATTTATACAAAAAAAATATCTACAAAATATCTTAAAACAATATGAGAATTAATCTAGGAAATCAAAATATCTTCAAGCATGAAGATAAAGACAGATGGAAAATTGCACCATGTTGTCCCTTTTATTGTGATAGTGCTGGTTGTTTGCAGTTCAAATTTGAGCTCTTTAAGCTGGCTAATATTTGTACATTGGAATCACCTTTGTCTTTAATCTTTTACTGATACTCCTTAACCTGCTACTGTTTGACCATGTTTATCTGTCCTTTCACCTACCTTTAGATTTACTATGGTAACTTATAGTAAATCTGTCATCTTTTCCCACCATGCATCCTTAGGTAATTTTGATTTTAACATTTTCTGTAAGTTTCATCAGCCTCTATGTATTTATCAAAATTAGGCTTGATGAAAAACAAATGTTTTACTTCATTTTGCAGAAAAAATAGATTCTCCAAAGTATCATACAATATTTTTCCAGTTGACAAGACTTTGATTCCTGAAGTGCTTGCTTGCTCCTTGGCCAACTTCCTTAATCTGTCAGTGTAGTCCAATTGGGTCATAAATTTATCATGGATGACCATAGGATTGGGAAGGCCTTTATCCATCAAAATTTGAAATTTGGCCATGAATCTGTCAATGCCCATCTGCATGTTATGGCATTTTTCTTCCAAGTTAACCATGAGGTTTCTTTTAGCAAGAACCATTTTTATTTCTAGGATAGCTTCATTCCTATCCTCTATACCAAGTTCGTTGAGCTCATGTATATTTTTGTTGTTCAGGAAAGGGATGAGTCGATTAGCATCCTGAGGCATGTCCCCCAATTCTTCTTTTACTTTTTGAATTTCTTTGGTGGCCACTTTCACCAATTCACTCTGCTCAAATATAACTTGAATTGATGGCCAAATATCATTGACAGAGTCAATGATATTGGCCCAAAGCATTTCTTTGGTCTGTCCTAGTTTCTTTTGCAGAGTTAAATCTTTTTCTAGGACCTTTATCTTCTCACCCATCCTTAGGGCTTTCTGTGTTTCTTCTCTCTGTTGAATCTGGGCAAGCTTGCAGTTAGTTTCCAAGTTGACCACCTTCTCCTTAAGCCTCTTAAGTTCTATTGCCTGGATCGACATATCTTCCATGGCTTTTACTAGATCTGTTGTTTTTTCTGTTGAAGTACCTTCTGTTGTAAACTCTATTGTGATTGGCAGTGTTGTGGCAAGTGGAGTTGTTGGTCCTAAAGAGGCTGCCAATGTTGAAGGGACTGCAATTGTTACTGTGGGAATGGCAGCTATAGGGGTAGTGGCCAATTCACTTTGTTTGGATTGAATCAATGTGTCCAATTCTTTCTTTGTTTCTTTCAGTTGGTCATTTAGCTTTAGGACCAAGTCCATAAGCTCTTCTTGTCCTTTTTGTCTCTCCAGTACTTCTGTTGTTTTTGGGTGATGTAATGGTGGAATTTTGAGTTTCTTCTTCAAAGAAGCTATGTCATCATTCTTCTTCTTTATCAACTTTTCTGTGGCATTTACATCTTTGGGATCATGCCCCAACTCAATGATTAAGTCCTCTAAGGACTTGATTCTGGTGTCTTTTGTGTGTGAAGAGGCCTTCTCCAATTGGAACTGAGCTGATATATTATTCAGGGAGTTCTGCAATTGGCGGGCTGTGATGGCTTTCCCTATCAAGGCAGAGTAAGTCATCTCCCCTGTTTGTTTGTGAAACTCAATCTGGTCAATAGGATGTATGTCCTTTACCAGTACTTCAAAGTCTATCTTTTTGTAGTCAGTTGCTGATCTTGGTTGCTGTGTAGTGGGCTTCATAAATGTCATCTGCATTTTTCCGTCTTTCACATCATAGGCTGACATAAGCCTTGTCTGATTGGTTGGTGCCATCTTTAGGTACTGTGCATAAGTCTGGGCTTTTAGTCTCTCATTCCTGGCCTTTGCATCCTTGTACCTTTCTCTGATTTCTTGATCTTTGTCTGCTGGCATCCTAAATGAGGATACTTCAACACTTTGTTTCCTTTCCAACATCTGAGTATGAGATGTGGAAGGTTCTGGCGTGCTCCCAGAAAGAGTAGTAGGCCTGCTTCCTTCCCTTTCTGTGTTGGTGGCCCCTACTGTCTCTTCTGTGAATTCCTGCTCAAAGACAGGATTTAACCTTTGCCTTTTGACCATGTTGGTTTCTGCATATGTCTGTATAGTTGCTTTTCCTGATGTAGTTGCCTCTTCCCTATTTCTTTTTGAGGTTTTTCTCTTCATTTAGAGGAGTTTGCAAGGTAGGGGGAGTACTCATTATGGGCTCTGGTAGTCTTGTTTGAGTCAGTTCTTCTGATAAGTATGGTTGTTTTGACTCTTCTTGTACCTGGGATTCTTCTTCTGTATGTTTTTCATTGTGTGCCTGAGATTCTCCCTGTGCCTGTGGTTCTTCTTGGATTTGAGACTCTCCTTGGACTTGAGATTCTCTTGGCAACAGCAAGAAAGAACCCTCATCAAGCCTTTTCTCTAAATCAATTAGAGCATTTTCAACTGCAACTTCAATGCTATCCCTGTCCACTAAAGTATTCTCCACCCATTCCAATGGATTTGCATATTTCTCTATTTCAGGGATTCGGTGGTGAATGTAGGGAGCCATCTTGTCTTTCTATCTTTTGTTGTAGATGAAGTCACAAGGATCATATTTCCACATGAGGCTTTGTTTTAGTTTAACTCTCTGAAGGATTTCCTTTGCTTCTCTTCTAGCTTCTCGGTTATTACATACAAAGGGGCCTAGTTGATCTTTGATTCTGAGCTGGGCCTTCTTTTTGGCCTTAGAAAAATGCACCTCATCTAAGTTGATTATTTGCATGTAGTACTCCAAAGCAAATAGCCTCATTGGGAGGTATCTGGGCAGTTTATATGGGGCCAACTCACAACCATAGATCCTCATTTCAGTGTGATTTTGGTACAAGTACCAATCTCCCACTTTGTGTTGTTTTGAAAGCTGTGGGATCCCCCTGATATCTGAACTGATTCTTGGAGGAGGACTTCCTAGCACCATGCTCACTACAGGATGTACAAAAAGATCTATGAAGTCTGTGTATGGATATGGTCATTGAAATTTGTGGATCAAAGGAGTCCAGAAGATCACTGACCTAGGGTGACCTTTAGTATCAATTTTTTAAAGAGTAAAGGGGAACTTATCAGCTTGGTATTACAGAAAAAGATGGTACAAAACTGAGGAATACTTGAATACTCTTTCATTTTTCATTCTTAGGAATTGTTCATGCATATTATCAGCTATGAACTTGGCATAATCATACATGACAGCAGGAGGTTGTCCTGGAGTAAAGATGGACATGAAGGCTAAGATGATTTCATCTATGTATTCACTGGTAGTATAGCCTAAGACACTAGATATCATTGACATAATGTCCTAGCCAAGTTGAGAAAATATGTTCCATATATATGGGGGAGGATCATTTGGAATATGTTTTTCTTCCACAATAAAATTCTGGAACATTTCAGCAAGTTTGGCAGTGGTAATTTTGGGGAATTTGTCCAACAAGTCTCCAATGGAAATAGGGGTCAGATTTTGTCCTGGTTGCAGCTGCAACATTTCATTGATTGATTCAGTAGTAATAGTGAAAAGTATGGTATCGTCAGGTGACATCACTACTCTTTGGCTGGGAATGTAGTTTGCATTGGCAATAATGGACAATTTCTGGAAAGATGTGTACCTGAGGAAATTGATACTTGGGCATTAGATTCCCAAAGACCTATTTTATCAGCATGGTTTAGGTATTGGTCTTTATATCGGTAGTATAATTTGAGTGGGGATTCATTTACAGAGGTGTCCTTGATTTGGAGGTCTTTATCAGCAAGGGGAAGGTGATCTAAGTCCAGGTGAGGAGTGGAAATTGGCTTGACATCCATCGCAATTGGGGTTGCCATTCTCAGTTCTTGTGGATTTGAGAATGGGGGGAGTGAAATGTCAGTCTTTACAAGTACTGGTGGTTGAATTCTAGGTGGCTTTTAAGTTACTAAAGTTCCCTTTAATTCCAATTAAGAAAACTTAATGACTAGTTTAGAAATTGACAGGGCTTTCAATGGATTCTAGCTTAAATACCTGGAATTGACAAAAACTACGTCTGGACTAGTTCACTGGCGACTTTGAACGATTGAAAGGGCTTCAATTAGGCTAGAAGGAAATCTAGGAGCTTTTAGCATCTTCATAGTGCAGTTGTATGTGGGTTGACGACTTTCAACATTCACAAGTTCATGTGTGGAAGTTTGCAGTTAAAACGATAAAACAATGATTTGGGGCTTTTTTGGATTTATGCGCAAAAAGTCAATTTGGTGGGTACAGTTGAATAATAGCGGTTTGTTGCGTTGCAAGGTGAACAGTGATAGTTTTGGCGGGTAGCAGGCTAGCGATAAGTGGTTTACTTCACACAGCCTTTATGCGCCTGGTGGTATTGGGAGGAGGCCGCCCGATTCCATTCATCGAGAGCCACGTAGCTTTGGGGGCTCAGCGGAAAACAATGCATTTCGGGCGAGTAAAGTTCATATTTATGTCCTTCTAAAATCAACGTGAGCCGTCAGATGGAGAGGGGGGAGATCGTGCAGTGGTCGGGCAGGAGTTGCACGGACAGTAATGGATGGTCCCAGTGGGCATTTAAAAGCGGCGATTTGAGTTTAATGAGTGATTAAGGTGGGGATTAATGCATCGGGCATGATTTGATTGGTTTGACTTTAATTAATCACGAATTGATTAATTATGTCTTTTGTTGAGGTTCAGATATAATACAAAGTTTATGTTTCAAACTTAGGGTAGGGGTTAATATTAAGGGATTTAATAAAATATATGGGAAAAGGGGTTTTTTCGGGAATTAATAAATATTAATAAAATCAAAATTTAATGTGGAAAGGCAGATAATGGACTTGCGCTAAGTATAACGTGTTTTTTAATTTATTTACTTTTCACATAGAAACATCACAACTTAGGCTAAGTGTATTGTTGTGGATTTTCATAAAAAAGTGTATTCATGGGGGCGATGGCTTTTCCTTAGGAAAAGCAGAGTTTTAACCTTAGGAAAAGGGATTTATTAGGGAAAATGAAATGAACTGAAGGGGGGTAAATTTTTATGAGGGGATTTTAGTACTTAAGATCTATAAGTCATTGGGCTGAGGGTTCGGTCCCTCCAGAAGTCAAAGAAATGCTCTGAGCCCCTTTGACTTTAAGATTTTGGGTACTTGAAACTTATTTTGGGAAATTAGTTAACTAAAATGTGAAATGAGTGAGGGGGAATTAATCAATTTGACTTTGTGAACTTTATGCCAGTCCAATTTCTCATCCATACTTAGAACTTTCATGATGAGGGTAATAAATATGTTTTTTGTCTAACAATCATCACAATTCTGCAACCTTTCTTCTACTTACCCACCTACTCATCCTACTATTTTTACTTCTCTTTATTAAGGTGCACTTGAGCTAGCAAACCCTTATCAAACATTTTTCTTTCTTTTATAATGGTAATCTAACTAAATCTAACCTTAATACATCCAAGGGCTCAGATTAAACAATTGAGCTCGTTTATTGACTCTACCTATCTACTTATCTGCCAAGATTAAACAGTTCGGTCATATTTTATTCTCTATCTATAGACATGAAATAAACAAGTTTAAACATTTTGACCATTCATGGATTGTGGCAAAAATTACAAGATGCACACAATCATTTATTTTGCACAAAAAAGTAAATAGTAGTGGCATTTTGACTCGCACACTTTCATGGTCTTTTCTTTTCTTGGGGTTCATATTTTTCATCTTTTTTGACCTTTTTTATTCTTTTTGTCCTTTGATTTTACTTTTAGGACATACCCTCTTTACATTTTTTAATTTTTTGAATATGGAAAACATTTGCAAAAAGTAAGGGTATGTACATATTACAGGTTTAATCTCAGCCATTCAAAAATTATGACTCCTATTGGTATAGGAACCTAACAATGTACAGGGGATAGAAGAGGTTATCTCCTATGAAAAATATTTTTCAAAACCTACTCATGCGCAGGTAGAGAATCTCTCTTGCCTGATAAATCTTGCAATAGAAATGTTGATAAGCTGATTCGTTCTGTAATCTGAAATGGTTCAAGCCACATTCCTTGGAATTTGGTATGCTTACCTTTTTCCTCGTGTGCTTTATCCCACTTATATACAAGGTCTCCAAGTTGAAATGATTTTCGACTTACAAAATTTGCATCAAAGGAAGATTTAACTAATTGTTGATGATGGGAATGTACGATTTTGGCTTTCTCTCTTTCTTCTTCAAGTTTGAGGATTTGCGATTGACTTAATTTCAAAGAAGAAGAATGAGTTTCTTCAATATATTGAACTAGGGCTAGAGAGGGAATAGCTACATTTGTAGGAAGGACAACTTTTTTCCCATAGACCAGATTAAATGGAGAAGCACCTATTGAGGCCTTCTGTGTTATCCGATCTGCGCATAGAGGAAATGTTAAAGATTTATGCCAATTTCTTTGACTTTGGTCAATAGTTCATTTAAAGATCCTAATGAGGTTTTTTTTGGTTGATTCGGCTAAACCATTTCCCTGAGGATAATAGTTAGCAGAATACTTAAGTTTGAAACCTCTTTTGGAAGTGAATTTTGTCATAGTGTTGTCTATGAAATAAGATGCATTGTCAAACATCAGGGCAGTTGGTAGGCCAAATCTGGTAATGATAAATTGATCAATAAATTCAATTATGTTCTCAGAATTAGTTACCTTTAGCGTAATTTCTTTCACCAATTTAGTAAATTAATCAGTTGCTATAAGCATGTATCTATGTTGCTTTGAAGAGTGAGGAATGATCTCACCTATTATGTCTAGTCCTCATTGCTCAAATGGTTGTTCAATGTTAACTGGGTGTAATGGCAATGCAGGTTTCCTTTGTCTTCCAACAGCAGTTTGACATTTTTTGCACTTCCTTACATATTCATGTGCATCCTTGAACAAGGTTGAACAGTAATATCTAGCATGCAGGATTTTATGTGTTGTTATGTCTCCTCCAAAATGTCCACGAGCTAGTCCATCATGGGGTTCCTGCAAAACCTTTTCTACCTCAGATTTTTCAAGGCACCTTAACAAAACAGAGTCATAATTTTTTCTAAACAAAACATCATTGACAATTTCGTATTGATTTTCTTTCAATCTCAAAGCCCTTTTTCTTTTGTAACTGAGATGCATAGGAGCAATTCATTTTTTAAATAAAAGATGAGATCGACATATTGAGATTCAGTATCGTTCAGGCTTAACTCAGATATTTGTATATCATCACATGAATCTTCTTATGATGGTAAGTTGGATGCTCCAACTAACATTATACAAAAACCTTGACCCCTAACAATTTTAGCAAGTCTAATTTTGACATCATATTCTTGCAGTGCAGTTACCCAGTTGGCCCTTTTTTCTCCTACTTTTGTTGAAGCCTTGAAAATTGGGTCTACAACAAGGGGGATACCCACCCGGTCCGGACCTTGGTTGGCAGCTCCTTTTCCATTTGGTATAGTGGGTCCGACTGGGGACATGGGACCAGTTTCCCAATTTATGTGTGTGTGTGAAGAATTGATATTTCCTTTCTAAAAGTTCCTAAGTGAGATGCTCTAATTCTAACTCTAATCTAATGATATGCAATTGTATTCTAATAAACAGAAATATCTAAGTCTACACTAACCCGTGGTGTAATCTTTCCATTATGCGATCTAAAAATATTTCAGATAACAATCGGTAATAAAGATCATTCAACTGTTATGAGAAAATAATTAAATATAGATAAACCACTTTGTATAAGAAGTTAGACGAAACAATTGTGAAAAACATATCGCATAATAAGCTACTGATACATTAAGCATAAATAAATAGCTATCACCATACAAAAGTGCCAAATGATAACTCAGGCATTCACACGTTAATATATAAACAACTAAGCATGCATATCACTTTAACACAGAGGCTGAAATAGTTAAGAGATAAAAGTACCATTTATAACTAGTTCTACTCATGAGCTTCAAGCGATAATGATTTATCTCTTCTTAATCCAACATCCACTAAGAGGACAGAAGTGCAACATCAATAGCAGATATTAAATGCAGATATCAATAAATCCTGTTCCATTCATTCATCAAGACCTCCTCGGAGGGTGCAAAAGTGCATGTTCCGAGGACAAGTTTTTGATAAATTTTTGGACCCTTCTTTAAATGCATGAGAAGGGTTTAAATACTACTAACTAAATCTAAAAATAACTTATTACAAAAATGTAGGATATGGTTTAAATGACCGTCCTTTTTCTAGGCAAATGTAAAGCAAAATTAATACTAATATTAAATCTAAACTTAACAACTAACTATTTCTGTATCTGATCCTTGAAATCGCAAGCATTCAGCATTTGCTTGAGTAGTGTCAATTGGCTGACTTCAGACTTCAACTCTCCTGCGAAAACGAAATCAGCAAGAGCTGGCGCCATCCTTTCGGCAGAATTGATGATGCATTTGAGGGTCATAAACTGGCTATGTGGTTTTACCAAATATGCCCAGTAAGAATCCCAATTCAACTTAGTTAATCTTTTGATTGATTTTTCCTTTTCTTGAGCCTTATGTCTTCAGTCTGCTTGCAATTGTTGTACATATGTACATATCATATTGAAGATAATTCAAACAATTACTACTGGTTTTAGGATTCAAGTTTTACTTTTTTACCTCTAGCGTTCTTTTTCCAAATTTCTGGGCTTACAGGTAACTGAGCCATTAGAGGCTTTCCATTTCAAGAAGTTTTACCCAATGATGCGCAATTAGCGCTAGGCGCTATGATCTCGGCTTCCTTAGTGCGATTTCACCTCTTGTGCACTTTCTTTTAGTGGATGTAAAGCTCAAATTTTGTGAAAATAGTAATTCCGTAAGTTCTTGACCCGGAGTCTTACATTGTCTGTTTTTAATGTTAGCGCTATCCAGTACCCATTTAACCATATCTGTGTAGGGGAGAATTTTGGGCCTTGCCGCTATCCGATGCAAGAATGAACAAGCTAAATCTACAACTAATGCTTCGAAAGACCCCTGTGAACCAGCAGTAGCCGTAACCTCCGTCACCTTGGGATTTTCTTCTTCAAGTAAATTATACATGCCTTCCCAAGTCGTGATAATAGCATTTCTACTACAAGCGGTGTCTGTATATAGGGGTGTCATTTCTTTGTCTTTGGAGCTCGGAGCTTTTCTTTTCTTCCCCATGATATCTTGTGTACTGCTTTGTATAGTTCTTTGTTCTTCGTTCCTACAGTTTACAAGTGAGGTGAGAGTAATGGTAAGGAAAGGTGATGGGAAAGCTTTTAAATGTTGAAGACATAATAAACTATACCACCTTACGTGAACTGACTCTTTGATAAGCGCAAAACCATATTTCATTAACAATTGGCAACTAACTCATTAATTAGCATTAAAGCGCATAACCAGGTCTCGGTTCATGGAAAAAGTTTTCTCAAATAACGAGCCAGAAAGATTCGCGATGAAGCGATTTTGCAATTTGCTTCACAATATCACAGATCACTGTATCACGTTTTCATGATACCATTCCGCCACTTTGTCGTAATATCGCCCTGCCGCTTTATCGCAATATCACAGGAACACGGCATGTGACAATTTTATTAATGTGATATCTGCGAAATGCGATTTTGCGATATGCACCATTGCATATCGGCGATTGGGGTTTTTTAGCATAAGCGATCTTTGATGCATGTGATGCGATATATATTTTTAAATATGTAGTCTCGCATCACGATCTCGCAATCTCAGAATTCGGCTTGTAAGGGAGTACCCTATTGTTCCTTTTGCGATGCAATATTTCTTAAGGAATGATTTTAACTTACCTTATCATGAAACTTAAGCTTTTTTAGATTTTCCGAGGGTATTTTCCTAAGTTTATGATGGCAAGTTTTATTAAAAATAGGAAATACAAGCACTAATTCATTTTTTAAATTTTTTGACTAAGGGCCCCCACTTATCTAGTGTTATTACTAATAACACTAGATAAGAAGGGGGGTTCTTGTTGGCCACAACAATTGGTGATTCACTTGGAAGAACCAGTTATCTCTACTTTTCTTTTGAATTTTCTAAACTTCCAAAACAAAAAATTTTCCAGAAAATTAAACTTTATTATAGAAAGACAAAGTACATTATGCTTTTTCCTATCAATGATATTTTGTTTCTTCTATTTTCAACTTTGATTATTTACTCCCTCAAGCTAGTCCTTGTATTTACATCAGTCATTACTTGGTTTATAAAGATAAAAATAAAGTCTTCTCTGTAAATCAGTTTTGAATATGCTCATTTGTCGTACGTAGAGCCTCTACTTCCAGTAGGCATTCATAGCCCCGACAGGGTTACCTATTACCCAACAATGATCTTGTATCCTACTTAGAGAAATATACAATTTTCAAAGAGAAATCCACATCCACACTTTTTGCTTTCATTTTCTTTTTTATCCTTAAAGAACAATGTCTTGGTTTGATAGCCAAATTATGACACAGTCATTCACTTGATTTATAACTTTGTTGAACAAGTTGGCTCGTGATGAGACCCCTTGTCTTTTGATTGCAACAATATTGAGTCATTGCCCTGTTGTGGTAGGAAGTATTGGCAAAGTTAGCAAGCTATAATATCTATGATCATGATAAGCCAGCTCGTGATGAGACCTCTTACTCTTTAAGTTAAAGTGTATCATTGGATCATTATTTGAGCGTTGTAGTTACCTAGGTGGGGAGGAAATCATTGTCTCCTTAAGATAGCTTTGAACGACAATGGTAGAGTTTTTGGAAAGATCTTTTCTACACAGAATCTTCATTTTGTTATTGATACCTTTAATTAGACTGATATAAAATAATTTCCCACTAAAGGTCATTCTTTTATCAAAATTTACAAAGTTGAAACTAGTATCATTTCTAGGTCTAGATTTTTTTAACTGTATCTTTCAATAATAAGGATCGGTTTTCTAAAAAAAATTCTATTTATA
The DNA here is from genome assembly GCA_000404065.3 of Pinus taeda. Lineage (NCBI taxonomy): Eukaryota > Viridiplantae > Streptophyta > Pinopsida > Pinales > Pinaceae > Pinus > Pinus taeda. The sequence goes on from APFE031527885.1 coordinate 21,054, forward strand.
CAAGTGAAAAAACAAAATCTAAAAGAGGATTTGTGTCTTTTTTGTGAATTCTAAATGTAACCATTTACAACAGGTTTTATTATGGAAATAAAAACTAATCTACAAACTAGAAGAAAGATCTTCTATGGAAAATATTTCTTGAAGATCTGTCCGTTAACAGGTAAAGAATCTCTTTTTCCTGTTAAATACAGCAACATAAAAGTGGACGGACCTATTACTTCTATGATTTGAAAAGGGCCAAGCCACATTTGTTGAAATTTTGTATGTTTCCCTTTTTCCTCATGAGCCTTGTCCCATTTTAAAACTAGATCTCCCATCTGAAAATCTTTTCTGGATATCATGTTTGAATCAAAAGAGGCTTTTATTAATGCTTGATGATGAGCGTGAGTTATTTTGGCTTGTTCTCGTTGTTCCTCTAACTTAATTATTTCCAGCTGCCCTAGTTGTAAGGAAGAAGTTGGTGCTTCATCAATATATTGAACTAAGGCTAAAGAGGGAAGTGCTAAATGAGTTAGAAGAACCACTTCTTTACCATAAACTAAATTAAAGGGAGAAGTTCTGATAGAGGCTTTCTGGGTTATTCGATCTGCCCATAAGACATATATTAAAGACTTGTGCCAATTTTTATGATTTTGGTCAATGGTTCGCTTAATAATTCTGATTATATTTTTATTTGTAGATTCAGCTAATCCATTCCCTTGTGGATAATAATTGGCGGAGTATTTAAGCTTAAAACCCCTTTTGAGTGCAAATTCAATCATTGCATTACCAGGAAAATATGGTGCATTGTCAAACATTAAAGCAGAAGGCAACCCAAACTTGGTGATTATGAACTGGTCTATGAACTCAATGATATGTTCAGCATTAGCGTCTTGAGTGGAACTGCTTCTACCCATTTACTAAAGTAATATGTTGTTGTAAGGATATATCTATGTTGTTTAGAAGAGTGAGGAACGATCTCACCTATTATGTCCAATCCCCATTGATCGAAAGGCTGCTCAATGTTGACCGATTGTAGTGGAAAGGATGGTTTCTTTTGTCTCCCGGCAGCGGTTTGACAGACTTGACATTTTCTCACGTAGTTATGTGAGTCTTTGAATAATGTGGGCCAGTAATAGCCTGCTCGTAATATTTTATGTGCAGTAGCGTCTCCAGCATAGTGTCCACCTACTGGCCCATCATGGAGTTCCTGCAAGACTTTTACAGGTTCAGATTTCTCAAGACATCTAAGGAGAACAGAATCATAATTTATTCTAAAAAGAACATCGTTCACGAGTTGATATTGTTTACCTTTCAGCCTTAGAGCTCTTTTCTTGGTATGATCGAGGTTTGAAGGAGAATATCCATTCTTTAAATAATAAATTATATCAACGTATAATGACTTAACATCGTTTAGGCTTACCTCATACATTTGTATCTCTGCAGATGGAATTTCGGACATAAGTGATGCTCCGGCCAGCATTTTGCAAAAGCCTTGACCTTTTACAATACTTGCTGGTTCGATTTCTACATCGTATTCCTGTAAGGTAGTAACCCAATTGGCTCTTTTCTCACCCACATCTTTTTGTACTAAAAGATTTCTTACCACTGGAAATGGTACTATGATTTTCGTATGAGTTTTGAGTAGAAAGGGTCTGAAATATTTAATTGCTTTGAAAACAGCGTAAGCTTGTTTCTCCACATCTTAATAATTTAACTTGGCCCCCTGTAAATTTGAACTAAAAAAAGCAACCGAGGCTTCTGCCCTTTCTTGATTTGCTTGATTGAGTATCACAGCATATGATTTATTAGAGGCAAATGTGTATAAAATAAAAGGATCGGAAAAATTTGGAGTTGCTAAAGATGGAGCATTCACAATTTTTTGTTTGATTAAATTGAATGCCTCATATTCGTCTTGGCCCCATTTAAAGTTTGAGTTCTTTTTAATCATTGCTTGTAAAGGAGACACAATTCTTGAAAAATCTGGAACGAAGCTCTTTACAAAGTTAATCTGACCAAGAAAAGATTGCATGGCTTTCTTGTTGTGAGTTAGGGGTATTTCAGAAATCCCCTTGATTCTGCCAGGATCAATGTTAATTCCAGATTTTGACACTATGAATCCGAGAAGTTTTCCTTCACTTAACGCAAAAAAAGATTTTTTTGGGTTAATTGAAATTCCATACCTTTGACAACATTGGAAGATTTGTTTTAAATCTTTAAGATGATTGCTTCGTTTCTTGGAATATACAGTTATATCATCCAAATAGATTACCACTGATTTGTTAACTAAACCTTTGAACGTGATGTCCACGGCTCTCTAAAATGTGGCACCAGTATTGATCAGACCAAATGGCATCTTTTGATATGCGTATGTGCCCCATTTAGTTCTGAATGTGGTTTTCAGTTGATCATCGGGATGTACCAACACCTGATTGTACCCTGAGAATCCATCCAAGAATGACATTAATTCTGATCTCGTGACTTCCTATAGTATTTGTTCCATGGGAGGCAAAGGAAAATTATCCTTTTAGCAGGCTTTATTAAGATTTCAAAAGTCAATACAGATTTTGATGTCTTCATTCTTCTTTCTAACGGGAACCATATTGGAAGCCCATTTGGAGTGTCGAACGGGAAAAATTATTTTGGCTTTCAATAACTTATTGAGTTCAGATTTGATCTGGTTTTCTAGGTTGGGATGGATCTTTCTCAACTTCTTTTGGACAGGTTTCTCATCGTCTATCATTGGAATAACATGTTGGATGATGGAGGTGTCATATGTTTTGAGTTCATCATAATTCCAAGCAAAGACACTTTTGTATTGTCTCAAGAGATGAATATATGCTAGTTTTTCTTCAGGAGCTAGACCAAGGCCTAGGTTGATATTTTGTGATTTGGTATCAGTTCCTAGATTTACTAATTCGTAGTTCAAAGTTGAACTTTGGAGTTTTGAATTGGTAGATCTTTTAAACCGATCTTTCAAATCATAAAGGTCTTCTAACTTGACTACTGACTTAGGTATAGCATTATTAGTGCTATCTTGTTGCAATTGTTGGTCATGTTGGTCTTCGTCAATTATTTGATTGGTGTAAGATCCTTCAGATGTGAGGAAACTCACGATATCAGGATCGTCATTGAAATCCTCCAATTGGTAATGTTATCAGGAATCGAGGGTCTAAAAATTAATTCAATTGAAAATTGATCAGGGCTAAAATCTTCTGAAGGAATGAGCTTGGAAGCTACGTTGGCCAGGAGGTCTGCACTAGCATTCTAGAGTCTGGGAATTGACGAAATATTAAATGCTATAAAGTGTTCAGTTAGATCTTGAACTAAAGATTGGTAATGTTTTAAATGACCTGATAAACAATGTATAGTATTATGTACCTATCTGATTACAATTTCAGAATCTCCGAAAATTTGAAGGTATTTGACGTCTAATACGATCGCTTTATATAACCCTTAGACTAAAGCCTCGTATTCCGCGGTATTGTTGGTGCAATCAAATTCAAGTCTACAAGTTAGCATAGTTTTATTTCCCTCTGGACTAATTAACACGCATCCTGCTCCTGCTCCTTCGTTAGATTTAGAATCGTTAAAAAATAACTTCCAAAATAAAGATTTATTTATAGGACTATCTATAAAATTAATACATTTAGAACTATCTGTCTAAGAGAAATTTTCTACTTGAGATAAAACAGAATGTTCTAAGTAAGGTGAAGTATCAGCATTAAAATTTCCAAGGAAAGAATCTACTGAGTAGTTGCCAATGATGTTGTTGTTGTATTCTATTGGTTCATTCTCTCCTTCCAGTTCTGTTAGTATGAATTTCTGATGTCTTTCTCGCTCAAATTTTATTTGATTTGGTCTACCATTGTAAGGGAGCCACATGTGTGACCAGTCAGTTGCAAAGTATCCATGAAGTTTTTCTAACCAATCTCTGCTAAGAATTAAGCCATAAAATTCTGGAATATCAACAACTAAAATGGCGATAACTTGACATACCTTTGGGTTGGATGACAGCCTTATGGTAACCTGATTTAATTCGCCAACCACTTCGACTTGCAACCGATCTAGCTGACCTATGCGCACAGCAGATTTTTGCGATTGAACATTCAATTTTGTACATATTGACTTTGGTAAAATATTCGATGAAGCTCCAGAATCTACTAAGCAATTATGCAAATTTTTATTGAAAATTTCATAAGTAAGAAGAAATGGGGGAGTATGAGATCTCGATCTTCCTCCAATTAAGGAAATGTCATTTGGGTCAACTTTATTGATCACATTAGTTGGAGGTCTTCCCATGTCGTGGGAAGCTTGAGAAATTACAGCGGCGGGCAAAGGTACAACTGGTACAGCATGTAACTCTTTCAAGAGTATCTTTTGCTGGTGTTTTAACTTGCTCAATTCGTAAAAAGTGATGTTGTCCCTAGTCTTTTTCATGTCTTCTATGATATTATACTCCATTTCATCCGAAACAATTGGCGTTTTATATGGAGTTGATGAATCTGTTTGGACTGGGTTGGTTTGAGTTGCTTTAGGTGTCGTTTTCTTGGTTGCGACTTTATCCTTAGTCATCGAGCTTGCGCTCTTTGGCTTAGGGGTAGGTTGAGGAGGATCAAGTTGATTTCTACTTCGAGTGCTAACTGGGGATGCCTCTTGATCCTCTTCATCTGGGAGGATGAAATCCCACATACCTTGTAACTCTACAATTTCTTCTTCATCGGTATGTTCTTCAGTAGCGATTTCCTCTTCTTCTTCTTTTGATTCAGCACTTGTAATAGCATTTGGGGGATTTGAATCAGTTGGCGGGTTTCTTTTAAAAGGTCTATACGGCTTCTTAGAAGAAGTTTCTACCACTTGTTTCTTAACGTCGACCATTTCGTTAGACATAGTCTTCAAAACTTTTTTCAATCCTTCTAAATCGAATGGATCTCTCGATTGCTTTTTCTTGGGATCTTCCTTGAAAGTAACCTTCTTGGATTTTCGTTCTTCTATCGCATTTTTCTTTTCTAGGGAAATAATACGTTTCTCTACTGCTATTGCTTCTTTCATATTTTCTACTAAAGTTGTTTTGTTTGCCCTGTCAACAAATATTGTTATGTTTGATGGTAAAGCAGTGATGTACCATTCACTTCACACTTCTTCGCTAGGCTTGGAAGCAGTAGGAATTTTGTTTAACAATTTATTGAAACGTGAATTGAAATCTTTCATAGGTTCTTTTGACTTGGCCCTAAGGTTAGACAGGTCATTGATCAATGTTGCCGTAGACCTATCATCACCAAACTTAATAAGGAATTGTTCTTGGAAGATATCCCAACTAGTGATAGATCCAGACGGTAATGAAAAATACCATGATCCGGTTGTTCCTTGAAGAGTATAAGGAAAAATTCGAACGACAACATCTTCGTTGGTAACTCCATTGAGATTAATGGATAGCATAAAGTTATTTATTTGTTCTTCCGTTGGCATGCCTGCTTCAGGATTAAACTTAGGCAGCCATTTTTTAGGATGGGCTGGTAGCTGACTCAAGGGTGCAGGCATTAAGACTGCCCCTGGGTTATTCCATGGAGATTGGGCCATCGTTGAACTACTAATAGAGGAAAGTGCAGAAAATGATCCCTGCGATTGAGATGATGAGGATATTACGAGTCCAGATGATTGAGAAGGAGATGTGGAAGTACTGGTGGGCTGGTGGACAATGATCTGAAGTGGAGGAGTGGATGGTTGACTTTGCAGTGGAGAAGTTGAGATGGATGATAATGATGAAAGAGTCTCGCTATCGGACCTTTTAAGTGATTTCCTTTCTCTCTTCCTTGTGGGTAGAGGTAATTCGGTTGGCTGAACGCCAAACTTTTTGCTCTTTAATCTGGTAAGAGGATGAGGAGGGTTGTATTTCGAAGTCACACTGCCTTGTGATTTATCAGATCTTTGAGGAGATATAGAAAATCACTTAAGTTTGTGAATCAGAGATTCAACTTCAAGAGGTTCAATAGTAGATTGTTCTGAAATGTCAGGGTTTGTAGCAACGGCTGTTGTTCTTACGACTTCTGGCTCTAGATTTAAAGATTCTAAATGCAATGGAGAAGTCAGGGGAGATGGTGAGGGTGATTTACTCTCAGAATGGTATTTAGATTTAGACTTTCTTGCCATTCACAGTTCGAGGCCCTCCTTCTAGCGCCAAATATGTTGAAGCCCCGAAAATCGGGTCTACAACAAGGGGGATACCCACTCGGTTCGGACCTTGGTTGGCAACTCCTTTTCCGTTTGGTGTATTGGGTCCAACTGGGGATATGGGACAAGTTTCCCAATTTATATGTGTGTGTGAAGAATTGATATTTCCTTTATAAAAGTTCCTAAGTGAGATGCTCTAATTCTAACTCTAATCTAATGATATGCATTTGTATTCTAATAAACAGAAATATCTAAGTCTACACTAACCCGGGGTGTAATCCTTCCGTTATGCGATCTAAAAAGATCTAAGATAACAATCGGTAATAAAGATCATTCAATTGTTATGAGAAAAGAATTCAATATAGATAAACCACTTCATATAAGAAGTTAGACAAAACAGTTGTGAAAAACATATCGCATAATAAGCTACTCATACATTAAGCATAAATAAATAGCTATCACCATACAAAAGTGCCAAATGATAACTCAGGAATTCACGCATTAATATATAAACAACTGAACATGCATATCACTTTAACACAGAGGCTGAAATAGTTAAGAGATAAAAGTACCATTTATAACTAGTTCTACTCATGAGCTTCAAGTGATAATGATTTATCTCTTCTTAATCCAACATCCACTAAGAGTACAAAAGTGCAACATCACTAGTAGATATTAAATGCAGATATCAATCAATCCTGTTCCATTCATTCATCAAAACCTCCTCGGAGGGTGCAAAAGTGCATGTTTTGAGGACAAATTTTTGATAAATTTCTGGACCCTTCTCTAAATGCATGAGAAGGGTTTAAATACTACTAACTAAATCTAAAAATAACTTATTACAAAAATGTAGGATACGGTTTAAATGATCGTCCTTTTTCTAGGCAAAAGTAAAGAAAAATTAATACTAATATTAAATTTAAACTTAACGACTAACTATTTCTGTCTCTGATCCTTGAAATCGCAAGCATTTAGCATTTGCTTGAGTAGGGTCGGCTGGCTAACTTCAGACTTCAACTGTCTTGTAAAAACGGAATCAGCAAGAGCTAGCGCCATCTTTTCGGCAGAATTGATGATGCATTTGAGGGTCATACACTAGCTATGTGGTTTTACCAAATACGCCCAGTAAGAATCCCAATTCAACTTAGTTAATATTTTGATTGATTCTACCTTTTCTTGAGCCTTATGTCTCCAGTCTGCTTGCAATTGCTGTACATATGTACATACCATATTGAAGATATTTCAAACAATTACTATTGGTTTTAGGATTCAAGTTTTACTTTTTTACCTCTAACATTCTTTTTCCAAATTTCTGGGCTTCCAGGTAACTGAGCAATTAGAGGCTTTCCATTTCAAGAAGTTTTACCCAGCGATGCGCGATTAGCGCTAGGCGCTATGATCCGGGCTTCCTTGGTGTGATTTTTGCCTCTTGTGCGCTTTCTTTTAGTGGATGTAAAGCTCAAATTTTGTGAAAATAATAATTCCGTAAGTTCTTGACCTGGAGTCTTACATTGTCTATGTTTAATGTTAACGCTATCCAGTACCCATTTAACCATATCTATTTAGGGGAGAAATTTTGGGCCTTGCCACTAACCGATGCTAGAATGAACAAGCTAAATCTGCAACTGATGCTTCGGAAGACCCCTATGAACCAGCAGTAGCCGTAACCTTCGTCACCTTGAGATTTTCTTCTTCAAGTAAATTATACATGCCTTCCCAAGTCGTGATACCAGCATCTCTGTTATAGGTGGTGTCTGTATATAGGGGTGTCATTTCTTTGTCTTCGGAGCTCGAAGCTTTGCCTTTCTTCCCCATGATATCCTGTGTACTGATTTGTATAGTTCTTTGTTCTTCGTTCCTACAGTTTACAAGTGAGGTGAGAGTAATGGTAAGGAAAGGTGATGGGAAAGCTTTTAAATGCCGAAGACATAAAAAATTATACCACCTTACGTGAACTGACTCTTTGATAAGCGTAAAATCATATTTCATTAACAACTGGCAACTAACTCATTAATTAGCATTAAAGCGGATAACCAGGTCTCGGTTCATGGAAAAAGTTTTCTCGAATAACGAGCCAGAAAGATTCGCGATGAAGCGATTTTGTGATTTGCTTCGCAATATTGCAGATCACTGTATCACGTTTTCATGATACCATTCCGCCACTTTGTCGTAATATCGCCCTGCCACTTTATCGCAATATTGCAGGAATGCGGCATGTGACAATTTTGTTAATGGGATATCTGCGAAATGCGATTTTGCGATATGCGTCGTCGCATATTGGCGATTGGGGTATTTTAGCGTAAGTGGTCTTTGATGAATGCGATGCGATATATATTTTTAAATATGTAGTCTCGCATCGCGATCTCGCAATCTCATAATTCGGCTTGTAAGGGAGTATCCTATTGTTCCTTTTGCGATGCAATATTTCTTAAGGAATGATTTTAACTTACCTTATCATGAAACTTAAGCTTTTTTAGATTTTCCGAGGGTATTTTCCTAAGTTTATGATGGCAAGTTTTATTAAAAAGGAAATACAAGCACTAATTCATTTTTAAAATTGTTTGACTAAGGGCCCCCACTTATCTAGTGTTATTACTAATAACATTAGATAAGAAGGGGGGTTGTTGCTGGCCACAACACTTCCCTTTGCACTAGTAACTGCCTTACTGCCAGGAATGGAACTATGATTTTGGTGTGGGTTTTAAGGAGAAATGGTCTGAAATGCTTTATTGACTTAAAAATATCAAAGGCCTGTTTTTCCACAGAAAAATTAATTTAACTTGGCACCTTGTAGATTTGAACTAAAAAATGAAATTGGTGCTTCTATCTATTGATCATTGAGTTGTGTCAAAACGGCAGCATGTGATGTTTTTGACATAAATGTGTATAAAAGAAAATGATTAGAAAAATTGAGGGTTGTCAAGGAGGGAGCATTGATAATATCTTGTTTTATTAGATCAAATGTCTCTCTTTCATTGTGACCCCACTTGAAAACTGAATTTTTCTTAATCATAGACTGTAAGGTAAAACTATCTGTGAAAAGTCAGGGACAAATCTTTTTACAAAAATTATTTGACCAAAGAAGGACTGCATGGATTTCTTATTATGAGGTAATGGGATTTTCTCAATTTCCTTAATCCTTTCTGGATCAATATAAATACCCTTTTTTGATACGGCAAATCCTAAAATCTTACCTTTGCTTAAGGAAAAATAAGACTTCTTTGGATTGAGCGAGATCCCATATTTTTTACATCGTTCAAATAATTGTTTGAGGTCGTTTAAATGGCTGCTTCTTTTCCTCGAATAAACAGTGATATCATCCAGGTAAATAACAATTGATTTGCTAATGAGTCCTTTAAAGGCTATATCCATAGCTCTTTGAAATGTGGCACCTACATTAATCAAACCAAAAGGCAGTTTTTGATAAGCATATGTTCCCCATTTAGTTCTGAATGTGGTTTTTAATATATCATCTGGATGAACTAGGATTTGGTTATATCCTGAAAACCCATCAAGAAAAGACATGAGCTCATAACATGCTACTAGTTGCAGCACTTGTTCCATGGTTGGCAATGGGAAGTTGTCTTTCTAACATGATTTATTCAAATTTCTGAAATCTATGCATATGTGAATGTCACGATTATTTTTTCCAATAGACACTAAATTGGACACCCATTTCAAATTCCTAACAGGAAATATGATTTTTGGTTTAAGGAGTTTATTCAGCTCTGATTTGATTTGACTTTTGAGGTTTCAGTGAATTTTCCTTAGTTTTTATTGCACTGGTTTAACATTAGAGATCATAGAAATGGTGTGTTGTATGAACGAGGTATCATAAGTTTTTGGATCATTATAATCCCAGGCAAAGATACCTATGTATTTCTTCAATAATCGAATGAATGATGATCTTTCATCAGAGGATATAACGATACCTAGGTTAATGTTCTGAGGCTTCTCATCAGTTCCAAGTTTGACTAATTCAAATCTCAGGGTTGAGCTTTGGACTTTGGCATTAGTTCCCTTCTTAAATATGTCTATGAGATCATAAATATCTTCTAATTTAACTACAGATTTAGGTATTGGATTTTCATCAGCCTTCTGCTTTAATTGAAGTTCATGCGCATTTTCATCTATGATTCGGTCATCATATGACCCCTCTGATGTTATAAAAATTAAAATATCATAATCATCATTGAAGACTCGCCAATTAGTGACATTGTCAGGAACGGATGGTCTAAAAATTAACTCAATGGAAAACCTGTCATGACTATAATCTTCAGATGGTATGAGTTTTGATGCAACATTAGCTAATAGATCAGCACTGGCATTTTACATTCTAGGTACAAGAGAAATAATGAATGCCAAAAAATGTGATGTAAGATCCTGCACTAATGATTAATAATGTTTAAGATGTCCAGAAAGGTAGTGAATAGTATTTCTTACCTATTTAATGATAATTTCTGAATCTCCAAAAACTTACAGATATTTGATGTCGAGGCCGATTTCTTTGTATAATCCTTGAACCAATGCCTCATATTCTATGGTATTATTTGCACATTCAAATTCTAATGTGCAAGCTAACATGTTTTTTTCTTCTTCTGGGCTGATTAAAATGAAACCAGCTCCTGCACCATCGTTAGATTTGAAACCATCAAAGTATAAAGTCCAAAATAAAGTATTAACTATAGGTTTATTTACAAAATTTTTACACTTGGAAGCATCTATCTGTGAGAAATTTTTAATCTATGACATGACAGCATTATCTAGGAAGGGAGATTCATGTGCTTTAGAGTTCCCTAAAAATGACTCAATTGAATAGTTTCCAATAATGTTATTATTGAATGCTACTGGCTCATTATCACCTTCAAATTCAATCACTGTATGTTTCATGTGTTTCTCTCAGTCAACTCGAATTTGATTTGGATTTCCATTTTATGGCAACCACATGTGAGACCAGTCTATAGCAAAGTATCCATGGAGTTTTTTGGACCAGTCTCTACTTAGAATTAGACCGTATAATTTAGGGATATCAGCAACAATATATCAATTATTTGACAGACTTTGGGATTTGAAGAAAGTCGAATGCTAACTGAATTTATTTCCCCTAAGACCTCTACCTTGGTTCTGTCAATTTGTACTATGTGAACAACATATTTTTGAGGAGTGACATTCAAATTAGCATAGACTATTGTTGGAATTATTAGAAGAATATCCTAAGTCAATCAAATAGTTATGAAGATTCCTATTGAAAATTTTATAAGTTAAGAGGAAAGGAGGCATGTGTGAGAGAGATTTGTCACTGATTAGGATGACATTTATAGGGTTGAATTTGTTTGAACTTTAGCAGCATGAGATACAACAACAACCGGTAGGGGCGAAGTAGGAACTGTATTTAGTTCTCTAAGTAGTATTTCATGTTGTTGTTTTAGCTTGCTAATTTCATGTAGCGAAATATTGGCCCTAGTCTTCTTCATGTCTTCCACAATGTTATACTCCATGGTATCAGTAACTACCAGGTTCTTTGATGTAGATGGAAGATTTGATGAAGATGAATCTGGCTATGAAGCCTTAGGAGAAGACTTTTTCTAATTCATTTTTATTTAGCAGCAGGAGTTGGAGTTTTAAGCTTTTGATTTTACTGAGTCATATCAGCAAGCCCTTTTCTTCTAGTGCTAACAGGCAAAGCTTCTTGTTCTTCTTCGCTTGGAAGGATAAAATCCCACATCCCATTTAGTTCGACTAATTCTTCTTCTTCAGTTTCTTCATTGGTCATTGTGTTTTCCTCTTCCTCTTCTTCTAAGTCAGACTCAGCATTAGATATAGTGTTTGGCAGCTGAGAACCATGGGGGCTTCACTCACTGAACCTCTGACATAGCACATGCATTCATGGCATACTAAACAATACCCTTAATTTGACTACATATTGGAAAATACCTCTAAAAATCACATTATTTAACCCCCTACCTATATAAATCCAATACACCTTCCAAATTTATAAAACCCTTGTTTTCACTAAATATTGTATGTATCCATTTTTTTATTCACATTTTTTATACCCTTTTATTTTTATATCCTTGGTATAGTGACATGATGCCTCTCTTATGACCCCACATGCATTCTACAATGCACCTTTCTTCTTTTGATATACTTTGTAAATGCATATTAGTTGCACCTTTCTTCTATTGATATACATTGTAAATGCATATTAGTTCTCCCACAATGCAATTACTTAACCCACACTCAAGCACATCTCACTATGATTTGTGGCATTTAATGGCCGAGAGGATATGTACCCTATTGAGCCACCATACCTGAGAGAGGAGAAGGTTCCCTGGTTTCCAACATACCCGAGAGAAAGAAGAGAAGTCCGCAGTGCCAAAAAAGAGGGAAGTTCACACCCCCAGACCGTGAGAGAAGGAACCATCACAACTTGACACATCCACCAAACATGCATGGTACGGTACTACAACATGATATGGCACCGAATGATACACACTGTGAGGGTTAGGCACACCGCCTACTTATTGATAATACTTGTTGCTTTGCCAAAGGGAAGTTCGGGCTTAGAATGAAAGTAAGGTTATTATTCTTTCTTTGAGGAACAAGAAGTGGTAATGAAAGGCCTTGCTTTAAGGTCAAGCTCTTCTTTTAGGGACAGAAAGGTAACATAAGGCCGTTAGCCCTTATGGGAGATTAGGTTTCATTAGGTTTCAAGGGGCAGTGAACAAGCTAGATTGGTTCTACTAAATGACCCATCCAAGCAATCTAGCCATCGCCATAGCCATATCACCATCATTGATCCTACAAGGTGCTTGCTATGTACTATTGATTAGTGTTGGGCTTGTTGTTCTTTTTGTAATGCTCTCTATGGGTCTTTTCTGTTCCCCTTCCCTTCTTCGTTGAGCTCTGCTGTTATTTTGTTGTTTGACAAGAACCCCATTTTTTTTATTTTCCATTGGTTGCTTAATAGTTGGAAGGTATCATGGGGGTGGATAATCTCTGAGAGATAACAAAAAGAATGAACACAACACCAAAGAGAAGAAACACTTTCAATCTTTATAGAGGAAGAGTATTATTCAATGGCAGTTGGGGAGGGAGGGCTAGCCAACATGATAGGATGGACTTTCTTTGATTCCAGATATAGAAGCATTGTTTTCCCTCCCACCTAGAGAAACATTGTTGGCTAAAGCACACAAAGATCAACCATGTTTTAGGAAGATTGATTATGTGCATGTATATCAAATAACGTATAAATTGATCTATATGATGATGAAAAATTAATTGATGAATCTTTGTGAATAGGTTTGCACCAAATAAGGTGTTCAAGCACAAGTCTAGACCCTCTAGATGAAAGACAACTATATACAACCAAATTTGGCACCCCGAATCTCAAATCAAGGGTGCAATCCCAACCTAGACACGCTTAGAAGAAGAGGATGGGAAAGTACCAACACATGCGCTCTTAAGGGAATAACACAAAACCATGAAATCACTTTTTGATTCACTGTCATCTCATCAATGAGACATGGACTATCACTCATTGACTATGTAAAATGCAACAATGGATTGGAGATAACATAGAGGCATTAAATGAATGGACTACAACTAGAACATAAGACAAAATTTTGGTTGTAGAGGTGATCTACTCCATTTGGCTAGCTCAAAACAATGGTGTATGCCAAAATAAACATCCAAATGTCTACAATATTTTCTATATGTTGAAGGCAAGAATTACCTTATCATGCACCTCGCTAAAGGCAAGGCTTCCTTACACTCTCATACCTTTTAAATACAATTCTAAAGGTCACAACCAAGCCAAACCCCACATTGGTGTATGAGACCCCCTTACTTGTGGGACAAGGGACCCACCTCTGCACAATGATTTGACTGCTAAGTCAATGAAGGCATACATACTCTACCCCCTTTGGTTTTGAACCTGTGACCTCTTAGGGGGAAACACATGCTCTTAACCATTAGGCCCACTCAATATAGATATAGTGGATTTTTCTTTAAGGTCTCTTTTACATAAAGAGTTATTACATTGGATCCACATTGGAACTAACATCATATAGGAAATAGAAACGACCCTGGAAACAATATTAAGAACTAAAATCACTTCCTTGAAATAGGAATGACCCTGTCATTTCTATAATCATAGAATCTCTTGAAAATATAAGCTAAACAATATTAAAGTAATGTCTTGAACACCAAGAACCAAGAGCCTTATCGCCTTATAACGAAGAAACCTATGTAAGATCAAATTTAAGGCCTAAAATTTCAACAAAGTAGAAGGCATACAGTTTTGTGTCATCAAGAAAAAAGTAAATCCACACTTCTCCTAAACTCTACAAGGATGATGGTTATTGCCACTAATACAGTGAAGCCCTTTCTATTTTCCATGACCAGAGTTTTTAAAGGGAGGAGGTACAATTCACATAAGTACCAAAACGTTGATAAGTAGCTATAAAAACTACAACACATAAACATTATTAACAGAATTATATACAAAAATAATACCACCAACTAAAGAAGTATCGTTCCCTTCCTTTCCCACCTCAATTCCTATAGGTTATCACATTCACTTCAATAGAATATTATCCTTACTCCATCACAAAAAATGTTTCATGGTCTACATAAGGTACATATGTTATAATACATGAAGAATTCAAAGAAAGGCTTGTCGAAGATAAATCTAACACTTCAAATCAACAAATCATGCACCACTAAATCAAAATCATTCAAGGTTAAACACAAAAAAATAGCTTTAGGATCCACTCGAACTATAAAACAGATATAAAAATAGTGGGAATTGTTTATTTTTAATTTTTAAGATGCTTTAAGGGTTCCCAATAAAATGCCTATAAATCAACTATCTCATTATAACAAAGAACATGATCCAACAACTTGAAATTGATACTAAAACAAATATAATGAAGCCTGTCTTTGTAGAATAAGAAAGACAAATGAACCACAATCAAGAAGGTATTAGAAACACATAATCCCCAGAATGACTTACCCCAAACAAATTTTGCATCGATGTTACATGTGAGATTTTCTCTTGAATCCTGCTCTGTTTAGGTCTCAAGCTTCATGAGATGCAACAAGATAGAGACCTCGTCTAGGTTAAAAAGCTAAAATCAACAAAATCTTGAACAAGAAAATTAGAATATTGGGGGTACAAACAAACACCTTTAGGCTTTCAAAGCTACAATATAATGGACTCTGAGAAATAACATTTTGCATCTCCTTGCTTTAGAGAATGTATAATGGGAAATAATAACTATAAAGCATCTAAACCTAACCATTTTCCATACTACTGATAAATTGAATATATTGAGAACTAAATATAGCGACATAAAAATTCATGGATAATTTGTTACATCATAAAGAAAAGACAGATAAAATCATATGCAAGAAGCTAAAAAACAGTAGTGAACATTTATAAAAGGAACTAGATAAGATAAATTTACAAAAAGTGAATTGATAAGAAATGCAAGTCAAAGAACCAAAACCATTGCAACTAATCAGTGACTATGAAACTGTAGCAAGAGTCGCTGCAAAATCCAAGTTCCATTTTCACTATGATATGTAGGATAGCAGTAATCTATCATTGCAATAATAAAGAAACACTCCTAGATTTTTCCTCCTCTCTTCAAACTCTAAACCTAGGGCAGAAATCCCAATGAACAATGTGTAAATTAAGAAGCTAACCTCCAACAATGAACAAATTTAAACCATAGAAGCTCAGCTGGATGCATTAAGTGGGGGCTCAGGGGTCTGTTTTACTGCAGTGTGGTTGGAAAGTGAACCAATCTCATTTGCCATTTGTCCTGCTTGACCTTCAAGTATTTTTTTCCCTCGGTTCATGCATTTCCTTTACTGGCTCTGCATGTTTGACTAGGGCATAGTTCTCCAGTGTACCTATACCATCAAAACCATTATCCTTTGTTACATCAATTGAATCTTGCATGGGTTCCTGAGGCTCTCCCTTACTCTCCAAATCATTGTGCTTTTCTTCATTCTCCAACACTGGATATTTCTTTATGTCACCTTCTGCCCCTTGTGGTGCAACCTCTTCTGCCTTCTCATCCATTTTATTTATTTCCTCAGTTTTGGACCCGTGTATTTTTTCTTTGTTTTCTATTTCCGTTTTGTCATTACTCTCTTCTTCTGCTTCCTTCTTCTTATCAAGATCATCTTTTCCCTTCCCTTCTTCTTCCCTTTTGTGATCATCATCTTCCCCTGTTTCAGCCATATCTTCCCCATGATGGGTATCATGCATTTCCTCTTTCTTACTAGCTTCTAATTATGATTCTTGTTTCTCTCCATGTTCTGAATCTCCTTTTGATTTTCTAGATCTCTTTGGTTTTTTCTTCGATTCACTTTCTAGTGTTTTGACTGGTGATTCCTTTACTTTTTCACTTATCCTTGAATATCTCCTTGTTGGTGTTATCAAATTATATTTTTCTAAAAGATACATGCCAATATCCTTACAAAAAGGGTATGGATTTCAAACAAAAAAAAAAAAAAACAAAACAAACAAAAAAAACAAAAAACAAAAACAAAAACAAAAAACAAAAACAAAAAAAACAAAAAACCAAAAACAAAAAACAAAAAAAACAAAACAAACAAAAAACAAAAACAAAAAACAAAAAACAAAAAAAAAACAAAGAACAAAAACAAAAAACAAAAACAAAAGCAAAAACAAAAAAACAAAAACAAAACAAAGAAAAAAACAAAAACAAAAACAAAAAACAAAACAAAGAAAAAACAAAAACAAACAAAACAAAAAAAAAAGAACAAAGAAATGTAAGAACACAAGTTCAGACCAGGAAAACCAATAAAATAACAAACTTTACCTATGCTCTGAACATAGTTCAGATTAGGGAAAACCAATCAAATAACAAACTTTACATGTGCTCCAAACAAATTTAGAGATATAAGGTCCTCCTGGATTTGTCTTCAAGTATCGCTCTATTGCCTTTTTTGTCTTGAGTTCTTCACTTGTTGGGGCGATAAAAACAACTTCATATTTTTTGGGTGTCCCACCCTTCTTTGGAATAAGCTAGAAAAATAATTTCCAGAATTTCAGCATAATACAAGATATACCATTTAATCTCTACAATCAATTTAGAAATTCAAAAGAGCAGCTCATATATGAATCCAAAACCTGTACTATGCACACTGTATCTACAATATAAAAATTCTTAAATAATTGAGCAATAAATAATCTTTAGGACATGGATTTATTTGACAGCTAGTTAGGGCTTAATCTTTTAAATTTTCCACTCAAAATTTCAATTTGCATTGTGACAAGAAGCCAATAGCTTCCTTTGGGAATGACACAAAAGAAAATTTAAGTATTTGAGTTGGAAAAGCTTAAGGCTAAATGCTTAACACCATGTTCAAGCACCTGCTTTCTCATTGTAACTTGAGAAGCCCATGCTAACACCTAATCTATTCAAAGTTTTCTCTGGCACTCCTAAAGTCTGAAATTGAATTGGTGAAACATGGGGCTCAAAACCTCACTTCATGCTTATTAAGCACTCATCCCCTATTTATTAGGTACCCACATTCTCCTCTATGTTTGCACCTGCATTTCCAACTTATCTCATTTATGTGAACACTCTTGATAATGCAACCAATCATTGTACAAGAGAAATACGCAGGGTTAGCAGGAATAATCATCATGGATGGATATGACTGACACGTAAGGAAAGGAGATAGGTAGAAGTATATATGCCATTGAGAAAAAAATCAGTTTATATGGCAGAATAGACTATTTACAGTTGCATTCTATAGTTTTCTTGAGAGAAAGAGCCACAGGTATGTGGCTCCATGCGTGGAGGATAGGAGGTCTTTCTGGGCAACATATCACTTAATTTTTGGTATAGATTTCCTGTTGAATATAGTCGTTGTCATAGGAATACATGTTGGATGTTTTTCTGTGCTATTTGGTGAGGTTTATCTTTTCTACATGCTACAAGAATAGAGCTGTTATAGTAGCTTGTTGCTAAGACTATTTGGTGGGTATGAAGGCATGTAAAATTCCTCTCTAGGATGCATATGCTTAGGCTTGAGTGCAGACAGGTCAAAATTCTTCCATGTAGTTCGACACTGTTTCAAGATTCATTGAGGAGGAGCTACCAAGCTCTAAATCAGTGATTGGGTGTCTTTTATGGATAATTGCAGTAATTGAGGGAGAGGAGAATGAGGACTGAAGCTGATAGCCCTAACCAATGACCAGGATTACCATCAACACTCGAAGCTAACTGTGTTTGTGCCCTAACCAGTATTTAGAATTGCAGTATAAAAATCTCTAGCATATAGGAGGATATACTTAAAGATTGAAATCTTCTATGACCCTTGGAGATAGGGCCGAACCTCTATAGATGCTTGATTGAAGTATTACAGCCCTCATTTTAGAGGACTGTATCATTTTTAAAAGAATAGTTTCTTTTTGAGATTCTCAGATCCCTGGAATTTTTCAGATGATAGCTATGGTTTCACATCCATCTCATCCCTTTTTGGTTCATTGCATATCACTTAGCATTTAAAGCCAAGTTGTTAAAGGGTATATTGAAGACAACCCAGTTTGAGCATGAGTACTAGATCTTTGCTGAGATTTTGTTGACAATTATGAATATAAGGATCAACCTTGATTATCCTATGCGGCTTACTTTCTGGGAAATTTTTCAGATCAAGGAGCAATATTACATAATCAATTATTTTATTGCTCTAACTTTTGCAGCAATTTTTTTTGGGTATATATGTATATATATATGTTATCGAAATAATCTGTCAGGTCTATGAAGTCATTATGGGAGATGTATTGATCACTTGATATCTCAAAGCAATACATCCTTTCTTCTTAATACCAACTCTAACGTTCGGAGTGACCTTGCTCTGAACTTGATTTAAGAATCTTAATCTCTAATGATGATGTAATCCTAGCAACGTTTGATTGATGCTCTTCTTTAAGGTATCTCGGCTCATTGAAATCAACAATTAACTTCCCCACAAGAATTATGGGCTATGCTTAAAATCCTGACCTATTAAGTTTTCTTGTTGGTAAGTAAGTCAGCCATATTTTGTGCTAAGAGGTTTAGATTTGAAGATTGAAGTCGAAGCAATTAGAAATGTAAGGAATTATATTACATCTCATATTCGATGCCTTAACAACCTTGTCCTATCTCTCACCTTGATATCAACTTTTATTATCATTTTCTTTAAAGTCAAATGCCTTATCATATTGTGAAATGTGGCTCTTGGTTGTCAAATTTACTTTACCTTCTCTCTCTTGAATTATTGAAATCATTCAAATCTAAGAATGGAACATCTCCAATAGCAAAGGTATCATCTTGATGGAAAGTCATTTTGAAATCATATAAGTGGCAACTGAATTAGGACATTTTTATGAAGATATGTCCAAGATTCAAGTTGAAAATTGACTGCACGTAGAAGTTGTCATGGAATCATTAATAAGTAGAAAATGGTTCTTCTCTTGTTGTTAAGTTGTATCACTAATACACATCATCGGTTGAATGTTGCAATGAACCTACCAAAGGCTGAAACATTTAGATCAAGGACACAACTTGTTTTCGCTTATGAGTATGTATAAGGAAATGTTTAGATTAGTTATTGTTGGACATGTATTACTACTACCTCTGGAATAAAATTAAGAGGCCTTGTTAACAAAACAATGTTTGTATGGACCATATCGGTATATTGAGTAATGATGGGGTCATACTGGAAGTATGAAGATCTATAGCTATCAAGGATAGTATCCTGTGCAGTAAAGATACAATATCAATGGCACTGTCTATGAATGACATCCCTGTACATGCAGCACAACATCATTTATGCTCTATTTTTAGCCCACTATTTTGTATGATATCGCTACAAGTCTAGTAGCGGTGGTGATATGTTGTAGGCCCTATATGTTGATGCCTGTGTTACAAGATTGTTCACAATTAAGTTGTAAACCATTCAAATGCATCTTTTGAAGATTTTCTTCTTGAAGATCGGCTAGGAAAAGAATGCCCTTTGTTGAAATCATCTCAAGAAAGATATCTTCTCCTGATTAAAGAAGAACCTTGTCAATTCTTCATAAAGTTCCTCTTTGGTCTGGAGCTTCCTTGAAGCCCATACAAGAAGCTCAAGAAATTAAACATAGAAAGGCTCTACTATAAAATATTTGGATTAATAGCAGGTTGAAGATAGACCTATGAATGCAATTTGAGTATGAGGGAGCTATGATTTAGCTATTGATGACATTTATCCTACAAATGATAAACCTCTCATTTATCAAAGTAAGAGTGATATTTTTCTTGAGGGGTCAAGATGAAGGGCTCTAAGATTAAAAGGTTTGATAAGATGGAGATTCTATTATTTTGGACATAGTCATCTTATGAGGTATGATTATATTGTTTAAATGAAGTGTATTCTTCCAAGAAAATATGATGTTATTTTGAATAGAACAAAAACAGTTTGCAAGGCTCCCATGACAAAAGGGACATACCTTTGTATACCAATAGAAATGGTAAATGTCTTGAACATATTCAACTACAGCAAGTTGATTTTCATTATCTACTTCATCAATGTTGAGCAAGTCCGCTTCCTCTTCCATGACATCCCGCTCAATGGCTCGAGATGCAAGTTGTTTAATAGAAACCATTGGATGGCAATTGAATCTATGGATTAGATAAACCCTTCACTTGCTTTTGCAAAAGAAAATAGTAAAACTTTGTGAATAAAAAGCGCAATCTACACATGCTAAAATAAGAGCAGTGGACCAAATGCTCCTAACCTCACTTCTAGTAGTCATTTTTGATGTAAAATCTCGTTGAAGCCTTGTCTTCCTTTTTGATGCATCAATCATTGGCATTCTTCTTGAGACACCTTTAGCTATAGGTGGGCAGAACCTAGACATGGATGCATTTGAAGCAGCTTTTCCTAAGAAGTCAACATTTGAACGCCTTGGTGGTCTCCCTGAAGCTGAAGTACATTTTCTAGAGAGGCCAGTAGTAGAAGGCCTCCTTGAAGCTGAAGCGTGTTTACCTGAGAGGCTAGTAGTAGAGGACCTCCCTGAAGCTGAAATGTTTTTACCAGAGAGACAATAGTAGAAGTCCTGCATTGTATCCTTGAACTCGATGGATCATTACTTGAGACCTCGACATTCGAAACCCTGGGCAATTTTCCTGAAACTGATTCACATGTATGTAAGGGTCCAACATTGGAAATCCAAGGTGCTTTTCCTAAACCTGCTACATGCTTGGATTTCGAAACCAAAGTTGATCTAATGCTTCCCTTTTCATCTTTGTTCCTCTGTGGCCCCAGTGGCTAAATGGCAGCAAAACAAAACCAATAGAAGTAAAATAAATAAATGTAAACCATCCCAACTAATCAGGCAAGCAAAGAGCCATGTGATTGACCTCAATATATCCACACGCAGTTACTGATTTGAAATAGAGGCCAATGTATAAAGCCCAGTAGTAGTGAACTTAGATCATTCACCTCATGTTGCATACTAATATCTAGGGATTGATATATGATAAATAAATTAGACAGTTATTTAATCACACACAATTTATACAACCATGGATGATGTATATACCATGGACGATGACTTTGTTGTAGTACTTGTATTCATGACATCGACACCAAACCTCCTACACACCCAATTCTAATTGTTAGCTCTAATTGGTAAAAACCCCAAATTATCTGCAAAAGACCATAGCATCATATTGGGAAGTTGAATCTACCTTGGCATTTTCATATCAGCAAGCTGATTCTGCTTCCTAGATTTCCTATGGACATAGAATTACACACCCAAAGCGTCACATACAACATTTTTCTTCATCAACCCCCACCAAAAGAGGGTTTAAAATGCATGAATAAGCATATGACTAGAGAAAAATGCATGACCAGAGAGGCTAAGCTCACAATCAAAACTTCTTTATAAAATTGAAGTTTCCACTATGTGCTAATAAAACACTGCATCACCACATCACAGAGCATGCATATAACCTCTATCAAATCGATCTATGTTTTACACTAGTCATATAGAGCCATTGATATTCATATAAACACTAATAAATATGTACTACATATTCGCTATATTAGGTTTTGGTATGGGTTTGGACAACAGAATATTGTAAAATACCATTGCTATCCATGGGCCTATTGGACTTCGCCATCCTATTTTCGATTCCAATTTTGGTTTGCTGAAAAGACAAACACAAAGAATTCAGTAACTATTTAACAATAAAACCCCTCCAAAACTGATAAGGAAGCCATAACTGAGCATGATCCTCACCTTAAACATAAAATCAAATTGAAATTTAAGAAAATACATCAATACCATTAGTGAAGAGAGATATGCTCTTGAGATGGCCAATAATAGACTTCTTGTAACTTTCAGAAGCAAGGCATGATTTGATTATAGCCATCATTTCCTTACATGCTTCTATCATTTATTTGAATAAGCCCTTGATCAGTCCTAGATGCAACTCCCATTGACAACCTGCCTCGCTCAACAACACATATTTTTTTCTTCTAGCTATGTTCCCGTGAGAGATCATAGGTATATTTTGTATGAAAGTTTGTGAAAAGTGGCCACCAAGTGGCCTTATTTTCCTTTTTGGAGGTGATATATCATGCTATAAGCACTTTCCTATGTATTTTACTTTTCCAAACCATGAAATAGAAACGTATGCATTCTTTCTTTGGAAAAATAAAATCAATTAAAATTTGCATGCCATTCACCCTATCAAATTCTTGTCAATCCAAAAGTTGCAAAATGTTATGAAACCAGCTCAAAAAAAGAAAGAAAAGATCGTTGAACGCCTTAGAATTTAGCCTCTTCAAGGGGGCAACCTCCTTTACATTACACAAATGAACAATTCTTGGATGATTCAAAAGACAAAACCTCATTTCTATATATAGGAGTCTAAGGAGTCACAATATAACCCAGTCAACCTAGCAATAATAATATAAAGCCACAAAAATAACAATAGAGGGATTCTATGGGACACAGTAATAACAATATGGGG
>APFE031527885.1:45762-62854 GCA_000404065.3 Pinus taeda
TTGAAAATGGAATTCATCAAACCTTGAAATGTTGAAGGTGCATTGGTAAGGCCAAAAGGCATGACCAAAAATTAATAATGACCCTCATGAGTTCTAAATGTTTTTTTCGAAATGTCTTCAGTCTTAATTCTGATTTGATAATATCCTGAACGAAGATCCAACTTGGTGAAGTAAATTGATCCATGCAATTCATCAAATAATTCATCAATGACATGAATGGGAAACTTATCTTTAATAGTGAGCTTGTTTAGCTCTCTATAATCTGGACATGTGCACCATGATCCATCCTTCTTGTGCACCAATACTACTGTAGCAGAGAAAGAACTTTGACTAGGTTCAATTATACCAGCCTCTAGCATTTATGCAACCATACGGTCAATTTCACTCTTTTGGGCATAGGGATATCTGTACAGCCTGAAGTTTGGAGGAACACTTCCTGGATCAGATGAATAGCATGATCATGATCACGAATAGGTGGGAGACCTTTGGGAGTCTCAAATAGCTTGGAATGATTGTCCAAGACTTTTTGGAGATCTGGATAAATAGATGATTCTGATGTGGAAACATCTAGTGAACATAATTGTGCCATTACACCTCTTTGTTCCTTTTTTAGAAGCTTTGTCATACCATTAGAGCTGATTATCTTTCCTGGTTTCCCTAAAATACCCCTTAATTCAACTTCCTTTCCTTCCATAGAAAATTTGATGAAAAGTTCTTGAAAATTAAAAGCTATTGTACCCAAGGATTGTAGCCATTGGACTCCTAGTACAACATCAGCACCTCCCATTGGAATGGAAAGCATTGGGCTAGTCAATACATATTCTCCCATGGATAGCTTGATATTATGGCATTTTCCAGAGCAATTTATTGTTCCTCCATTTTCAATCATTACTTGACACTCTGGTGCTGGATATAGGAAGCAATTCAATTCTTTTGCTACCTTACAATGAATAAAATTGTGAGTACTTCCTGATCAATCAACACTATTACCTTTTTCTTCTTGATTTGTCCTTCTATCTTGATGGTTTGAGGAGTGGTAATTCCCGCCAATGCATTACAAGATATGGTCGGATTTATTTGTTCTTCATCTAGGCTTTGTTTCTGGAGTATATCCTCTTCTTTTGACCTTTCTTTCTCCTTTTCTTCTTCCTCTTCACAATCTATGTAGAATAATTTCTTCTCAGCACACTTATGACCCTTAGTGTATTTGCTATACAACTGTAACAAAGCCCTTTTGCTCTTTTTTCTTCCAATTGTTGTGGTGTCAACCTTATAGTTTGTGGAAGACTAGGGACACCACTTCCGTCTTTATAGTTGTGAGTGGTATGCTTCTTGGTTGCCATAATTTTGCTTTCCATTTTTCTTGCTAACCTGAATGCCTTCTCTAATGAATCAGGTTCCCAAAGGCGAACATCATGTTGGATATTTTCCTTTAAAGACCCTATGAACACATCAATCCTATGCTCCTCTGGAATATCTTTTACCTTTATGTTCAGTTTTTGGAACTCCTCAATGTGCTCCATTATTGAACCCTTTTGTTTGAGACTTATCAATTGGCTAAAAAAAGTGTTGCTTTTTGTATCCTCATAATGTGCCATCAATTCTTCCGTAAAAATTGCCCAAGTGGTAAATTGTTTATGAGAGAAAAGCCATTGGTACCATACAAATTGATTTGGTTCCAAATATAAAGTTTCCATACGTACCTTTTGTGTGTTTTGCACATTATTGAGATCGAAAAATTGCTCCATCTGTAATATCCATGTTGCGAAATCCTTGCCATCAAACTTCCTCATATTGATTTTTGCAATATGGTGGGTCTTCGATCCAACATTAGAGTCTATGGAATCATGATTAACATTTCTTTTGTTCTCATCATGAGTTTCTTTTACTACCCTTTCACTCTTATTGACCTTTTCTTGTAGCAACTTATTCATATTTATCTTCAATTCTTCCATGTTTGTCTTCAAATCTATCTTCAAATCATCCATCTTAGCTTCCACGTCATTCATCTTAGCTTCTACACCTTTTTTAAACAATCCATCTTAGATTATGTTCATTTTTGTGCAAGTAACACTTGTAGCACTTGGTCTCGTAATTTTGATATATCATGTTGCATTTCTTCCTCTTCTTCATGAGTCATGCTAGAGCTTTCAAGTCGCCTACTAGGTGTTTCCATTTTCTTTCTTCGGGGCATCAATTACTAATAATAATGCTTCACTATGCCCTTTGAATTCCTTCAAAATAATTTTTCAAAGCAAGCTTAAGCAAACATTTAAAAAAATATACACCTTTTTTCACTTTGTAGGAGCTCGATATTGTCTCTGATGTATCTCTATAATTTCGGATCATCCAGTTCTGAAATTACGACCTGCGGTAGCCCTCTATGTCCTCTTTCCAATGCCACCAGTCTGACCCCAATTGGATTCTCCATTGAAGTGTTATGCCAAATCTCCCACAGTGACTTGATTATAGAATAATTCAGTAGAGTGAACTTGTACGACGTGCCACGTGTCCCTGTTTTGACCTTTGGCTCTGAAAAATATATACAAGAAACTACAATCCGTCCTCTTTCTGTACCTTCTTACGAAATTTCAATCTGATGCTCAGAGAGAAAGTTATGACGATTTTCCCCAGGTCACCTGTTTTGCATGTAATTCAAGATTCTACAAAAGGATCAACTTACTCAGTTCATATCTCCGAAAATATAGCGCGAAAAGCTCTGAAATTCGGACCTGAGATTCAGTGCGATGTCTTCTCAAATGGGTCTTTTTTTTATCTTCTGAAACGTCGCAGAAAAAAAGTTATAGTGAAAATTCCACGATGACCTGTTTGGAGCAGCGAAACCCTAGAATCCAAAGCTCTGATACCAAATGTTATGAAACCAGCTCAAGAAAAGATAGATCAACGCCTTAGAATTCAGGCTCTCAGGGGGCACCTCCTTATCATTACATAAATGAACAATTTTGGATGATTAAATGATAAACCTCCTTTCTTATATAGGAGTCTAGGAGTCACAATACCCGCCGACTAACAATAATAATATAAAGCCACAAAAATAACAATAGAGGGATTCTATGGGGCACAGTAATAACAATATGGGGACAATAGGGCACAACAATATTAATAAGGGGGACAACTACAATAGTAATGGGGTAATCACTAGTATTATAGAGACCCAACACAACCACTGACAAAATTCATTGCATGGCCACAGGATTCCGTACAGCCCAGCAGGAGGCCGCGAAGGCTCAATGGGAATTAAATCTACAAATTGTAGAACACACACTGAAGGCGCAGTCGGCCACACCAGCAGAAATCTAGGAGTAGCGCCGCGGTGAAATTCAAGTAGGATTGGAAATGATAAAGTGTGTTGTACGAGATTGCTTGAGATTGTTAGATCAATCCCTCCTTACGCTCACCGCCCTCCAGGAAGACCCTACCATACAACAGGTATAAACCAAGGCACCGGAGTTGCAACAAGCTTATGACACACTCTGAAGGACTGTGCAGACAACTGCTATCATGCAACGGTTGGCTAAAAGGAAGGAGGCTTAGGCTCTCAAGACACAAGTTGACGACGCATGGCAAAAGGAAGCAGTGCTTAAGGAACGCATCCAGTCTTGGATTGATGAAGCATCCGCGGTCTCCACAGCCATAGAAGGAAAGATAGCGCACGCGCAAGTAGTTTGTGATCTTGGACAAGTAACTCCAAGTGATACGGATGCATCAGCAGCTCGCGTAGAACAGGGACAAAAGCTAGCGGCTGTGTTGCAAGCACAAGCGACATGCAGAAATTGTTGAATGACCTTCGCGCGAAGATTACTCCACCAGTTGAGTGACTCAGGACGAGTCAAGATGATTGTTTTAGGGGACTGTTGGGTAGCAGAGGGCCCGCGTAACAATGTCGGGGCTCAAAGCCCACAATTCTGGGAAAGGTATGATAAGGACTCTGCGAAGTGCGCGAAGCGCGAATTGGAAAGGAGGCTAGTCAAAGGGTTGTCCGCCCAAAAATAATGTAAAATAATAGGAAGTAAGTCGGCTTGCCCATAGTCTGCAGACCATGTGAATGTATAAATAGAGCGAGGCTCTATGGATAGAAGTTAATTTTTGGTATGTAATTTTGGATCTAGAATGTAATGGGTTTTTGAAGAACGATGTCTTGAAGCGTCTATAAGTCCAAGTCAAGGGTGTTGGTAGGGAGATAGAATCTCTGTAGCTGTGTGCGCAGAAGCCTAGTAGAGTCCGCAGTTATGTGTGTGGACCCCTTGTAGCTAAGTGCGCACGGCGGATCTAGATGTATTGGTAGAAGAATTAAATAAAGATAAGTTGATTCTGAAATTCTGTGTTAAATCTAAACTATTATGGATCTAGCTAATTTATGGTTGATATAATTGTTTTATGCACGTATACTTATGTTGTGAGTTTCTGAAAATCTATATTTGTCTAGGTGCGCGAACTGGTTGGTTCTGTTAAATGTTTGATTAAATACCATAAAAATTAGATTTAATCCATAACAGCGCATTAATAAGTATTAAGGAGTCCCCTGAGTTCAGATCTACGTGGAGCAGAGTGGCATGAAGCCACCGAACGGTGTGCAAACTCTCTAGACCACATCAACACATCCCAATGGTGCAGAAACCTAGTTCCAGCTCCCTCCCCCGCTACCTCGGGGAAACCTCAGTTCGCACTCCGCGGGCTGTTGCCAAAAGCGCCGGTAGCTGCGAGATTTGTTTGGCTAAATAACTCTTCCGAACCTGGGTCAGGTCCATATAAGCCAACACCTCCTCTTCTCAGATGTCTATGATTCCATAGCCAACCCTAGCTCAATGGGAGAGGAAATTAGGGTTTAGTGCTTATGGAAAATGATGATTTAGGTACCCTTAGGAAGACAATTCCCTTTGGCATTCACTTAACCTTCTCAAACTTTACCCTTTCACTTTACTATTTCCTTTGACAAATTGATTCTTTGATGGCCTGGAATCTTTGGAACACTGAGTTAACAGCTTGGGAACCTTATACTTATTACATTTAAATAACACAAAATTACATGATGAAATAAGCATTTTTCTTTACAAATCATTTTCACATGGTGAAGAGTGGTCACTAATCATTTTAATACTTGTTGGCTTTATGCGATGGAAATGGTGTTTTATTGGACCTTGAAAACCCTAGGACCTAATGGTAACCTTGACTGATGAAAATTGATGGTGTCATGATTGATACGATGACATGATGACTTTGACCTCATGACTGATGTATATTCAGCAAGGTATGACAATGTGCCAGCAAGAAGTAAATTTCTAAAAGGAGTAAAGGAAACCCTAATTTAGCCTTCACTGACCAATTTTTGCATGATGACTTAGTGGAATGACAAAAATTTCAAAATGGGACCCTAACATGATATGAAAAGAGGGTTTTGATCACTGATGGCAGTATGCAAATACTGACTCTAACAAAACCTACAATTTTTTTACTTATTTGATAAAATTATCACAATGCGATATTGGGGGCATACGACATCGGTTTTGAGCGATTCAAGTTGTGTTGGATTCAAGTTGTCGAGATCTACACTCTGGTATAGTTTTCGAGCATTTTTTAACACTTTGAATTTTAAGCACTTCATTGATCCTTTGAATCAATAAGAAAAGAACCTAATCACCAAGAAAAAGAAGGAGAAGCTTATATGAGCTATTTCTAATATATTTTGAGCTAATACACCTCACACGTGTGAAGGAAATTAGTCACGTCATCTGATATAGAAAAGGGTCAAGTCTAGCAAAGCTACACTAGAAGTTGAATCAAGGGAGAAGTCATAGTGTTCATCAAGCCAAATTACAAAAAAGAAGTCTTTCCATCCAAGCAAAGGGAAAACAAGGTACAAAAGTTGGTCAAAATCCATCACACGAGTTGCAACTAGGGTTTCCAAAGAGGCTAAGGGTTGCAGGTCTGATCTAGTACGCTGAAATCTGAAGGATAACCGAGGAGGGAGGAGCAAGCAGTTTGACCATCATTGACTCAAGGAAGAAGAAACAAATCAAGGAAGCCTTGTGACTTGGTCTTGGAGTGGTTAGTAGGTCAAGGGTCTTAGTCTTGGTATTCGTCACTTGAAGTTTCTATAAGAAGAATAATTTGTTTGTGTTTTCCTCTCAAGTTGGAGAGGTTTTGGCCCAGTTGATCACCTACATTTTGTATCTCTTGTCTCCATATTGTTTATGCTTTGGTACCTGTTTGGTGAAAAAGAACACTATAATAACCTAAGTTAAGAGAAGAATCTAATTTAAAGAAGTAAAAATCATTCACAAGTACTTATCATTATAAGGGAAATCACCTCATTCCTATACCCTAGATTTCTCAACATGGTTTCAGAGCTAAGTTGACAAATCAAGGGTGGGCATCTCAATAAGGGACATTCAAGCATTCAAGGACTAAAACTCTAGAAGGGCATCAAAGCATATCTAAAATATCATCTCTTCCTAAAATATTTCTAAAGTCAAGGTCTACATCATATTCTTAGAGGAAGTAACAAAACCCTAGATCGATCTAAGAAGAAGTCTACACTAGAAGAAGTCTTGGGATGCTCGCTCAAGCCATCATCAAGGAAAGAGACCACAAAGACCCTACCTCTGCTCAAGTTGAAGAGATCTAAAAATCAAAGTAACTTTAAGTATACTCATACAAGAGAAGCAATATCAAATACGTTGTCATCATCATCAACAAGGGTGTTTTCATCATCATCAAGTGTTCTAAGGTGATCTCCCTCTCGTTTGAGCAAAGGATCACTATTGAAGAAAACCGTATTCATCAAAGAGAAGTTTTCTATTATCTATATCATCATCAAATTCAAGGAAGCAACAAGTTGAAGAATCATATTCACAAGTATATTTATGTCTACATTTGAATTTGTCAAAATGTCTTTTTACAAGGAAAACAAGAAGTTGGCTAGGGCTTCAAATTTTCTTGCATGGAAGAAAAGGATAGATCTAAATCTCATAGAAAATGAGGTCATGGAACATGTTAAGGAATTAATCACCAAACCTCCAAAAGAAGATGCTCAAGCACTTGCAATATATATGAACGGGGAAGTAAGGACTCAAAGGATTCTCGTAGAATCCATCAAGGATCCTCTCATTCCCTATGTATCTAAACTTGAAGCTTCAAAAGAAATATATGACACACTAGTAGAGTTGTTTTTTGTAAGCAATGTAGGTGAAGTAATCTTGTTAAGACAATAACTCTGCAAGCTAAGGATATCAAAAGAAAAAGGAATAGCTTCATACTTTATGAAGATATCTGAATAAAGAATCAACTTCAAGATCTGGGAGAAATAACGTATGCCAAGGAAATGACTATTGTAGTACTAAATGCACTGTCGGATAAATGGGGTAACTTACATTAAGCATATATGTGAAAAAAGAAACTACTGCATTCAAGGATCTATGGTCACTATGCAAGATTGAAGAAACCAGGTTGAAAGAAAAAATTGATGTAGGATCAAATGAGAAAATTCAAACATATGCTACAATGACAAAAAGAAAAGGAAAATTTGGTCCTCATAAAATGAAGAAGAATGTGGCTAAAGTTCAATGCTATGGATGTCAAGAATATGGGAATTACAAGAGATATTGTCCTAAGCTCAAGTAAGACAATAACAAAAGAGGAAAAGAAGAAGCCCATATCACTAAAGAAGTGGAAGAAGTTGAAAAGAAGAAATCCAAGAAAGAGGAAGTTGAAGATCTCTACTATGATTGAGATAGTCTTCCTCACCTAGTTCTTTTCAAGTTTTCTATTGTAAGATGTTGCTAGCATGAGTCACTAAAGAGCATGATAGGATGCATCATGGCATCATAGAAGCATAGGATTGAAATCAAAAGCCTATGACATCATCATAAGGGAGCATGAAAGATAGCTGAAATAGAAGTCTATGGTTGTCATCTATAGAAGGATGTAACTCTTGGTAACCTCATTTGAAACATAAGTAGTACTCGTGGGAAAAAGAAAGTCATCTAGTATAGAGCTCATTATACATCATTCAAAAGGAACATTTGCAAGATGAGGATGAGCAAGATCCTTCGTTGGAATCTTCAATGGAAGGTTCACTTTTTGAAAGAAGCAAGTGTCTCGCCGGTAACTCCAACCTATATGGGATTCATGGGATGATGGTATGATGTCGAAAGAAGTGATGCCGGTCAAGGGATTGAAGTTATTTCAATCAAGAAATTCATCCAAGAAAGTCTAGATGACCAAAAGAAAGAGATAAGGTATGTATTCGTGTACTTGATAACATAGAGTAATGTCATATGGTTGCAAATATCATGAATGAATACTCTACCTCAAAAGCATGATCAAAAGAAAAGATCTTCTCCTGTGAAAGAATACATGAAGGCATGGTTCACACATTGACTAGATGAAATCAACATAATATGTCCTCATACGAATATGAGGTGGTTGACAAAGTTAAAGGAACTATGATTAGAAGTTCCTGGGAGGAAATGTGTGAATAAAAAGAAGAGATCGTGAAAAATGCAACCATGGATTAGGCAATCGACATCCAAGGACTAGAAGTTGACTACGCTATCTCCAAGGGAAATATATATGAAGATCCTGATAAAGTCTAAATTAAAAAATAAAAATAATTAAATGATTAAAAAAAAAGACCCTTGAATATTGTATATATTTTTGGAGATTTGTCAATACATGCAAGGTGTTGATGCAAACAAGGAGATGTCATGATGAAAGACCATCACAAAGATATTTTTGATTTTATGTTCATCTTCTACTTTTGAATAATATCTGGATGGGCTAATGCACGGCTACCAAAGGAAGAGTTGTAGATGTCATCTACCACTGACACTCGTGGTAGGATGAAAGATCATGAAGGAAACATGATGCGAATCAACATAATGTGTCCTCATACGAATATGAGGTGGTTGACAAAGTTAAAGGAACTATGATTAGAAGTTCCTAGGAGGAAATGTGTGAATAAAAAGAAGAGATCGTGAAAAATGCAACTATGGAGTAGGCAATCGACATCCAAGGACTAGTAGTTGACTACGCTATCTCCAAGGGAAACATATATGAAGATCCTGATAAAGTCTAAATTAAAAAATAAAAATAATTAAATGATTAAAAAAAAAAGACCCTTGAATATTGTATATATTTTTGGAGATGTGTCAATACATGCAAGGTGTTGATGCAAACAAGGAGATGTCATGATGAAAGACCATCACAAAGATATTTTTGATTTTATGTTCATCTTCTACTTTTGAATAATATCTGGATGGGCTAATGCACGGCTACCAAAGGAAGAGTTGTAGATGTCTTCTACCACTGACACTCATGTGGTAGAATGAAAGATCATGAAGGAAACATGATGCGAAGAAGGTAGCAAGGCATGAAGGAAAGGCCAGATATGGACTAATGGATCACTTTCCAATGAAAGAAGGGATGACATGACTAACATGATTCATAAATGAAAGTGATGGATGGTCGATGCCCTACGAATAAATCCCAAAAAGATGAAGGCACATAAATAAAGAAAATGAATTTCATGGCATCGAAAGGAGGAGCTCTTCAAACAGCCAGTTGTCCCATGATCTCCACCTAAAGATTTGTTGAAAGCAAGTCCCTAGTCAAGAAGGAGCTTGGATAAGTCCTTGAGTAAAAGGGAGCTTGGGTACATTCCTTTTATGGAATGTGTTGGTCATCCCTGGTTAAGAGGGAGTGACACATATAGTTCTCTACTTCATGTGTCATGCACCCAACCATGACTAACAGCGGTAAGTCTTAGTGAAGGCCATGAGGAGATCTAAACACGTCATTATTTTATTCACCTAGGAAGATAGAATGGAGGATTGGGTAAGCATCTGATACTCATTGAGGATGTGGTAAGGCATCCAAGATAAGAGTAGTCGTAGAGGACCAATATTCTTTGAGGACTAGGAATCCAAGATAAGAAAAATCCTAGTGGAGCATACTCTAAGAGACCCCGGGTGGGGTATGTAAAAAGAGAGACAACGATAGAGTCGTTAGTCAAAGCCTTGCTATGTGACAATGCTAGAGGATATGAAGCTAAACAGATGGGTTACCAATTTAACACTTCTTATGATCATTCTTCAAACTGAGCGTTGAAATATGTAACTAGGTTCGATCTTCATAATGACGTGTAATCATGATTTTATGTAATTGATGTAAAGAAGAAAAATAAAATTATTTTGTAATGCTTGTGTCATGGGTTTTATGCTCAAGGAATTTTATTTTATAATTAAGCCTCTCATTGTGAGCCTTTAGGGTTGGTTTTCATGTCATAAAGTCTAATGAGTCAATGTCAAAGATTGAAGACCCATTTGGGCATATTATACATTGTAAAAAGTGAAGTTAATTGTATCACAAACCTTCCAAGACCTTGACACAAGCTGTGCCTCATCTCGGTCTTCAAAAGAGATGATGTTTCTAGTATGGCAAGTCGACCTACCCCTTGGCACAAGTCGACTTATTTCTATAGGAAGATCATTATATATTTAAGGATCTCAACCTCCATTAGGGCACTACTCAATCAAGCATAAGACTAGAGATAGAAGTGTGAAGATCATAACAAAAGAACCTAATCACCAAGCAAAAAAAGGAGAAGCATATTCAAGCTATTTTTGATCTGTTTTGAGCTAATACATCTCACAAGTGTGAAGGAAATCATTGACATATGATGTAGAAAAGGGTCGAGGCTAGCAAAGTTATACTAGAAGTTGAATCAAGGGAGAGGCTAGCAAAGTTATACTAGAAGTTGAATCAAGGGAGAAGTCATAGTATTCATCAAGTCGAATGACAAAAAGGAAGTCTTTCCATCCAAGCGAAGGGAAAATAAGGTACAAAAGGTCACCATTGGTTTGAAATGACAAGAAACCAAATGACAAAGGCAATTTCTTGATGTATGTTTTTCTTATCACCAATTTATTGGAATACTTGCAAAGAACACCTTATTATAAAGACCTGAAATAAAAGTGGATCATGAACTTCTGCTGAAGTGGCAATTTTGCACCCTTTTAATGTTGGTCGATGCTTAATTTTAGTTAGTGGCCTAAATAGTTGGTAAAAAAGCCTTTATTGTACATATAATGAAAGTATAATGAATTTCTAGTTTTTAAAATTATTCATTCACAAAGTGGATCATAAACTTTTACTTAACTGGCAATTTTGCAACCTTTTAATGTTTGTTGATGCTTAATTTTAGTGCTTCTGGCCTGATTCTTTTGTAAAAATGCTATACATGAATGTTTAATGAATTCATGGTTTTTTTCCTATATATACATATTATAGTCCAAAAAGGAACTGCACAGGACCTTGCAGCGTTGAGAAACAGTTAACAAAAACTGGCGAAGGGCCCTCTAAAAACTGATAACACCAACATCATGAATTTATAGTTAGTAAAGGGAACAAATTTTTAAATAATAATTAGTGAAATGCAACCGCTTTTAAAGGGAAAAAAAGAAAGAAAATTATTCTATATGAAAAAGGTCACCCTTGGTTTGAAATGGCAAAGGCAAGAAACCAAATGACAGGCAATTTCTTGATGTATGTTTTTCTTATCACCATCTTATTGGAATACTTGCAAAGAACACCTTATTATAAAGACCTGAATTATGGAATTTTCTTAAAGGTATGTTTGCTCATTACCTGCAAAGAAAAGCAGTCATATTTCTGGAATAACAAATTACGTTGACGGTTGCACAGTAACTGCATGACAAAAAGGCACTCTTGCGCATTTATTTCATTGCTTGCAGGATAACAATTGTATCCACCGTCCTGTCGAATCCAAAAAAAGAATTGAAACTTAGGTCGTCTGTAGGACCCTTTATATTTCATCTTTTAACTCCCGAATATGTTATAACAGTGGATATGCTACAACCACTTGGAAAACACTAGCATTTAATCATAACATCCTAAATTGGCTAACCAACAATGCTGCTGTCAAAGCCCTAACGATCTTCATGGCAGCAGTTACATTTACAAATTCTTAAGCAGTACTAGTAAGATCAAAAAATGTCCAAAATATCTGTTTACATGGACATAGCATTGGGTTAAAGCAAAACCATCACTACCACGTGGACAACTCAAGTCTATACTACAGGGAAAAGTCTCAGGCACGAAGAGCATGGTCATTTGTGAAACTCACAAATGTTGTTCATCTCAACAACAACAAAAAGTTCTCTCAAGAATTTCAAGGGATCCTCGTTTTGTCCAGCACTTAATCACCTAAAGCACCTGGTCTGTTCCAATATACATCCGTTTCTAAGATAATGCGGAAGCGGGCTGGCTACGTTAAACTAAATCTCATTAAGTTCAACGAATAGTCATGGTGAACTAAACGAAATTTAGTTAAATGTGCCTGGCTGAAGAAATCCAGCTTCAGGGAACTAAACAAGTGGAAATCGCTTGCACTCTTGACTACATCTTCAAGGCTGTTGGACAAGTCATCTTGCCATACACATTATATACTTGGGGAAGGCAAGGGCTAACGGTCCCTTGCTGAACATGCTGCAATAGGGGCGACACAATCTTAGGAGCACCTCTGCATCAACTGAATAACTCAAGTGTATAGTTAGTGGTACTGATAACCACACATTCTCAGCTGGTTGGATGAATGGAGCAGAGGGTTCGTTGCACAGTAGAGCTATTGATTGATCTGTCCCCCACTTTTTCTACTTCAATGGAGAGCAGATCAGCAGGGCATAAGAGGGCCCAATCAGATGCCATACACTTTTTTGAGTAGCAAAGGAAAATGATAACGAACAGATTGGACAATTGTGATCGAGTGTCAAACTTATCCAACTCCACATTGTTGGAAGCCCACAATACTCTAAAAAAATGCAAGGACTGCTTGGAAGCATCAAGATGCACCTTCATTTTCTGGAAGAATGGCAATCTTCCCATACTGCCCGCAGATTAAATACAATTTGAGATGAGGAAAGCATTCAATACAAATGTGTATTTATGCTGAAATGACAATTTAAAAGGGTAAAGTTTCCTTGCTCTCTCACTTAACTATAAATACTTGACTTCTCAAAGACGAACAGGCAAGCCATAATTCTGAAATGATCTGATCTCTCCCCCGCGACCAGCAGTGACTATTACTAATCCCCATGCCACAGCTGCAGAAGCTCCAGATTGGCCTTGGATGGTATTACCAAGATGAGTCTTCAGAGTGTCATAGTGAGAAGAAGTACTATTTGATCGGCTCTGTTTTCTTGTTGGAGGAAGCTTCTCCTCAGGCCATGTTGCTGAGCCTTTAGACGAGCTATCAGAGAAAAAAACTTTCGAATTTAGATCATCTGGGTTTCCAGGAGATTCAGGGAAAGCCATAAAAGATGACAGACGTGAATCCGAGATACAAGCTGAATATCTAGAAAGATCATCTTGACCATCCCTATCTACCATATTCTGTGAACCACATGAATGTGATACTTGAGAAATATAATGCAAAGGAGTCTCTGATTCCTGCCCCACACCAGCTTCTCTTGAAAGAAGACCATTCTGACATCCAACATCCTTACCTCCCTGCAATGAAAGCAAATTGTGCCTCTGACCAAGCATAAATTCAGGTGAATTCCAAACTGGAGGCTGAAGCTTCATACCAGACCAAGGAATTGCAACTGAAACACCCTGTGATAGAAAGTGTTCATGCGACCAAGAGGACTTTTCATGCCTTGCACCAGAACCACGAGGGCTCTCATGATTCCAAATATAAACACGTGAATCTTCACTAGCACAAACAAAATGCTGCCCATTCGGTGCAAATGAGGCAGAAATTTGACTGCAGGTGTTCCGAAAACCTGCAAAAGAAATTCCAGTACAAGTTCAGGCCAATGAGCAGGGAGAGAGGTAAGGTTAGATTTCTGAAGGATAGAATCTCACAGCATAAAGCATAATTATAGACCTTAATTAATGTTACCTTACGTAATTAATTATTGCATTAGATTTAATCATATAGAATTCTAATTGCTGGATTGGTACATACTACAGAATTCCTGTATTCATATAATGGATGTGATATGTCTCCTTTGTTCAAGCGAAGTTAAAACACAACACTAACATAGAAGAGATATAATATGTGCTTGAGTGTGGGGTACGTATTCATAAAGCTAGGACCATCACTATTACATGCCTGAAATACCTTCATTGTACAGCTGGGAAAAATTAAAAGTGTCATCCTGTTAGTAGCATTATCCCTTTCATCAAGAAATAATTACTCCTTTTCCCCCTTAGTGATAAAACTATTCTTAAATTAATTCACTTGAGAGAATATTTGCACGAAATTGAAAATTTCACTGCTTTTAAACCTCAAAAATTCTATAGGGTTTGTCATGAAACTATGTTACTGTTTATGGTTTTATTCATCACATCAGTGTTTAAGTAGATACTTTAGCTAATATAGGAAGGATAGTATGGACGCGGCTTTCTTCTAGTCAAAGCGACTTCACATTATTTCAATATCAAAGTCTGAAAGGTGATTTGTTTGTGCTAAAATCAACAGATGCAGAATATCATAACCAGGACTGGTTGTGTGCTAGAACCTAGGTAGTACCAATTGAATTGTTAATTAATAATAAAGTTGGCATTGAATTGTTTTTTACTCAAAACCATCGCTTTGTGTTGATCAATAGTAACAATCTGTATAATTTATGTTTTACTGCAATTGGTCTTTTTAAGTGAATTTGTCCAGCTACCTCCTCGTATAAGATTCATATAATAAAAGGAAACACAATTTTTTCAAATAAAAAATTATTTACTACCTTTATATTTGCAAACAAGCTCAGAACCATTATAAACTCGAACTCGTGAATCTGCAGACGTTATCAATACTTTCTGAGAATCTCCTCCTGGTGCAAACTGAAGGAACAAAAACACATATTACTCACAAAGAACTAATTCCAAAAGAGTAGAGTAAAACAAGCATCAATGTGATTTCCATTCACTGCCTGATCCTCACCTGAAAACCAGTAATCTTCTTTCCAGAAGATTTTTTCTTCTTACTACGCACATTCAGTTGACTTTCCAACTGTAGCTTGTTACCTGGTCCACAAGATAGTTTCCATCAGTTACTAACCAACCAAAGGCTATACAAATTCAACAGTGTGAAGTTAAAATATGAACCAAATATTCTAGTTATAAACGATGGAGGTTGACATCCAACCATGCAGAAGTATACTTCATGCAGGGTAAAAAAAATATAAAATCAGAAGAACTCTTGAATTTGAAAAGAGACAGAATTTTGGTCCTTACAAAACTAGGTAGAACCATCACTCGATAGGAAATAGGGGATTCATTTATTCTTAGGTTCAATTTTCCTAGGAAAAATGTAAATTAACCGTTCCCAAAAACAAAACATGGAAAGAAAATAGAACCAACAATCGATAAAAATAAATGGCTTCCATAAATGTATATACTAATCGACTTTGTTGACTATCACAAAAAATTACCATGTCAGAACTTATCCAAAAATTCAAAAAAAGGGCATCTGGTTCCAAGGGCTGGCTCTGGGTATACAATTAAGCAAACATATTATGCACATGATGTTAAGTTGCACGAAACGCCGAAACGTCTAGAAGTTTCAGAAACAGGGACGACCCGAAACACTACCCCAGGAAAATGAAAACGCACCGAAACGTCATATATATATATATAGTCAATATTAAATAACACATTATTTTCCAAGAAAAGAAAAAATGAGACATATAAATGACATTTTAGAAGTAAATCCAAATTTATATTAACTCTAACAGATGATTACATGATGCAAATATCCAAAATTAGCCTTTATAGATGAGGCTTTACATCCAAGGCAGCTCCAAAATCAGCCTTTATATGTGAGTCTATATGTGCTAAAACTGAAATAAAAAGTGAGTTAATCCTCATCAGCAAAAAGATAGAACAAGATGCTTGTTCAATAGAAGAGGCAACTCTACTAGTACTTCCAGTTGCAGTTGCACCACACCACTGTCACAAATATCAAGAGCAGAAAGAGAGCTCTAAAT
Source organism: Pinus taeda (assembly GCA_000404065.3). Classification (NCBI taxonomy): domain Eukaryota; kingdom Viridiplantae; phylum Streptophyta; class Pinopsida; order Pinales; family Pinaceae; genus Pinus; species Pinus taeda. Next base: position 61,788 of record APFE031527885.1, read on the forward strand.
CTGGACATTTGGGTGTTAGAAGGGGCCCACGCCCTTCACCCCTTGAGCTGGCCAAAAAAGGTACAAATAATATATAAACCAAAAAAAAAAACCGCCTTTCTGCTGCCAGAAACATGACCTGTAGCGGCTGAAATGCCTCCGGCCATACCGTATGGCGTTCCAAAATCGCGAAACACCATACAGTACAGCCAATGGTGTTTCGGCCCCGTTTCAAGGCCTTTTCGCCATTCCAGGCAGTCTCCGGTACCGGAACGCCACCTTTTTAGGCATTTCCTGCAACATGTAATATTTTCTAATTTTAATGAAAATTTGAAAAACGATAACTGTTGAGTACTTTGTGTTTATATTCAGCACTCTAAAACTGTTTGTAGAGATGCACATTCTGCATAACACACCCACAAACTACAAACTACACTAATTACATGGGCAATTGCCTGTGGAGTCCAGAAAGGAAAAAGGAAAAACAGTAAACAAACAAACAAACAAAAGTCTAGGCCTAGTATGGGTTTAATTGTAATTCTTAAAGTCAATATAAATTGTATTTTACTTTCATCAACTTCATTTTTAACATTAAAAGCTGAAGTTGGAACTCCCATCCCAAGCATCCAGTTAAGTCAAAATACCAATCAACCAGCCCATATAAAATTGTATCACATGTTTGATCATGATGGTGGATTCCTAACGAAAACATTGTTAATTGGACAACAAAAATTCCCATGTGTATATGCAAGAAGCAAAATGAACAGAACAAGAGCTTCTGGTAAAACATTTGAGTAGTATCTGTGCTCATGGCCTATAAATCCTAGAGAACAATTATCTCTAAGGAGCGTTAGATGTTAAACATCGAACAGGCTGAATAACTATAACCATTCTTATCTGACTCGGCCCAAATCTGACTAGTTTTCAAAATTTAGTGTACTTTTTTTTAATTTTTTTAACAGTTCTTTTTTCTTGAGTTCTGAATCAAGTCTTCCAATTAAACAAGCAAGGAATTCCCTTTACTAGTCAAAGTTAAGAGAAGGAATTCCCTTTACTAGTCAGAAGTTAAGAGAAGGAATTCCCTTTAC